>CM039720.1:7133458-7733458 GCA_022539455.1 Dendrobium nobile | reverse complement strand
AGCAATTCGACCAATAGGAGACACAATTTGAGACCTACATTGCTGCGCAGGAGTAGCAAAATGCTGAGGATGTTGCTCGCTTTGACTTTTATGTGGATCACCAATAGCATCAGCATGACCAGAATATGGCCTGGTTTGGAAAGCAGTTCGTGACTCTTTCCAGTTTCTTTCACCCTCAGCCACCACCACCACCTCCTCCTTCAGATGATCAGGGACCGTCTTTCTTTTAGTTGGTATTTATGGTGTTGTTTCTTTTTTTTTTATTATAGTTTGATTATGTTTAGTAGTCTCTACTTTGTTTCTTTTCTAATTTCCCTCCTCCTTTTTGTGATGTCAAAAGGGGGAGTAGTTGTACTGTTTGCTCTATTGTGTTTTATGTTGAATAGTTGAACTATGATTATTCCTTTACTCTGTTGTGTTTTATGTTGGATAGTTGAACTTTTTTTTGTTTCTTCACACTGTTTCCATTAAACTGCTTTGAAATGCTTTAATTTTTTTTGTGTTTGCCATCATAAAAAAGGGGGAGATTATTACGAATTTGATTTTAGAGAATAGAATTTTGATTATAGAAAATACTTCTATTTCTCTATGACTTTCTTGCCTAGTAATATTTTATGTCCATAAGATCAAACTATAATTTAAACCAACTCAATATTGGGTAGACAAAGAATGAGTTAGTTTGTAATCTTTTACCTTTTCTTGAGTCAATTATAAACTATGTGGTTCCTGATGTAAAGTAACTTACACACACACACTTGGGGGAATATTTCTAACTATTTTAAAGTTTTTTATTTTTGCTCACATCGTCCAGGATAATTCACAAATTAGCTTGAATGATCAGTTAAAAATAAAATCCTAATTAGGTGCATTATCCTGGATGATATTCGTATCAGCCGGGATGATAAGCTCAATTAATAAAGAATAAGTTACCAGATCTATTTAGGTAGCTTTTATTTTTGTACATTATCCAGGATGATGCAATATAATTATGCTTTAATTAATCTGGTAATTAAGGAAAGCAATTAAAGTTTGATTGCTTGATCATATCATCCTAGACGATTATAGGATCAACCGGGACGATCAGTTCAAAAACCTTAGTTTTCTCCTGAATGATCAAACATCGGCCATCTTCTATTTAGAGTGATGTTCTGAATGATATGTACTAAATTAAACTAATTATTCGGGATGATCATGAGATCGGCCTGGATGATCAAGCTATTTTTTCATCATCTAGACATTCATTCAGTGCGATGGTCTGGATGATATTCAACAACTTGTACAAATCATATAGGATGATATATTATCGGCCTAGATAATGTTGAGTCTAGTGAATAGGTTGTTAGACCTAAGTTAATGTCCCAAGGCTACCAAGAGGGGGGGGGGGGGTGAATTGGTATTTTTAAAACTTAACCCTCTTTGAAGTTTTGTTGAACTGAAATAATATTTTTTAATGAAATTTTTATAGAAAAGTTTTTCAACCACAGAGTTTTTAAACAAAAGTAAAATGCAGAAAACAAAAAATAGTAAAGTAAAAGACACAAGATTTATAGTCGTTTGGTCTAAACCAGACCTACATCCACTCCCCAGAGGCACCCTCTGAGTATTACACTAATACCAATAGTGCCTCTCCTTTTGCACCCACAACAAGGCGGAGAAGCCTTTACAAACACTCTTTACACCACTACCCGGTGCGGAAGAGAACCATCATCCTTTTACACAATCCCCAGTGTTGGCAGAGAACTGTCCGTCCTTTCATACTCTCCTAGTGTGGGCAGAGAACCCTTCGTCCTTTCACACTCTCCTAGTGTGGGCAGAGAACCCTTCGTCCTTTCACACTCTCCTAGTGTGGGCAGAGAACCCTTCGACTGTTCACACTCTCCAAGTGTCGGCAGAGAACCGGATCTCCTTGACAGATCTTCTCACAAGAAATCTAGAAGGAAAAAAGAAAAGAGTGAAGTAATCCCAATTCACAAGTAGAGATTCTGACCTTTAAACACCAAGTGAAGCCTTCACGCTCTAGTGGTAGGAATCCTCCTTTGAATGCTCTCTCATACTCTCTCCTTGACTTTTATCTCAATAGACACGAAGATCAAATGACAAAAAGATTGGGTGGCAATCTAATTTGGACTATATATACAAAAGACAAGAAAAACCGCACAAAAACTGCAAGTTTTCAATTCTGTACGCAGTGGATCGTCCCGTACGATCGTGGATCGTCCTAGACGATATTACTTAAAAGCCTTGAAACAAACCTGTTTGTATATGTGTACGAAATGTTTTTGTACAAGCTGATCATCCCGTACGAACCAAGTTCGTCCGGTACGAACGGTTATAACAAGGTTGGTTCCAAAAACTGCAGAATGAATATAGAAAAACTGTCCTAAGTCGGTTATATCGTCTAGACAAAAATATGTTCGTCAAGATGAAAATCTTACAGAGACCAAATCATCCCTGACGATAATTAATTTTGTATGGACGAAATTCTTACAGAGACCAAATCGTCCCGGACGATATTTAATTTCGTCCCGGACGAATATGACTTAGAAAATTTTTCTAGCCAGTTCCTATTCATTCCATGTGATCTTAATAGGAGATAACTGTCTGATTGTCCCGTACGAACTGATATCATCCCGTACGATCAGTATAAATTTTATATGATCTCCTTATGTGTGTGTGCATGTTTTTATTTCATCAATTACAATCACTCCCTTTCAATTAAAATGAAATTTTTAAACTTCAAAATTCAAAAGAATTTCTTGCTGAATTTGATTTGAAGTCTTCATGTTTGAGAGTTTGATTCACAAGAAATGTTAGTACAAACAAGAGCAAATATAAAACTTCTAAAAAATTATTAGGAGATAACTACACAAAGCACAATAATATTTGGGATCATCAAAACTATACAAGTTGCAAGAATATAAAACATGCAAATAGCAACTATCATTAATAATCTCCCCCTTTTTGATGATGACAAAACAATTATTGTTTGTAGGATTTCAATTTTTTTTTTAAAAAAAAATCTCCTAAACTCCTCCTGAATTGATGAATACATAAAATTAAGGAGGCATTTTGAACTAAAGATCACAATTTTTGTTTTTCAAAAATTTGTTTTTATACAAAACAAAAATTAAAAACAAAAATAAAACAAAAATTACAAGACTAATAACATAAAATAAAAAAAATACATACAAACAATTTCTCCCCCTTTTTGATAGCAACAAAAAGTGAAGAAGAAATAGACAAGAAATGTATGTAATCATATGAGATTCATTTGCTAATTTAATCTTGAAAGTGATTAATATAAGGTATGCAAATGAAATTAAAAACATTAAACAAATCATAGAAATTCATAGAATTTAAAGTGTATATAACATTGTAACTAAGAAGAATTTATCAAAGATATGATTCAATTTAGACATTGTGATAAAGAAAATCATTGTAAGAAAGATGTATTAAAAATTGTATATTTCAAATTTCAATAAAAATATAAATGAACATAAGATTAATTTGAATTAAAAGATTAAAAGAATCTGGAAAGAAGAAAACTACCACATGTGGCGCTTTGCGCATCTTTTTTTTTTAATTTGTGCATCTTTTTACATTTTTTTTGTGCACATTTGCGGACTTTTACGCATTCCTTTTGATTTTTTTTGTACATTTGTACAATTTACAAGAGTAATTGAGTTCTTCCCAAAGACAATAATCTAAAATTTCAAACTTTTCTAAGTGCATATGTATAATTTAAAAAATGAAATAGAAAATAAGAAAACATCTAGATTCTAATAATAATATTAAATATAATGTAGTCTAAATGAAAAACATGAAATTAAAAATTCTAATTAAAGCAAGATATAAACATAATTTAAATTTTGAAGGATTAGATTTTCTAATGAAATTAATCTCAATTTACAATCTAATTAAGATTAAAAAGACTAATGAACTTCATAAATATTAAACACATTTCAAAAACAATTCAAATCTAAAGCAAACACAATAAATATTGATATTAATAAAAAGATTACAATATCAATTCATAATATATATACTAATACAAAAGAAAAAATACACTGAACTTTTAAACAAATACAACTAAAGCAAAAATTGATACATGAAACATCTAGAAAATCAAAACCCAAATTTCTATTCTTCTTCTGGAGGAGGAGAAACACCACCAAATATGTTGAAGTAGGAATTTATCAACATAACATTGGTATTAATTTCATGAACTTCATTCCTTATATTACCAATGTCCTGTTGCTGCTGCTGAAGTTGAGCATCAATTTGATCAAATCATTGATCAAAATGAGTCTCAAGTCTATCAAATTTCTCAATCAAATTCTGATAATTTGGTTGAGATGCAGATGTTTGTGCTCCTTCTTCTTCTTCTTCAGAATCACTGGCATGTGATTTCTCTTTGTCCTCCTTGAAGATCGCTCTAAAAGAAGCATCGTTGTAGTAGACCGGCTCTTCATACTCTTTATCAAGATGCACTAGATTGTATTTCTTTTCCAAAATAAAGGTAACTAAGTGACCTAATGAAATATTTCTTTTTCTTTTCTGATCAGCATGCCCAATTTTGGAAAGCCCATAAAGATAGTCTAAGATAAGTTGGGCTTCATCAATAGGTTTATTTTTCATAATAAAAAATATCACAATAGAAAGGAGTGGAGTAATGTTGATTTTATCACCAGCTTTTGGAATAATAGAAGATTTAAGAATGTGCTGGATGATTCGAGCATTTTTGGTCATTCCAGAAACTCTAGCAATATGATAATCTAGGCTATTTCCTCTAATCACCCTATTGATTTCAAACCACTTGAAGGTGTTATCGTTCATAAGGGTGTGGGCTCTAAAACTTTCAGTTCTTAAGTTGAGAAAAGCACCTAAGTCATGCTTTGTGATTTCAACATTTTGTTTAAAAATAAAAGAACTGACAGAAGAGTGGTCAGAGTTGAAACTCATATTTGCTAGGAAGTAAAGAAAGGTCTGTTTGTTGTAGAGGTGGATAAGAGTTAGGATAAATTCAAATTGAGTGGAAGCGAAAATATGCATTACCTTGAAGTTTATCTCACTCTGGATCAGAATGCGAGATGGAGTGATTTTTGTAGAGGCAAATCGAGGAAAGGATTCCTCATTTTCTTTTGAAAGAAAGTTATCGGAAGGATTCCTATGGGATTTCTTTGCTAAAACCTTTTGTCGCTTGCTAGATGAGGCCATTGTTGATCTAGAAATCGAAAGGGATTGAAAGAGATGTTTGGAAATGTGATTGTTGAGTTAGAAAGCCATCTTATTTAAAGAAAACGATACGTTCGTCCTGGAAAAAAAATGTTCGTCCTGGACGAAAATTATCATTCGTCTGGACGAAAAAGTTTCGTACAGACGATCAAATTCGTCCAAAATATAACGGCTTTTCGTAATCAACACAACTTACGATACGTCCTTTCATACAGACTTTTGACTTGACCGATCGTACAGACGATTAATGTTCGTCCAGACGATCACACTTGTGATCGTTTTAATGGCAGTTTTAAAACCGTCCACTACATTGAACCGCCATGTTTTCGTCCAGATGACGTTCAGGTTCGTACAGACGAAGTTCATATTAAAAATAGTCTTATCCTTTCAACTGCTCCAATCAATCGTCCCGACGTTTGAGAAAAAAAAAATATTTCGTCTCGGATGATCGTGTAGATCGTACAGACGAACTACATTAAAAACTGCTCTCAAGACGATTTGAAATCACGCAGATTGACATTTTTCACACATCGTCCCGTACGAAAATTTTTTCGTCCCGGACGATTAACACAAAGTTTTGAATTTTTATATTTTTATCAAAGAAACTAAATGAACATACAAAACACAATAAACAAAGACAAATGTATAGACTCTAAATATAAAATCACTCAAAAACAAACAAAAATCACAAAAACAAAATCATAAAAATATAAACTACGAAAACAGAAATATCAATGTTGCAAAAACATTTTTATTTAAGCATTTAAATCAATTACACCAAGCCTTATTCTTAATGTACTGAAAGTATCAAAGGCTAAAGGTTTTGTAAAAATGTCTGCAAGTTGATTTTCAGTTGAAACATGGGTAAGTTCAATTTCTCCCTTGGATACATGATCCCTTATGAAATGATGCCTTATGTCAATGTGTTTGGTTCTAGAATGTTGAATAGGATTTTTGGAAATGAAAATAGCACTAGTATTATCACAATAAATTGGAATAGTGCCTATAGTTAATCCTAAATCAATCAACTGTTGTTTTAACCAAAGTACTTGTGTCACACAACTTCCTAATGCAATGTATTCTGCTTCTGCAGTAGATAGGGCCACTGAATTTTGTTTTCTACTAGACCATGAAACTAATGAATTTCCAATAAATTGATATGTTCCAGAAGTGCTTTTCCTATCCACTCTACAGCCTGCAAAGTCAGAATCTGAATAACCAATAATTTCAAATGAAGAGTTAAACTTATGATACCAAATTCCTAAGTTCTGAGTTCCTAGTAAATATCTTAAAATCCTTTTCATTGCTGTCAAATGTGATTCTTTTGGATCTGATTGAAATCTAGCACATAAGCAAACACTGAATATAATATCTGATCGGCTAGCAGTCAAGTAAAGTAAAGATCCAATAATCCCTCTATTTTTCTTTTGATCAATAGATTTTCCCTTAAGGTCCTTATCCAATTGAACTGAGGAACTCATTGGTGTACTAACAGGTTTAGCATTGTCCATTTCAAATTTTTTGAGGATATCCTAATATATTTAGATTGACTTAGAAATGTACCTTCCTCAAGTTGCTTAATGCTAAAGCCTAGAAAGTAATTTAAGTCTCCCATTAGACTCATCTCAAATTTACTACTCATTGTTTTAGAAAAATCATCACAAAGATTTTTATTTGAAGATCCAAAAATGATATCATCCATATAAATTTGAACAATGAGTATATCCTTTCCAAATTTCTTTAAAAAAAGAGTTGTATCCACACTTCCTTTTTTAAAAGATCTTTTAAGTAGGAAGGTGCTCAATCTCTCATACCAAGCCCTAGGTGCCTGTTTCAATCCATATAATGCCTTTTTTAACTTGAAAATATGATTTGGGTATTTAGAATTTTCAAAACCTGGAGGTTATTCTACAAAAACATCTTCTTTAATTACCCCATTTAAAAAGGCACTTTTCACATCCATTTGAAATAATTTAAATCCTTTAAAACAGGCAAAGGCTAGTAAAACCCTAATTGCTTCAAATCTAGCTACAAGGGCATAAGTCTCCTCAAAATCAATTCCTTCAATTTGATTAAACCCCTTAGCAACTAATCTAGCCTTATTTCTAATGACTACTCCTGAGTCATTTATTTTATTTTTGAACATCCACTTAGTTCCAACAACACTTTGATCTTTTGTCCTTGAAGTTAATTCCCAAACTTTATTTCTTACAAATTCATTCAATTCTTCTTGCATGGCCAAAATTCAAAATTTATCAGATAGTGCTTGATCAATATTGGTGGGTTCTATAGTTGAAATAAAGGCTGAATGATTGACTTCCTTGTTTAATCCACTCCTAGTTCTAACACCCTCACTAGGTTCACCTATAATCAATTCCCTTGGGTGGTTTTTAGAAAATCTCAAATCTCTAGGCAAAGGGTTTGCTAATTCCAAATTTTCTTCCACATTTGCTTCCAAATTTATTCTATCAATTTTTTGGGTGTTTTCCTCAATCTCATCTTCAACAACATTTGGCTCTTACAAATTTCCAGATTCATCAAATACAACATGTGTGGTTTCTTTAATGACCAAAGTTCTTTTGTTGAATACCCTATAAGATTTTCCAACACTTGAATATCCAACAAAAATTCCTTCATCTGATTTCGAATCAAATTTTTCTAAGGCAGATTTTCCATTATTATGAATGAACACCTTGCAACAAAAAAAATGCAAATGAGACAAATTAGGTGTTCTACCTTTTAGCAACTCATAGGGTGTTTTATTTAAATTCGATCTTACATTCACCCTATTCAGAATATAACATGCAGTGCTAACCGCCTCAGCCCAAAAATATCTAGGAAGTGAATATTCTGCCAACATTGCTCGGGCGGCTTCTATTAATGTTCTGTTTTTCCTTTCGACTATCCCATTTTGTTGAGGGGTTCTAGGTGCAGAAAAATTGTGATCAATTCCTTTTTCTTTACAAAAATTTTCAAATCTTTCATTTTCAAATTCTCCTCCATTATCACTTTGTATAGAAATTATTTCACACCCGAATTTCCTTTGAATTCAAGTCAAAAAATTTCTAAATTCCTCAAATGATTCACTCTTATGAAATAGAAATCTAACCCAAGTGAATCTTGAGAAATCATCTACTATAACAAATCCGTATACCTTCCCTCCTAGACTTACAGTTCCTACTGGTCCAAAAAGATCCATGCGTAAAATTTTCAATGGTTTACTAGTCCTAAGATCCTTATTGGACCGAAAAGAGGACTTCACTTGTTTTCCTAATTGACAAGCATCATAAAGGTGATCCTTAGTAAAGTCTAGTTTTGGTATACCTCTCACTAAGTTCTTTTGGGTAATTCTCCTAAGTTTTTTCATACTAGAATGACAAAGTCTCATATGTCAAAGCCATGATTCATTAGAAATAGTTTTAAAACAAAAAGTAGTAGGAGATTGAATATAATTTAAATCTAGCATATAAATATTGTTTACCCTTTTTCCATTTATAATATTTTTCCCATTTAGGCTTAATATGCAGCTAGTAGGTAAAAATTTTACACTATAGCCCTTATCATATAGCTGACTTATACTTAACAAATTATGTTTTAAGCCTTCAACCAATAACACATTGTCTATAAAGAAGTTTTTTAAATTTCCAATCATACCTGATCCAACCACTTTCTTAGTGGTATTATCTCTAAGTGTAACCTTGCCTCCACTCCTAGCTTCCAGTGTTATGAATTGAGCAGTATCTCCAATCATATGCTTTGAACATCTGCTGTCCAGGTACCATATGCTCTCACGAGGTCTTGTGTGAGAGCGACCCTCTTCTTGATATGATTGATCAACATTATCTGTCATCAAGCAAAGATTGGTGACTTCTTCTTCTTTTTCAGTCTCAGATGAGTCTGAAGCTGAGTCCGCCCAAAAAGCTCTTTAAAACTTCTTCTTGCCCTTCTTTACAATTGGTTTCTCCTCTACCTTCTCCTTGCTAGGAGTGGCTTTGAGTTTTGGGCAATCAGTCTTGATATGACCTGGTTTCCTGCATTCATAACAAATCACTTCATTAGAAACCTTGCCATTTCTGTTAAACTTACCTCTATTCCATTGCTGGCGTCTCTTCTGCTTTCTTTTTAGAAAGCTTCTGAATTGTCTAGTCATTAATGTAATATCGTCTTCATCCTCAGGTTGTGAGTGTTCACTCTCTAACTCTTCCACTTTTAGTGCTATATTTTTCTCCTTTCGTGGTTCACCTGTATCAATCTTTCTTTGACTAACTCCTTGCTCGTAAGCAATGAGTGAACCAAGAAGATTGTCAATAGAATAAATATTTAGATCTTTAGACTCTATAATTGCAGTAATTTTAGCATCATAAGCAGTAGGTAAACAATGAAGAATCTTATTAACCATTTCAGCATTAGTTAATTCCCTACCAAGTGCATGCAAAGAAGTGACAATTTGTGTGAATCTTATGTACATATCAGAAATAGATTCATTTGATTTCATGCGAAACAACTCATAATCATGTAACAAGATATTAAGTCTTGATTACTTAACCTCATTAGTCCCTTCATAAGTTATACAAATTCTATCCCATATGTCCTTTCCACTTTTGCAAGTGGAAATCCGCATGTAGTCTTCAGATTTTAAAGCACAAAAGAAGCTATTTAAACATTTGGCATTTAGTTGAGCTAAGTCACGTTCTTCTATAGTCCAATCTACAAAAGGTGTTTCTACCCTAACTCCATCAACTAATCTAGTTGGTTTTGTATAACCTTCCTGGACTAGGATCCACAAAAGATAATCAAGTGACTGTAAGAAAGTAGACATGCGTGTTTTCCAAAAATCAAAAGGTATATGGTCAAACAGTGGAGGTCTAGTAATAGAGTAACCCTCAGGTATATTTTGGTTTTCGAATGTAGCCATCTACGTTAATCAAAAAGTAGTTTAAACTTGTGATTTTGAAACAAAGCTCTGATACCACTTGTTGAGTCTAGTGAATAGGTTGTTAGACCTAAGTTAATGTCCCAAGGCTATCAAGAGAGGGGATGAATTGGTATTTTTAAAACATAACCCTCTTTGAAGTTTTGTTGAACCGAAATAATATTTTTTAATGAAATTTTTATAGAAAAGTTTTTCAACCACAGAGTTTTTTAAACAAAAGTAAAATGCAGAAAATAAAAAATAGTAAAGTAAAAGACATAAGATTTATAGGGGTTCGGTCTAAACCAGACCTACATCCACTCCCCAGAGGCACCCTTTGAGTATTGCACTAATACCAATAGTGTCTCTCCTTTGGCACCCACAGCAAGGTGGAGAAGCCTTTACAAACACTCTTTTCACCACTACCCGGTGCGGCAGAGAACCGTCGTCCTTTTACACAATCCCCAGTGTTGGCAGAGAACCATCCGTCCTTTCACACTCTCCTAGTGTGGGCAGAGAATCCTTCGTCCTTTCACACTCTCCTAGTGTGGGCAGAGAACCCTTCAGCTGTTCACACTCTCCAAGTGTCGGCAGAGAACCGGATCTCCTTGACAGATCTTCTCACAAGAAATCTAGAAGGAAAAATGAAAAGAGTGAAGTAATCCCAATTCACAAGTAGAGATTCTTACCTTTAAACACCAAGTGAAGCCTTCATGCTCCAGTGGTAGGAATCCTCCTTTGAATGCTCTCTCACACTCTCTCCTTGACTTTTCTCTCAATAGGCACGAAGATGAAATGACAAAAAGATTGCGTGGCAGTCTAATTTGGAATATATATACAAAAGACAAGAAAAACCGCCCAAAAACTGCAAGTTTTTAATTCTGTACGCAGTGGATCGTCGCGTACGATCGTGGATCATCCCGGACGATATTACTTAAAAGCCTTGAAACGAACCTGTTTGTATATGTGTACGAAATGTTTTCGTACAAGCTCATCATCCCGTACGAACCAAGTTCATCCGGTATGAACGGTTATAACAAGGTTGGTTCCAAAAACTGCAGAATGAATATAGAAAAACTGTCCTAAGTCGGTTATAACGTCTGGACAAAAATATGTTTATTAGGATGAAAATCTTACAAAGACCAAATCATCACTGATGATAATTAATTTCATCTGGACGAAATTCTTACAGAGACTAAATCGTCCCGGACGATATTTAATTTCGTCTCGGACGAATAGGACTTAGAAAATTTTTCTAGCCAGTTCCTATTCGTTCCATGTGATCTTAATAGGAGATAACTGTCTGATCGTCCCGTACGAACTATCTCATACGATCAGTATAAATTTTATATGATCTCCTTATGTGTGTGTGTGTGTGTATGTTTTTATTCACTCAATTACAATCACTCCCTTTCAATTAAAATGACATTTTTAAACTTCAAAATTCAAAAGAATTTCTTGCTGAATTTGATTTGAAGTCTTCATGTTTGAGAGTTTGATTCACCTGAAATGTTAGTACACACAAGAGCAAATACAAAACTTCTAAAAAATTGTTAGGAGATAACTACACAAAGCACAATAATATTTGGGATCATCAAAACTATACAAGTTGCAAGAATGTAAAACATGCAAATAGCAACTATCATTAACAGATAATATGAACAAAAACCTTCTGATCGTCTCAAATCATCCTGACTGATTGAGCTAATTTTGTACTGATCATACAAGATGATATTTATATCATTCTAGACGATGAAGTTGATTTGTTAAAATTAAGAGCTATTCCAAAGCTCTTCTATTTAAGACCTCTTGTTCAACCCAAGAGATAATCTTTTGCTGTTGTCCTAACTTGAGAGAGCCAAGAGGAGAGGGAGAGCAAGGGAGAGAGAGAGGATCTTATGAGGGGGAGTTTATGAGGAGTTTCACAAAGGTTGCTCCAAGTAAGGATCCATCGTTATCTTCTCTGGTTGTCATCTCTAATTCCTTGGGGTTCTAAATGTTACAAAAGTATTTTCAGAGAATATAATTTTGATGATAGCAAATGCTTCTATTTCTCTACGACTACCTTGCCTACTAATACTTTAGGTCCACAAGATCAAAATTGTATTTTGAACCAGCTCAAGATTGGGTTGACTTGGTCTGAGTTAGTTTGTAATCTTTTACCTTTTATTGAGTCAATTATAAATGATATGATTCATGATGCTAAGTAACCTTGCACATACACACACTTGGATGGAAAAATTTATGTTTAATGGATTAGAGTTTTCTATTTTGGTCACATCATTTGGGATGATCCAAATATCATCCTGGATGATCAGTTAAAAATAAAAACCCTAATTAGGGCATCCAGATTAAGACAATTATCACTAAGCACATCATCTTGGATGATATTCATATCGGCCAGGCTGATAGGCTCAAATCAGAAAGAATCAGCCGCTAGATCTATTTAGGTAGCTTTTATTTTTGGACATCATCCAAGATAATTATGCCTAAATTAATCTAGTAATTAAGAAAAGTAATTAAGGTTTGATTACTCAATAATATCATCTTGGATGATTGTAGGATCAGCCAGGACAATTAGTTTACAAACCTTAGTTTTCTCCTGGATGATCAAACTTTAGCCAGCTTCTATTTAGGGAGATGTTCTGGATAATATGCATGAATTTGAACTAATCATTCGGGATGATTATGAGATAGTCCTGGACGATCAAGCTATTTTTTGATTGTCTAGACATCCATTTAGTGTAATGGTTTGGCTGATATTCAGTAACTTGTACTAATTGTACAAAATGATATACTATCATCATGGACGATATGAACAAAAACCTTCTAATTGTCACAAATCATCTGACTGATTGAGCTAAATTTGTACCGCTCGTACAGGATGATCTCCAGATTATCCAGGACGATAATGTTTGTTTGTTGTAATTAAGAGCTATTCCAAATCTCTTCTATTTAAGACAACTTATTCTACCTAATAGAACATATTTTGTTACTATCTTGACCTGAGAGGGCCTAAAGGAAAGGGAGAGAGAGAGAGAGAGAGAGAGAGAGAGAGAGAGAGAGATAGAGAGAATCTATTGAGGGGGAGTTTGTGAGGGGTTTCATAAAGGTTCCTCCAAGCAACGATCCATCATCATCTTCTCCGATCATCGTTCCTAGTTCCTTGGTGGTTCAAGAGAGGTTTACCTCAGCATCTGATCAAGGTTCTTTGCCTGCTTCAGGAGGAAGCAAAAGGAGTTGGGTTCTCTCCCTTCTTCTGGAGGAAGCAAAAGGAGTTGGGTTCTTTGCCTCACCTAGGTTAGTGGAAAGGAGGTTTATAAAGGCTTCTCCGCCTTACTGTGGGGGAAAAATGAGAGTCACTAAGTTTAGTGCAATACTCGGAGGGCACCTCCAAGAAGTGAACGTAGGTCGAGTTGACCGAACCACTATAAAATTATGTGTTCTTTATTACTACTTCTGCATTTATTTTCTGCACTTTGATTTCAGTGGTGAATCTTGGTTTTAATTTAAGATTATGTTTTTTATTGAAAGAAATTTTTAATATACTAATTCACCTCCCTCTTGGTTAGCCTCAAGACTAGTTTATAATGACTTAACATCCCTGTCGAACCTTTAATTGGCTTCAGTGCACTTTCAAGTGATATCAGAGTGAGATTCATAAAATTTAGTTTTTGAAAAATTTTGAATTTCGATCAATGGTTAACTTTGGTAATCATAAAACTATGGAAGGATATTCTGTGATACGGCCACCTTTCTTTGATAATATTCCTTTTGATTGTTGGAAAACTCGCATGTCTACTTTTTTACAATCAATTGACTATCGCATGTGGATGCTTGTTAAGGATGGTTATACACCTCCATTACAAGAAATTAATGGCACTAAAACTAAACTTTTTTTTACTGAATGGACTTTTGATGTAAGAGATTTAGCACAACTTAATGCGAAATGTTTGAACTATTTTTTCTGTGCTTTGAAATTGAAAGATTATATGCATGTTTTAACTTGTGCTATTGTTAAAGAAATTGTGGATAGATTGTGTATTACTTATGAAGGAACTAATGAAGTTAAACAATTTAGATTAAATATTTTATTATATGACTATGAACTTCTTTGTATGAAACTTATTGAATCAATTTCTAACATGTATACTAGGTTTACTCAAATTATCACCTCATTGCATACTTTGGGAAGAGAGCTAACTAATTATGAACGAGTCAATAAAATTTTGAGATGTTTGCCTTCTTCTTTTGACACTAAGATCACTACAATTACTTAATACAAAGATTTGAATATTTATTCTATTGATAACTTACTTGGATCACTCATAGCTTACGAGCAAGGGGTGAACCAAAGGCAACTTGATGCAAGTGAGCAAAAGAAGAAGAAAACTGTGGCAATGAAGGCCAACAACACAGACACCAATTCTTCTGGGTCTGAAAGTGATGATGTTGCCTTAATTATGAGACAATTTAAGAACTTTTTAAGGAAGAATCACAAGCACCATCAGAAATGAAATAAAGGTAAGAGTAGCAAAAATTATAAAAGTTCTTCTGATATTATTTGTTTTGAATGCAGGAAGCCTGTACATGTTAAACCTGATTATCATACACTTAAGGAGCACCCAAGCAAGGAGAAGGGTGAGGAGAAACCCAAGTACAAGAAGGATAAGAAGCAGTTCCAAAAGGCATTCTGGGCAGATTTTGCATCAGACTCATCTGAGACTAAAGCTGAGGAGGAGATAACAAACTTGTGCTTAATGGGTGATCATCTTGGTCAGTCTGATCAAGAAGAGGTATGTGAACCAACCTATAATCAATTACTTAAAGTCTGTGAGAATATTCATGCATCATATAGGAAACTTAAGAAAACTCATGCTACCATGAAATTGGAACTTTCAAATTTGCAAAAAAAAGCATGAAATTTTAAGTAAAGAAAACACTCAACTTGATAGCAATCACATGGCATTACTTGATGAATTTAATGATTTAAATAAAAAGCATTCTGAATTAATTGTTGAGCCTAATTCATTGAAAGCATCTCACACCTCACTTGAATCTGATTTTAAAACTTATATTAAAGAATCTGAGCATATTGAGCACTATTTGAATGTTGATAATGCTGCATTAGAAAGTGCTAACTTGAGGTTTAAAGCTGAATTGAATGCATTTGAGAGAAATAGGAAGACACCCACACTTGATCTAAAGCTAAAACCTAGGAAGAGGCATTATAACCTGAATAGATTAGTGAATCCTTTTCTTAGAGTTAGATATTTTTTATGTGGCATGCTAGGACATATCTTACACACTTAAACTATTTACCATAGTACACATTGGGTGTGGGGACCCAAATTGCATGATTTATAGCATAATACACATATATTGCATTCTTCTTTTCATAAGAAGGGACTCAAACCTGTTTGGGTTCCTAAATCTGATGTTTAATAATTTTGTAGGATTGCTCTCACAAAAGGCCTCATGAGAGCATGTGGTACTTGGACAAGCGGAGGCTCAGTGCTCTTAATTACATAATCTTGCTGCTTAATAAATTTTGAATTACATTTTTACTACTCTGTTGATTATTGTTATTTTCTATTTTAGTTTTGAGTTAGCTTTTTATGTTTTATTATCATTTCATAGTTATTTCATCTCTGATGTTTTTACTTTGGTTTTCCTCTGTGTTATTATTGAAATACTATTTTTCCTTATTTTTATGTTTGGAGATTTGTAGTCAATGTCTAAACATCCCTAAATTAGTTAAAGGGAGAAACACCATTGATTGTTTCCCTCCCTCTAACCTCTTTTAGTGGTGTAATTTTTTTTTTTCTAAATATAAATCTATCTCAAATTAATAATTGGACTTTGCAATTAAGATCTTTTCTATCTTACTATAGCAATCTATCTTATATATATAATGTTTAAAGTCTTTATATAACTTTTAAGTTCTTTGAAATCATGTCATTATATTTATCATATGATTTGATTTTGTGATTTATTCTTCCTTATATTAGAGAGTGAATTTTTCTTCTCTAATATCTGGAAGATATACTCACAACTAAAAATATTTAAGAGTTTTGAAAAGGGATCTAGCTTGCAAAAACAAAAACAAAAGGGCCAATGACACCAAATCAAAAGATGCGCAATGACGCCAAATTAAGAAAAATACACAAAGTGTATCAAAAATTAAAAGATACACAAAGTGTGTCAATCAATTGATAAGAGGTATAAAATGAGCCCACCAAAGACAACCTTTCTTCTCTTTCAAACTTTTAAAACTTATAAGAATTCAGGTGTCACTTGATATTTTCAAAGGCTTCATTTCAAATTTCATGCTTATGACAAATTACTTTGGTATATTATTCTATAAGATATTTTTTCTAGAACCAAGTTTTGAACGAATCTTTTTTCTTATCCAATTAGTTTATTCTGAGTTAGGACTTTTATTTTCAAAAGATGATTTTGCCCTAAAAGAAGTCCGAGCTAGGGTTAACAGGATTGGATATTCTACCATTTTTAGATTTCGACAATGTTAACTTATTGGTCTTATAAGTATTTAAATTCAATCACTTAGAGCGTTAATCATATTTGTTCCTTGTTTATTAAAATAAATAAAAAATTAATTTTGGGTTCTTTTCTTTTTGTCTCTTCTTTTTTGTCTTTTTCATATTTTAACTTTATTATTTACTGATGTTTTTATATTTTTTGGGCCTTCTCTGATCATCTTCATCCATCACTTGAATTTCATTTTTTTGGCCCAATCATCTTGAATGATTTTTATATCATCCTGGACGATGCATTCAATCCACTCCACCCCTTTCATCTAAGCTGATATGTTTTCTCTATTGATCTTCGTCCTGGATGAAACTTTATCATCCTGGATGATCTGATCGTATCTTATTTTTGCTTACTATGATGGGCCTGGATGATCCCCTTCATCCCGGACGATGTTCTTAAAACTTTGCTCAATTATGGGTAATCAGCCCGTACTATCCACATATTCATCCAGGATGATACACATGGCAATACATTTAAAATCTATAAATTCGACTGGTATGATCAATTATTGATGATTAGCCTGGATGATCCATCTGTTCGTCCTAGACGATACACATGGCAATGGTTTAAACATTTTTAAATTCAATCGATATGATCCATTATTGTGCATCATCCTGGATGATCCACCTAATTGGCTAGGACGGTCTACTTTTTCAACGGTCGTCCGGATTGACTCCTCGGGATAATCGCCTGTGTCTTATCATCCTGGACGATGTCTGATCGTCTTGGATGATTTTATCGCTTTTTTGACCAATCATCCTTGATGCAATTATTGCACCCGATCATCCTGGATGATTTTGCGATCATCCTGGATGATCTGATCATTTCTTTAGAAACCAAGCCATAGAATAGTTTTTCTCACACAATTCTTCTTTAACCCTCTTCTATTCTTACTTTACTTCTATTTTTCTAATTATGGCCGACAGAAAGAAATCTCGCAACCCTTCTAGGAGTTCCTCAAGGGTGAATTTGGACCCTCGCTTCACCGAGGCAAGCGACCAAGCTGCCTATCCGAGGTACAAAATGGTTGGGATTATTGTATCTCAGACTGTCAACCTGTACATTATTTCCTATCTTGTCCTTAATCTATTAGCTCATACTACCCTCACCTTCCTCCTCACTCTCATTGCCCCTTCAATTCAAAACTACTTTTTGAATTTTTTGCCAGCCTTCTCATAAATTCCTCTTTCACTACCCTCTAGTCCTATGTGAATCAACGACATGTCAAAATCACCTATTAGGACTATTAAGAGCTTTTGCAACTTTTCACCATAGGGGATAAACTCCACACCCTGTGTTCTGATCTTGACTACAACTAGGCTCTGACCAATCACTTTTTAAGGAACACCAATGCTCACTTTCATGTTGGAGAGTCTAGCAGCTTACTCAAAGATGCTAGGATAACCAAACATGTCCTTCGCACTTCTATCATTCCAAAAACTAGTGATCACATTCATATCACCCCACTTTTTTTTATCACCACTTTCTACATTTTGGCCCATTGTGAATTCAATGCCACTGACTTAATGTTTTGTTATATTGAGCATCTGACTAGAATTCATGATCTAGGACATAGGAGGAAGCCCAATCTTGCCCTAGAACATATCATTACCTATATCTTAGAATCAAAATACAACCTCTAATATTTTGCCCCACCAAATTGTTAGCCTGCCTTCTACTCAAATAACTCCTTCCATATTCTTCATAGTACTCATCTCCATCTGGGGCATGATGAAGTCGAGGGAGCTGAGGAGGAGGCACCTCCTGCACCTATTCCTACATCTGCTCTGCTCCGCCAGCACTCTCAGCTGGATCAACAGGGGAACGATTCGACCAATGGGAGACACGGTTTGAGACCTACGTTACTACATAAGAGAAGCAACATGCTGAGGACATTGCTCGATTTAAGTCTAATAGAGCTCACCAGTAGCACCAACATGACTAAGATATAGCCTGGTTTGGAGAGTAATTCCTGACTCTTTCCAGTTACTTTCACCCTCAGCCACCACCACCACCTCCTCCTTCAGATGATCAGGGGCCATCTTTCTTTTAGTTTATTTCCATGATGTCATTTCTTTTTTTTTTTATAGTTTGTTTCTATCTGGTAATCTCTTCTTTGTTTCTTTTCTAGTTTCCCTCCTCCTTTTTGTGATGTCAAATGGGGGGAGTAGATGTACTGCTCTAGTTTGTACTTTCTATTATGTTTTATGTTGGTTAGTTAAACTATTTGAACTGTGTTTGTTTATTCACCATGTTTCCAATAAATTGCTTAGAACTGCTCTAATTATTTTTGTGTTTTCCATCATAAAAAAAGGGGAGATCGTTGCAAACCTATTTTCAGGGAATATAGTTTTGATGATAGCAAACACTTCTGTTTCTCTACGACTGTCTTGCCTACTAACATTTTAGGTCCACAAGATCAAAATTGCAATTTGAACCAGCTCAAGATTAGGTAGACTAAGTTTGAGTCAGTTTGTAATCTTTTACCTTTTCTTGAGTCAATTATAAACGATATGGGTCATGATGCTAAGTAACCTTGCACACACACACACACTTAGAGGGAAAATTTTATGTCTATTATATTAGAGTTTTGTATTTTAATCACATCATCCATGGTGATCCAAATATCATCCTAGATGATCAGTTAAAAGTAGAAACCCTAATTGGGCATCAAGATTAAGACAACCATCATTAAGCACATTGTCTTGGATGATATTCGTATCGGCCGAGATGATAGGATCAAATTAGAAAGAATCAACCACAAGATCTATTTAGGTAGCTTTTATTTTTGGACATCATCCTAGATGATGTAATGCCATTATGGCTAAATTAATATGGTAATTAAGGAAATAAATTAAGGTTTGATTACTTAATCATATCATTCTGGATGATCACAGGATCAGTCGGGACCATCAGTTCATAAACCTTAGTTTTCTCCTGGATGATCAAATATCAGCCAGCTTTTATTCAGGGTGATGTTCTGAACAATATGCATGGATTTGAATTAATTGTTTGGGATAATCATAAGATCAGCTTTGATGATCAAGCTATTTTTTTATCGTCAAGACATCCATTCAGTGCGATGGTATGGCCTATATTCAGTGACTTGTACTAATCGTACAAGATGATATACTATCATCCTGGATGATATAAAAAAAAAATCTTCTAATTGTCCCAAATCATCTTGGCTGATTGAGCTAAATTTATACTGATAATAATGTACGATCTCCAGATTGTCCTGGATGATAATGTTGGTTTGTTGCAATTAAGAACTATTCCAAAGCTCTTCTATTTAAGACCACTTGTCTACCCAATAAAATATCTTTTGCTGTTGTCTTGGCCTGAGAGAGCCTAGAGGAAAGGGAGAGAGAGGGAGAGAGAGAGAGAGAGGATCTTGTGAGGGGGAGTTTATAAGGGATTTCACAAAGGTTGCTCCAAGTAAGGATCCATCATCATCTTGTCCGGTCATCATCCCTAGTTCCTTGGGGGTTTTAGAGAGGTCTACTTCAGCATCTGATCAAGGTTCTCTGCCTTCTTCAGGAGGAAGCAAAAGGAGTTGGGTTCTCTGCCTGCTTTAGGAGGAAGCAAAATGAGTTGAGTTCTCTACCTTAGCTGGGTTCTTGGAAAGGAGGTTTATACAGGCTTCTCCGCCTTGTTGTGGGGTCAAAAGGAGAGATTCTGAGTTTAGTGCAATACTCAGACGGCACCTATGAGGAGCGAATATAGGGCGAGTTGACCAAACCACTATAAATTTCTATGTTCTTTATTACTGCTTCCGCATTTCATTTCTGAACTTTGATTTATGTGGTGAATCTTGGTTTTAGTTTAAGATTATGGTTTTGATTAAAATATTTTTAAAAATATCAATTCACCCCCCTCTTGGTTAGCCTTGGGACTAGTTCATTAGGGCTTAACATCCATGTCGAACTTTCAAATATATTATTTGGATCTACAAATAAAAATTTTTGTGATGAATTTTTAAAAATAATCAATGAGGAATTTGAGATGAGTGTAATGGAAGAGCCTATATTTTTCCTTGGATTTAGTGTGAAATAAAGAGATGATGGAACCTTCTTTAGTTAAAGTAAATACATCAAGGAACTTTAAAAAAATGAGATGGAAACTAAGGAAAAAATACACACATGAGCTCTACCATTCAATTAGATAAGGATCCAAATAGAAAACTATAAATCAAAAGAAGTATAGGGGAATTATAGGATCACCTTTGTATTTGACTGCAAGTAGACCTGATATAATATTTAGTGTATGTCTTTATGCTAGATTTTAAGCTGATCCCAAGGAATCTCATATGATTGCATTTAAGAGAATTCTTATATAACTTTAGGTACCCAAAACTTAGGTATTTGTTATCCTAGACAAAGCTCATCTTTTGAAATTATAGGATATTCAGACTCAAACTTTGTAAGATGTAGGATAGATAGAAAAATCGCCTCAAGAACTTGTCAATTCATAGGGCAATCATTAGTTTATTGGTTTTGAAGGAGGTAAAATTTAGTAGCTTTATTCACTGTTGAGATGGAATACATAGCTATAGGAAGATGTGTTACCCAAGTCTTGTGGATGATATAATAGATCATAGACTTTGGACTAACTATAGGCACCACTCAACACTAGTGTCATTTACATTTCCAAAAATCCAATTCAATACTCCCACAATAAGAATATAGATATTAGGCATCATTTCATTAGAGATCATGTATGCAAAGGAGATATAAAACTACATCATGTAGCTAGTGAAGATCAATTGATAGACATTTTCATAATACCCTTCAACTATAATATCTTTAGCACCTTGAGAACAAGATAAGGTGTTATTGATAATCATGCTTAATACAGGGTGAAATTAAATTCATCAATCATTTATAATCAATAATTTTTGTGTGCGCTTAAATATGTATTATATTTTATAAATTATATTTATTTATTATTTTGTTTTTTTATTTATTCTTATTTTCTTCTAGTCAATATGTATTCACTGGTTATCACACATATCAACCCATATTAAAAAAAAAATTTAAAACTTTAAAAAAATTTATTCACATTATACTATATGATCCATAATCATACTATAATATATACTCCAAGGTTGTGAAACCCGGACCGAACAACGAACCGGAAGAATGAGAGGTTCATGGTTCGACCGGTTCGACCGGTCGAATCGGGGTCGAACCGAATGATATAATAAATGATAATATAAGTAAAAGTAATAAAATTAATATAATAATAATGACAATTTATTCTTAAAAATTTTATAATTCTAAGAATTTTTAGACTAAAAAATAAATAAAATTCATACATATATAATATATTACATAATTTTAAAATTAAATATAAATAATTAATATATTTATATTATATATTTAAATATAAATAATTACTAATTTTAAATTTAAATATAAACATCTTTAATCTTCGATTTTAATTTATATTTAATAAAAATTTAGTTTATATATAAATTATAAATTTGATATAAATAATTGCTTTATGTTATATATTTAAGCATAATTTACATATATAAATTATATATAAATTTTACATTATAAAACTATATTTATAAAGTCATACAATATTAGTTTTTAAGATTTTTATTTTTCTATCATTTAATTCACATTTAGAAAAAGTTTTAGAACTTTAAAAATTATAAATAATTATTTGTATTTGAATAATTATAAATATATAATTAATAGTAAATTTAAGAAGTTTAAAAATTAGTATGATGATTTTTTATTTGAATATTCTTAAAAAAAATACCAACAAGTTCTCATTCAAACAAGTTTAAAGCACACATTGTTGTATGTTGAAACCAAATACTACTAGTTTTTTAGTCCCACATCACTTAGGAGTTTTATGTTGTGTTGTTTATATACCTTTCATTGTACCCATGAGTTAAGAGTTTTCATGGTATTATGGCAACATGTGAGTTAGATTATTTATATTTAATTTAATATATCACATAATAAAATTTTTGCAATCATATTATTAAATAAAATATATAATATTTAAATTAAATTTAATATTAATTAAACATTTTATATAAAAAAAATATTAAATATATTATTAGTTGAACTTGCCGGTTCTTAAAAAACACACCGGTTTAACGGTCGGCGGTTCAACCGGCGGTTCAAATCGATTTTGACTGGTTCGTTGCTAGATCGGTTCTTAGGGAGGACCGAACTGGTTGTAAGACCAATTCACGGTTGAACCGCTCGAACTAGCCGGTCTGGTCCAATTTTCAAAACAATGATATACACAACACTTCACATCCACACCATTTACAAAATCAAATGCTTTGATTGATGATCGTACTGTATGATTCACCCTTCATACTGTATGATACACATGTTAGTAACCATTGAATGAAGTTAATTGGCTGATATGATTTCTAAAATGACATTGTACTAAACTAACCATTTAGTCAAAGGTTTTATTGATGACTCCTTAGGATGAATGTTTTAATGAAGATCATCGAGTATGATATTGATCATACTATACAATTTGACCACTTTTTTTGAAGATTGTCCAGACGAATCGAATTCCTTTAATAGTCCAATACAAACCTTGATTGTACTATAAGATTGGCTAAAAATATTTTATAAGAGATGGAATTTAAAGGTTTTATTCACACAACTTCATCCTCGCCTCATAGATTCTAACTTCCCTTTCTTATGATTCCTATGGCTGTGGGAAGTGAGCTCTCATCAATTGCTCTATAACAGTTCATACATCATCCTGTTGTGATCTGTTCCAAATAATTAAGGATGAATCTGCCTACCATAGATTCAAGGAAGCTCACATTACACCCTCCCACCTTATAGACTAGCCTGCACTAAATTATCACATCATGAATCTCTTCGCTTTCATTGCCTTATCATGCCTTACATTTTCTCCTTACCCTAGCAGTTCCTTCCATTCTAAACCTCTCTTTGAGTTTTTTGTTATAGAAATACTGGATAAAGAATAAAGAAAAAATATTATGCCCTCATATGTCTATAGAGAGAGATAGAACTAACTAAAGAGGGCCTAGCCTAATATGTGCATCTATCTACTAAAGGGCCTAAACCCCACTTACTCTCATTTAGGGATGACAAAGATTAGTCAGATATCAATCTCACCATTAGAGATCAACCTTTGAATCAACACCATCCCATAGTTTATTCCTTAAACCAAAACTCCCAAGTAATCCACCATATCGTTAGAATCTCAATCCTTCTTAAGGATGGGGATAGAGTCAATATTACTCCACTCCTATACTTGATTACATATTTCATTATGTTAGAAACACCTTTTGATGAGGCTATATGATTATCGATTATTTCTAGAATCTAATCCCTATTTGTCGACCTTCCACCAGACAAAAGTAAAATATTACCTTAGGACATTTGGTAGCATCTATCCTTAATTAAAAATATCAAATTGTCTACCCGGGCACTACCAACCATTTTCACATCTTTTATGCTGATAGATCATTTCACATTCTTTTCTTGCTAACATCAAAGAGGTGAGCCAGCAGAGGAGCTAGATTTTAATGAGGAAAGGGGAGCAGCACCTCCATCACCATCACCTCCAACAAAAGCACCAGCAATAACTGTAACACCTGCATACCAAACTCATTACTATGACACATTAATTCAGATATTTGATCAATTAGAGGCACTCTTCATACTCATATTTAGCAGCAAGAGCTACAGCAAGATGTTGATATGACTTAGTTTGGCAAGCAATTTGAATCTATTCACAAGTACTTCCAGCCACCACTGCATGATCAGGAACCCCCCTACTTTTAAGCTGTGTGTTCTTTTAAAATTTATGCCATAAGTTTTTCTTTATTTGCTTTCTTCTTTTCTGCTTGTACTTTTTATTGTGTTGTCTTTCCTTTTTTCTGATGTTAAAAGGGACAGTATTGTTTGGCTGAATATGTTTATTTGTTAGTTTAATTTTTTTTTTCTTGCATTTGTGTTCTTGTGTTTCTTTACTACTGTGTATTTCAAATAAAAAAATTGTGTGATTGTTCCCCTGGTTTTAAAATATTTTTCACTTATTTAGGGGGAGCTTAGGATAAAATACAAAAAAAAAGAAACTTAGATATTTAACCAAAAATATTTGTCATCATAAAAAAAAGGAGAGATTATTGCAATCTGGAATCTTGATCTTGTGCATCCAGGAGGTTGCCCTTCCAGGTATTGCAACTAACTCTAGTTGACTCTCCTTGTGCTCCTACAGTAAGGTGGAAAAGCGTTATCAAACCTCATTTCCACAGACAGACCACTGCGGCAGAGAACCCACTCCTTTTTTGCTTCCTCTTAAAGAAGGCGAGAACCTTGATCTCGATTGCTGAGTGGTCCTCTCTCATCCCTCCAAGGCCAAGGGGAAACTATGGTGGAAGAAGAAGCTGTGGATCAATACTTGGGCCACCTTTGTGAAAACCCTCACAAACTCCCCCTCACAGGATCCTCTCTCTCTCTCCTTCTCTCTCCCTTCCTCTAAGCTCTCTCGGTCAAGCAACAGCAATAAGTGTTCTAAAGGGTTAGTATAAGGCATTTCACTAGAAGAGCTCCAAAAATAGTCATTAATTGTAATTTGACGACTTTATAATGACAGAATGATATAAATTCATCCTGTACGATCCGTTCAAATTAAGCTCAATCAGACGGATGATTTGGTGATGACAAAAGAAATTTTTTCTTTCATCCTAGTTGATAGTTATCATCCGAACGATAGTATAGTCATCAGGATGATTCGTTCAAGTCACAGAATATCGGCCAGTACCATCATCTGAATGGATGTCTGGACTATAGAAAAATAGCTTGATCGTTCGGACAATCTCACGATAGTCTCGGACGATTAGTTCAAATCCATAAAAATCATTCCAAACCATCGCCCTGCATAGGCGCAATTTGATGTTAATCATCTAGAGAAACTAAGGTTTTTTGAACTGATCGTCCCGAACCAATCTTGCAATTCATTGAGGATGATGATGTGGATTGTATCAATCAAGCCTTATTTATTTTCCTAATTACCCCGATTACTTTAGGTATAATTGATGTTGCCATCCATTCTAGGATGATGTCAAAAAATAAAATAATACCTACATAGATCTGGCGAGTTGACTTCTTTCTAATTGAGCCTATCATCCCGGCGATACAATCGATCATTTAGGACAAATATGCTTAATGAATGGATGCCTTAACCCAGAATGCCCTAATCAGGGTTTCTAGTTTTAGTGATCGTCAGAATGATGTTTGGCGGATCATCTCGAATGATGTCACGAGGATAAATGAGAACTCTAAAAAGTAGTCAAAAAAAATTCCCCAAGTGTGTGTGTTGCATGGTTATTAGTATCCGGGAACCACATCTATTATAATAGATCAAGAACGGAAAAATGTGTACAAACTGAGTCATACACTAGTCTACCCATTCATAAATGGTCACATTAAGTTGATCTTGTGGACTGCATGTTAGTAGTCAAGAAGTCGGTAGGAGCACAAAAATCGTTTGTTATTATCAAAATCATTTCCCAAAAAACTAATAGTTCACACTAGATTTTACTGCCTTTTTGACAATATCCAGACATAATATTGCACCCGATCGTCCTGGATGATTCTACGATCATCATGGACGATCAGATCATTTCTTTAAAATCTAAGACTTCTGAAAAATTATCTGCCACAAGCCTTCTTAAACCCTTTATGCTCTTACTCACTCTTGGTTTCCTGATTAAGACAAATGGGAACGAGGTCTCATATGCCTTATAGAAGTTTTCGAGGGAAAATCTAGACCCTATTTCACCAGGGCCAGTGACTAAGCTGCCTATTAAGGTACATGAAGGTCGGGATCACTCTTTCTCATACTTTCAACCCAAATAGTCTTCCTATCATATCCTTGATCTGGTTTGCTCTCATTAACCTCACCTTTCCTCCTTACTCTCACTATCCTTCAATTCAGAGTACTTTGTAAATTCTTTGCTAGCCTTTGTTTAATTCCTCTTTATTTTTTTTTTTACTGCATTCGTCTATGTGAATCCGAATCTATTTGACCTGTTAGGAAATCACCTATCAGGACTGTCAAGAGCTCTTGTCACTGTCTACCACAGGATAAATAAAAATCTCCATACCCTTGTGTTCTGCTCCTGCCTACGATGGGCTCCAACTAATCACTTTTTAAGGAACACTAGTACTCCTTTTGCTTTGGAGGCGAGGTTCGCAGCTTGCTCAATGATGTTGGATAATCAACATGTCCTTCACACTTTTATCCTTCCAAAAGTGGTGGTCACATTCATAATCACTCAACTCCTTTCTCCAACACTTTCTCATATTTTGGCCCATCATGAAATTTAATGCCACTGATTGATCTGTTGTATATTGAGCATCTAAATATCTTTCCTTAGATATCTCCATAAACTATGTCCTAGAATCCACATATATTAACCTCAATATCATGCCCCTTTTAGCATGGCTTCTAACTCAAACAACGCCCTTCACCTCTTCACAGTACTCATCTCCACCCAGGGCATAGGATCGCTAAGGGAGCAAAGGAGGAGGCAGCGCTCCTACATCTTTTCCATACTGCTCCACTCTGCCAGTCACTCTTGTTGGATTTAGTGGTGGAGCAATTAGACCCTATTAGACAGAGACAACCATTTGAGACCTACATTTGCTGCGCCAGGGCGTAGCAAATGTGCGGATGTTGCTCGCTTTGACTTTTTTATGTGGATCACCATAGCCCCAGCAGTGACCAGAATGTATGGCCCTCAGGTTGGAAATGCAGTTCGTGACTCTTTTCAGTTTCTTCTACCCTCCGCCACCACCACACTTCCTCTTCAGTGATCAGGGACCGTCATTCTTTTTAGTTGGTATTTATGGTGTTGTTTCTTTTTTTTTATTTGTTTGATTATGTTTCGAGTCTCTACTTTGTTTCTTTTCTAGTTTCCCTCCTCCTTTTTGTGTGTCAAAAGGGGGGGAGTAGTTTGTTACTGTTGTGCTCTATTGTGTTTTATGTTGAATAGTTGAACTTGATTGATTCCTTTACTCTGTATGTGTTATGTTGGATAGTTGAACTTTTTTGTTTCTTCACACTGTTTCCATTAAACTGCTTTGAAAATGCTCTTTAATTTTTTTGTGTTTGCCATCATCGAAACGGGGGAGATTATTACGACTTTGATTTTAGGCATAGAATTTGATTATAGAAAATACTTCTATTTCCTCTATGAACTTTCTGTGCCTTGTAATATTTTTTATGTCATAAGATCATAACTATAATTTAAACCAACTATAATATTGGGTCGACAAAAGAATGAGTTAGTTTGTAATCTTTTACTTTTTTGAGTCAATTATTAAAATATGTGGTTCCTGATGCAAAGTAACCCTTACACAACACACTTGGGGGAATATTTCTAACTATTTTTAAAGTTTTTTTTTTTTGCTCACATCGTCAGGATAATTCACAAATTAAGCTTGGATAGATCAGTTACAAATAACACTCCTAATTCGGTGCTTATCCTGATGATATTCGTATCAGCCGGGATGATTAAGCTCAATTAATAATGAATAAGGTACCAGACTCTATTTAGGTGGTTTTTTATTTTTGTACTTTATCCAGGATGATGCAAATAGAATATGCTTTAATAATCTAGTAAATTAAGGAAAAGCCATTAAAGTTTTGATTTTTGATCATATTATCCTAGACGATTATAGGATCACCGGGACGATCAGTCTCAAAAACCTTATAGTTTTCTACTGAATGATCCACCTCGGGCCATCTTCTAGCTTAGGGTGATGTTCTTATGATATGATACTAAATTAAATAATTATTCGGGATGATCATGAGATCGGCCTGGATGTCAAGCTATTTTTTATCATCTCGGCATCCTTCTGTGCGGATGGTCTGGATGATATTCAACAACTTGTACAAATTCATACAGGATGATTCTTATCGGCTGAGATAATGTAGCGTCTAGTGACTATAGTGTTGTTAGACCTACGTTAATGTCCAAGGCTACAAGAGGGGGGGTGGGGGGGGGGGTGAATGACGGAAGTGGTATTTTTAAAAAACTTAAACCCTCTTTGAAGTTTGTTGGAACTGAAATAATATTTTTTAATAAAATTTTTGATAGAAAGTTTTTCAACACAGAGTTTTTAAACAAAAGTACAATGCAGAAAACAAAAATAGTAACGTTAAAGACACAAGATTTATAGTCGTTTTGGTCTAAACCAGACCTACATCACTCCCCTGGAGGCACCTCTGAGTATTACACTCCTACCAATAGTGTCTCTCCTTTTGCACCCACAACAAGGCGGAGAAGCCTGTACAAAACACTCTTTTCACACTACCCGGTGAGGAAAGAGAACTTCAATCCTTTTACACAAATCCCAGTGTTTGGCAGAGATTGTCCGTCCTTTCATACTCGCTAGTGTGGGCAGAGAACCCTTCGTCCTGTTACATCTCCTAGTGTGGGCAGAGAACCCCGTCGTCCTTTCACACTCTCTAGTGTGGGCAGAGAAGAGGGAACCTCTTCGGATGTTCACACTCTCCAAGTGTCGGCAGAGAACCGGATCTCCTTGACAGCTTTCTCACAAGAAATTAGAAGGACCAAAAGAAAAGCAGTGAAGTCAATCCACTTCAACGTAGAGCTTCTGACCTTTAACCCACCCCAGTGAAGCCTTTCCGCTTTAGTGGTTAGAATCCTCCTTTGAATTGCTCTCTCATACTCTCCTTGACCTTTCTCTCAATTAGACACCCGAAGATCAAATGCCAAAAGATTGGGTGGCCATCTAATTTGGACTCTATATACAAAAGACAAGAAAAACCGCATTATAATGCAAGTTTTCCAATTCTGTACGCTGTGGATCGGTCCGTACGATCGTGGATCATCCTAGACGATCTTACTTTAAACGCGTGAAACAACTGTTTTGTCTATGTGTACGAAATGTTTTTGTCAAAAGCTGATCATCCGTACGAACCAAGTTCGTCCGGTACGGAACGGTTCTAACAAGGTTGGTTCCAAAAACTGAGAATTATATAGAAAATCTGGCCTAAGTCGGTATTTCGTCTCCTTAGACAAAAATATGTTCGTCAAGATGAAAAATCTTACAGAGACCAATCATCCCTGACGATTAATTAATTTTGTATAACCGGACGAATTTCTTACAGAGACCAAATCGTCCGGGACGTAGTTAATTTCGTCCCGGTGACGCATCGGACTTAGATAATTTTTTTTAGTGTTTCCGATTTCATTCCATGTGATTTAATAGGAGGATAACTATGGATGTTCCCGTACGAACTGATATCATCCCGTACGATCAGTATAAATTTTATTTGATCTCCTTATGTGTGTGTGTATGTTTTTATTTCATCAATTACAATCACTCCCTTTCAATTAAAATGAAATGTTTTAAACTTCAAAATTCTAAAGAATTTCTTGATGAATTTGATTTTGTGGGACTAGTCTTCATGTTGAGAGTTTGATTCACATAACTGTTAGTACACACAAGAGCAAATATAAAAACTTCAGACTAAATTTATTTAGGCGATAAACTACACAAAAGCACAATAATATTTGGGATTTCAAATACTATACAAAGTTGCCAAAGATATAAACATGCAAAATAGCAACTATCATTAAATAATCTCCCCCATTTTGATGATGATAAAATAATTATTGTTTGTAGGTTTCCAATTTTTAAAAATCTCTAAACTCCCCCTGAATTGATGAATCCATCAAAAATTAAGGAGGCATTTTGAACTATAGATCACAATTTTTGTTTTTCAAAAACTTTGTTTTTATACAAAACAAAAATTTAAAAACAAAAATAAAACAAAATTACAAGACTAATAACATCAAATAAAAAAAAATACATACAAACAATTTCACCCCTTTTTGATAGCAACAAAAAGTGAAGAAGAAATAGACAAGAATGGATGTAATCATATGAGATTCATTTGCTCATTTAATCTTGAAAGTGATTAATTAAGGTATGCCAACATGATATTTAAAAAACATTATTAGATCAACTCATAGTAAAATTCATAGAATTTAAAGTGTAATTAACATGTAACTAAGAAGTATTTATCAAAGATATGATTCAATTTAGACATTGTGTTAAAGAAATCATTTTGTAAGAAGATGTATTAAAAAATTGTATCTTGCAAATTTCAATAAAACATATTAACTGAACATTTAGATTAATGTGACTTAAAAGATTACAAGAATCTGGAAAGAAGAAAAACTACCACATGTGGCGCTTTGCGCATCTTTTTTTTTTAATTTTTGGCACTTTTGTGATCTTTTTACATTGGGCTTCTTTGGGGCCTCTTTTTCACATTTGCGGACCTTTTACGCATTCCTTTTTTGACTTTTTTTTTTTGAGCCCCATTTGTACACCCAGTTTTACAAGAGTAATTGAAATTCTTCCCCAAAGACAATAATCTAACATTTTCAAACTTTTCTAAGTGCATATGTATAATTTAAAAATGAAATAGAAATAAGAAAACATCTAGATTCTATTCATAATATTAATATATAATGTAGGTCTAAATGAAAACCATGAAGTTAAAAATTCTAATTAAGCAAGTTATAAACATTATTTAAATTTTGAAGGATTAGATTTTCTAAATGAAATTATTCTCAATTTACAATCTATTAAGATTAAAAAGACTATTGAACTTCATATTATTAAACACATTTCAAAAAACAATTCAAAGCTACAAGTCTCAAACACAATAATATTGATATTAATAAAAGTGTTCAATATCAATTCAGAATTATATACTAATACTAAAGAAAAAATACACTGAACTTTTTAAAACAAATACAACTTATGCAAAAAATTGATACATGAAACATCTAGAAAATCAAAACCCAAATTTCTATTCTTCTTCTGGAGGAGGAGAAACACCACCAAATATGTTGAGTAGGAATGTATCAACATAACATGGTTATTAATTTCATGAACTGTCAGTCTCCTTATATTACCAATGTCCGGTTGCTGCTTGCTGTGATAGTTGAGCATCAATTTGATCAAATTCATTGATCAAGATGAGTTCTTCAAGTCTATCAAATTTCTCAAATCCAAATTTGTAATTGTTGAGGATGCAGATGGTTTGTGCTCCTTCTTCTTCTTCTTCAGGAATCATGGCACATGTGATGTCTCTTTGTCTCCTTGAAGATCGCTCTAAAAGAAGCCATCGTTGTAGTAGACGGCTCTTCATACTCTTTTACAGGATGAACTAGATTGTATTTCTATCCAATAATAAAGGTAACTAAGTGACCTAATGAAATATTTTTCTTTTTCGTTTTCTGATCAGCATGCCCAATTTTGGACAGCCATAAAGTTAGTTAAGGCTAAGTTGGGCTTCATCAATAGGTTTATTTTTCATAATAACAAATATCCCAATAGAAAGGAGTGGATTAATGTTGATTTTATCACGGCTTTTGGAATAATAGAAGATTAAGATAATGTGCTGGATGATTCGAGCATTTTTGGTCATTCCAAGAAACCTCTAGCAATATGATAACCTAGGTATTTCCGCAAATCACCTATTGATTTCAAACCACTTGAAGGTGTTTATCGTTCATATGGGTGTGGGCTCTAAAACTTCAGTTCTCTTAAGTTGGAGAAAAAGCACTTAAGTCATGCTTTGTGATTTCAACATTTTGTTTTAAAATAAAAAGGAACTGAAGAAGAGTGGTCAGAGTTTGTAACTCATATTTGTAGGAAGTAAAGAAAGGTCTGTTTTGTTGTTAGAGGTGGATAAGAGTTAGGATAAATTCAAATTGAGTGGACGCGAAAAAGCTGGCTTACCTTGAAGTTTATCTCACTTGGATCAGAATGTGAGATGGAGAGAATTTTTGTAGAAGGCAAATGAGGAAAGGATTCTCATTTTCTTTTGAAAGAAAGTTATCGAAAGGATTTCCTATGGGATTTCTTTGCTAAAAACCTTTTGTCGCTTGCTAGATGAGGGCCATGGTTGATCTAGAAATATCGACAGGGATTTGAAAAGAGATGTTTGGATAATGTGATTGGTGAGTTAGAAAGCATCTTATTTAACAAAAAGAAAAACGATACGTTCGTCCTGGAAAAAAAAAATGTATCGTCCCTGGACGAAAATTATCATTCGGTCTGGACGAAAAAAGTTTCGTTCGACGATCAATGTCCAAAATATACCGGCTTTCTCGTAATCAACACCAACTTCGATACGTTCCTTTCATACAGGATCTTTTGACCTTGGACCGATCGTACAGAACGATTAATGTTGTCCAGACGATCATCACTTGTGATCGTTGTAATGGAACAGTTTTAAAACCGTCCACTACATTAACCGACCACTGTTTTCGTCCAGATGACGTTCAGGTTACGTACTGACGAAGTTCTATATTAAACTAGTCTAATCCTTTCAACTGCTCCAATCAATCGTCCCGACGTTTGAGAAAAAAAAAATAGTTTCGTCTCGGATGATCGTGTAGATCGTTACTCAGTCACGAACACATTAAAAAACTGCTTCTCAAGACGATTTGAAATCACCGCAGATTGACTCCTTTTTACTCCTCGTCCCGTACGGAAAATTTTTTCGTCCCGGACGCTTAACACAAAGTTTTGAAAATTATTTATTTTTTTTCAAAGAAAGAAACTAAAATGAACATACAAAACACAATAAACTATGAACAAATGTATAGACTAAAAATATAACTCACTCAAAAAACAAACAAAAAATCACAAAAACAAAATCAATAAAATATAAAACTACGAAAAACCAGCTAATTATCAAGTTGCAAAACATTTTTATTTAAGCATTTAAGCACTTACACCACAAGCCTTATTGTTAACGGACTGGAAAGTATCAAAGGCTTAAAAGGGTTTGTAAATATGTCTGCCAGTGATTTTCAGTTTGAAACTGGGGTAAGTTTCAATTTCTCCCTGGATACATGATCCCTTTATGAAATGATGCCTTTTGGTCAATGTGTTTGGTTTCTAGAATGTTGAATAGGATTTTTGGAAATGCACCTGAAATCAGCACTTGTATTATCACAATAAATTGGAAATAGTGCCTTATAGTTAATCCTAAAATCAATCTACTGTTGTTTTAACCAAAGTACTTGTGTCACACAACTTCCTAAATGCAATTGTATTCTGGCTTCTGCAGTAAGATAGGACACGGAATTTTTGTTTCTCTACTAGACCATGAAACTAATGACTTTTCCTATTTAATTGACATGTTCCAGAAGTGCTTTTCCTATCCACTCTACAGCCTGCAAAGTAGGAAATCTGAATAACCAACTAATTTCAAATGAAGAGTTAAACTTATGATACCAAAGTCCTAAGTTCTGAGTTCCTAGTAAATATTCTTTAAAAATCACTTTTCAGTGCGGTCAAAATGTGATCTTTTGGATCTGATTGAAATCGAGCACATAAAGCAACATGAATATAATATCTGATCGGTAGCAGTCAAGTAAAGTGTAAAGATCCAATAATCCCTCTATTTTTCTTTGATCATAGATTTTCCCTTATGGTCCTTATCCAAATTGAACGGAGGAACTCATTTGGTGTACTAACAAGGTTTAGCATTGTCCATTTCAAAGTTGCTTGAGGTATCCTAAGATATTTAGATGACTTAGAAATGTACCTTTCCTCAAGTTGCTTATTGCTACAGCCTAGAAAGTTAATTTATAGTCTCCATTAGACTCATCTCAAATTTACTTCTCATGGTTTTAGAAATTCAATCACAAAGATTTTTATTGGAAGATCCAAAAATGTTATCATCATATAAATTTGAACAAGGAGTATATCCTTTCCAGATTTCTTTAAAAAAGATGTTGATCCACACTTCTTTTTTTAAATAGATCTTTATGGTAGGGAAGGTGGCTCAATCCTCTCATACCAAGCCCTAGGTGCTGTTTTCAATCCCTGTAATGCCTTTTTTCATCTTGAGATATATGATTTGGGGTATTTGAATTTTCAAACCTGGGGGTTATTCTACAAAAAAACATCTTCTTAATTACCCCATTTGTAATGAGGCACTTTTTCACATCCATTTGAAATAATTTAAATCCTTTAAAAACTAGGCATAGGCTAGTAAAACCTAATTGTTATTAAATCTAGCTCAAGGGCATAAGTGCCTCTAAATTCTGTTCTTGCAATTTTGATGAAACCCTTAGCATACAAATCTAGCCTTATTTCTAAGGACTACTCCTGGAGTCATTTATTTTATATTGTTGAACATCCACTAGTCCTAACAACTACCTTTGATGTTTGGCCTTGAAGGTAGTGCGCCCAAAACTGGGATTTCGTACAAAAGCATTCAATTGTCTTCTTGCATGGACAATATCTGCAAATGTTGCTGATTAGTGCTGAATCAATATGGGTGGGTTTCTATGAGTTGAAATAAGGCTGGAATGAGTGGACTTCCTTGTTAATCCACTCCTAGTTCTCCAACACCCTCACTAGGTTCACTATAATCAATTCCCTTGGGTGGTTTTTAGAAAATCTCCAAATCTTCTAGGCAAAGGGTGGTTTGCTACTTCAAATTTTCTTCCACATTTGACTTCCAAATTTATTTCTCATTTTTTTGGTGTTTTCCTCAATCTCATCTTCAAAACATTTGGCCTCTTACAAATTTCCAAGATTCCTCTCTGCGCAAATACAACATGTGTGCGTTTCTTTAATGGACCTAAAGTTCTTTTGTTGAATACCCTATAAGATTTTTTTTCCAACACTTGAATATCCCAACAAAAATTCCTTCATCTGATTTCGAATCAAATTTTTCTAAGGGCAGCAGATTTTTCCTTATTATGACTGAACACCTTGCAACAAAAAAATGAAATGAGACAAATTAGGTGTTTACCTTTTAGCAACGCCTAGGGTGTTTTATTTAAATTCGATTCTTAACATTCACCATAGTCAGGAATAGACCTGCAGTGCTAACCGCCTCAGCCCCAAAACCATTCTCTAGGAGTGAATATTTGCCAAACATTGCTCGGGGGCTTCTATTAATGTTCTGTTTTTCCTTTCGGATATCCCATTTTTGTTGGAGGGGTTTCTCGGGGTGCAGAAAAAAATGGTGTCTCAATTCCTTTTTTCTTTTCAAAAATTTTCAAATCTTTCATTTTCAAATTCTCCTCCAGTATTCACGTGTATAGAATTCTTTCACACCGAATTTTCCTTTTGAATTAAGTCAAACAATTCTAAATTCCACAACTGATTCATCTTTTGAAAAGAAATCTAACCCAAGTGACTCTTGGAATCCTCTAACTATAACAAATCGTATACCTTCCCTCCTAGACTTACAGGTTCTATGGTCCAAAAAGATCCATGCGGATGAATTTCAATTGGGTTTACTAGTCCTAAGCTCCTTATTGGACCGCATAAACGAGGACTTCACATGTTTTCCTAATTGACAAGATCTAAAGGGGGGGGGGGCGGGCTGATCCTTAGTAAAGTCTAGTTTGGTTTTTACCTTCCCTACGTTCTTTTGGGTAATTCTCCTACGTTTTTTCCTACATCGAATGACACCAAGTCTCATATGTCGAAGCCATGAATATTAGAAAAATAGTTTTAAAACAAAATGTCGTAGGAGATATGAATATATTTAATCTCGCATATAAATCTTGTTTACCCTTTTTCATTTATAATATTTTTCCCATTTATGCTTAAGATGCAGCTAGTAGGTACAAACTTTTACACTATGCCCTTATCATATAGCTGACTATACTTACACAAATTATGTTTTAGCCTTAACAATAACCATCATTGTCTATAAAAGAAAGTTTTTTAATTTCCAATCATACTTGATCCAACCACTTTTCTTAGTGGTATTATCTCCTAAGTTAACCTTGCCTCCATTCCTAGCTTCCAGTGGTTATGAAATTGCGCTGTAGTATCTCCAATCATATGCTTTGCAACACTGCTGTCCAGGTACCATATGCTCTCACGAGGTCTTGGTGTGAGCCCTGTCCCTGACCCTCTTCTTGATATGATTGAGAACATTATCTGTCATCAAGCAAACGATTGGTGACTTCTTCTTCTTTTTCAGTCTCAGCTGAGTCTGACGGGGCTGAGTCCCGCCAAAAAAGCTCTTTAAAACATTCTTCTTGCCCTTCTTTACAAATTGGTTTCTCCTCTACCTTCTCCTTTGCTAGGAGTGGCTTTGGTTTTGGGCAATCCGTCTTGATATGCCTGGTTTCCTGCATTCATATCAATCACTTTCATTAGAAGACCTTGCTCATTTCTGTTTAAAACTTACCTCTATTCCATTGCTGGCGTCTCTTCTGCTTTCATTTTAGAAAGTTCTGAAGTGTCTAGTCCTTAATGTAATATCGTCTTCATCTCAGGTTCGTGTGAGTGTTCACTCTCTAACTCTTCCACTTTTGTGCTATAATTTTCTTTCGCGGGTTCACTGTATCACTCTTTCTTATGACTAACTCCTTGCTCGTAAGAACCATGCAGAGAACAGAGAATGTCAATAGAATAAATCTTTAGGATCTTTAGACTCTCTTAATTGCAGTAATTTTTGCATTCATAAGCAGTAGGTAACAATGAAGAATCTTATTCAACGTTGTCAGCATGAGTTAATTCCCTACCACGTGCATGCAAAGAAGTGACAATTTGTGTGAATTCTTATTACATATCAGAAATAGATGCATTTGATTTCATGCGAAACACACGCTAATCATGTAACAAGATATTACAGTCTTGCTTACTTAACCTATTCAGTCCCTTCATAAGTTCATACAATTCTATCCCATAAGGTCCTTTCCACTTTTGCATGTTGAAATCCGCTGTAGTCTTCAGATTGTTACCGCAAAAACAGAAAAGCTATTTAAACTTTTTGCATTTAGTTGAGCTAAGTCACGTTCTTCTATAGTCCACTCGACCAAAACGGAGTTTCTACCCTACACTCCATCACACTACTCTAGGTGGTATTTGTATAACCTTCCTGGACTAGGATCCACATAAGATAATCACAGTGACGGTAAGAATAAGTAGGACATCGCGCGTTTTTCCAAAAATCAAAAGGTATATGGTCAACACAGTGGAGGTCTAGTAGTAATAGAGTAACCCTCAGTATTTTTGGTTTTCGAATGTAGCCATCTACGTTAATCAAAAGTCGTTTACACTTGTGGATTTTGAAAACAAAGCTCTGATACCACTTGTTGAGTCTATGTGAATAGGTTGTAAGACCATAAGTAATGTCCCAAGGCATCAAGAGAGGGGTGATGATGGTATTTTTTAAAAAACATAACCTCTTTGACGTTTGTTGAAACCGAAATAATATTTTTTAATGAAATTTGTATGCGAAAAGTTTTTCAAACCCACTGAGGTTTTTTTACACAAAAGTAAATGCGGAAAATAAAAATAGTAAAGCTAAAAGACTAAGATTTTTAGGGGTGCGGTCTTAAAACCAGACCTACATCCATCCCCCAGAGGCACCCTTTGAGTATTGGCACTAAATACAATAGTGTGTCTCCTTTGGCACCCACGCAAGGTGGAGAAGCCTGTACAAACACGCTTTTCACCACTACCGGGTGCGGCAGAGAACCGTCGTCCTTTTACACAAATCCCCAGTGTTGGACAGGAGAACCATCGTTCCTTTCACACTCTCCTAGTGTGGGAGAGAATCCTTTCGTCCGTTCCCATCTCCTCAGTGGGGGCAGCGAACCCTTAGCCAGTTCACACTCTCCAAGTGGGCGGAGAGAACCGGATCTCCTGACCGATCTTCTCACAAGAAAATCTAGAAGGAAAAATGAAAAGGGAGGGTTGGGGAAAGTAATCCCAATTCACAAGTCGAGATTCTTACCTTTAAAACACCAAGTGAAGCCTTTCATGGCTCCAGTGGTAGGAATCCTCCAGGCTTGAAGGCTCTCTCCACCTCTCTCCTTGATTTTCCTCTCCATAGGCACGCAGATGCAAATGACAAAAAGTTGCGTGGCCGTCTACTTTGGATATATATACAAAGACAAGAAAGACCGCACCAAAAACTGCAAGTTTTTAATTCTGTAGGCAGTGGAGTGGATCGTCGCGTTACGATCGGGACATTCCCGGACGTTATTACTTAACAAGCCTTGAAACTAGAACCCTGTTTGTATATGTGTACGACATGTTTTCGTACAAGCTCACATCCCGGTACGAACCAAAAGTTGCCATCCGGTATGACGGTTTAACAAGGTTGGTTCCAAAACGGCAGAATGAAATATTAGAACAACTGTCCTAAGTCGGTTATAACGTCTGACAACAATATGTTTTATTAGGGTGAAACTCTTACAAAGACCAAATCATCCTGATGATAATTAATGTCATCTGGACGAAAATTCTTCATGAGACTTACATCGTCCCCGGCGGATATTTAATTTCGTTCTCGGACGAATAGGAATTAGAAAATTGTTCTAGCCAGTTCCTATTCCGTTCTCATGTGCTTCTTCATAGGAGATAACTGTCTGATCGTCCCGTACGAACTATCTCATAAGATCAGTATAAATTTTATATGATCTCCCTTCTGTGTGGGATGTCGTGTGTATGTTTTTATTTCACCTCAATTACAATCAACTCACTTTCTCAATTAAAATGACCTTTTTAAACCTCAAAATTCTTAAAAAGAATTTTCTTGGGAATTGATTTGAAGTCTTCATGTTTGAGGTTTGATTCACCTGAAATGTTAGTACACACAAGAGCAAATTACAAAAACTTCTAAAAAATTGTTAGAGCTACTACACAAAGCACATAATATTTGGGAATCACCAAAACTATACAAGTTGCATGAATGTACAACTGCAAATAAGCAACTATCATTAACTGATAAGATGAACAAAACTTTCTGATCGGTTCTCAAATATCCTGACTGATTGACGTAATTTTGTATGATCAACTCAGATGTATTTATATCATTCTAGACGATGAAGTAGTTGATTTGTTTTAAATTAAGAGCTGGTCCAAAGCTCTTTTATGTAAGACCTCTTGTTCAACCCAAGAGATTTAATCTTTTGTGTTGTCCTAACTTGAGAGAAGCCAAGAGGGAGAGGGAGAGCAGGGAGAGCGAGAGGAGGATCTATGAGGGGAGTTGGAGTTTATGAGGAGTTTCACAAAGGTTGCTCAAGTACGGCTTCCATCGTATCTTCTCTGGTTGTCATCACTAATTTTGGGGTTCTAATTGTTACAAAAGGATATTTTCAAGCGAATATAATTTTATGCATAGGCAAATGCTTCTATTTTCGAGACTACCTTGCCTACTAATACTTTAGGTCACAAGATTCAAAATTGTTTTTTGGAACCGTCCAGGGATTGGGTTGACTTGGGTCTGAGTTTAGTTTGTAAGCTTTTACCTTTTATTGGTCAATTATAATGCTTATGATATGATGCTATGTAACCGTGCACTTACACACACTTGGATTGGAAAAACTTTCTTGTTTAATGGTTTAGAGTTTTTATTTTGGGTTCATCATCTTGGGATGATCCAATATCATCCTGGCTGACGATCAGTTTAAAATTAAAAACCCTCGTAGGGCATCCAGATTAAGACACTTATCTCCTAAGCACCTCATCTTGGGATGAACTCATATCGGCAGGCTGTGATGATAGGCTCAAATCAGAAGAATCAGACGCTAGATCTATTTAGGTCGCCTTTTATTTTTGGACATCATCAAGATATTATGCTAAATTAATCTAGTAATAGAAAAGTAATTAAGGGTTTGATTACTCAATAATATCATCTTGGATGATTGTAGGATCGCCAGGGACAATTAGTTTCACAACTTAGTTTTCTCCTGGGATGATCAAACTTTTTAGCCAGCTTCTTTTCAGGGAGTTGTTCTGGATAATATGCCTGAATTTGAACTAATCATTCGGGATGATTATGAGATTAGTCCTGGCCGATCCAAGCATTTTTTGATTGTCTAGACATCCATTTAGTTTAATGGTTTGGCTGATATTCAGTTAACTTGTACTAATTGTACAAAATGAATACTTTCATCCTGGACGTATGAACATACACCTTCTAATTCGTCACAAATCTCTGTCCATGATTGAGCTAAATTTGTCCCGCTCGTACAGGTGCTCTCAGATTATCACAGACGATAAGGTTTGTTTGTTGATTAGAGCTCTTCCAATCTTTCTCTTTAAGAACACTTATTTACCTATTAGAACCATATTTTGTTACTTTAATTTGACCTGAGTGGGCCTAAAGGAAAGGAGGAGAGAGGATAGGAGAGCAGAGAAGACGAGAGGAGAGAGACGATCGAGAGAATCTATGAGGGGGAGTTTGTGAGGGGTTTCATAAAGGTTCCTCCAAGCAAACGAATCCTCTCATCATCTTCTCCCGATATCGTTCTAGATCCTTGGTGGTTCACGCGAGGTTTACCTCAGCTCTCTGATCAGGTTCTTTGCCTGCATCAGGAAGGAAGCAAAGAAGGAGTTGGGTTCTCTCCTTCTTCAGGAGGAAGCAAAAGGAGTTGGGGTTCTGTTGCCTACCTAGGTTAGTGGGCAAGGCGGTTTAATTACAAGTTCTCCGCCTTACTGTGGGGGATAAAATGATGATTCACTAAGTTTAGGGCAATACTCGGAGGGCCCTCCAAGAAAGTGAACGTCTGGTCGAGTTGACCGAACCCACTATAAATTATGTGTTCTTTATTACTACTTCTGCATTTATTTTCTTGACACTTCTGATTTCAGTGGGTGAATCTTGGTTTTAATTTAAGATTATGTTTTCTTTTGTGAAACGGAAATTGTTCTGATACTAATTCACCTCCCTCTTGTTAGCCTTCAAGATAGTTTATAATGACCTTAACATCCCTGTCGAACCTTTAATTGGCTCTTCAGTGCACTTTCAATTGATATCAGCGTGAGATTCATAAAATTTTAGTTTTTGAAAAATTTTGAATTTCGATCAATCGGTTAACTTTGGTACATCATAAAACTTGGAAGGTTATTACTGTGATACGCCCCCTTTCTTGATAATATCCTTTGGATTGTTGGGATCACACTCGCATGTCTCCTTTTTTACAATCAATTGACTATCGCTGTGGATGCTTGTTAAGGATGGTTAACACCTCCATTACAAGAAATTAATGGACTAACATAAACTTTTTTTTATGAATGGACTTTAGATGTAAGAGATTTAGCACAAACTTAATGCGAATGTTTGCACTATTTTGTCTGTGCTTTGAAATTGAAAGATTATATGTCATGTTTTACTGGTGCTAATGTTAAAGAAATTGTGGCATAGGATGTGTATTACTTATGAAGGAATAATGAAGGTTTAAAACAATTTAGATTAATATTTTATTATATGACTATGCACTTCTTTTATGAAACTTATTGATCAAGTTTAACATGTTACTAGGGTTTACTCTATTATCAACCTCATTGCACTCCTTTGGAGAGAGAGCTAACTAATTATGAACGATGTCAATAAAATTTTGAGATGTTTGCCTTCCTTCTTTTGACACCTAAGATCACTACCAATTACTTAAATACAAAGGTATGAATATTTATTCTATGATAACTTACTTGGATTCACTCATAGCTTACGAGCTAAGGGGTGAACCAAAGGCCACTTGCAGAGCACGTGAGCAAATGAAGAAGAAAACTTTGGCTTGAAGGCCCACAAACACAGGACCACCAATTCTTCTGGGTCTGAACGTGATGATGTGCCTCTAATATGAGACAATTTATCACGAACTTTTTAGGAAGAATCACAAGCACCATCAGAAATGAAATCAAAAGGTAAGAGTAGCTAAAATTATAAAAGTTCTTTGTTATTATTTGTTTTGACTGCGGAAGCTGTACATGTTAAACCTGATAATCATACACTTATGGTGCCACCCAAGCAAGGAGACGGGTGAGGAGAACCCACGTACCAGACGGATTAAGAAGCGTTCCAAATGGCATTTGGCGATTTTTGCATCAGATCATTGAGACTTAAAGCTGAGGAGGAGATAAACAAAACTTGTGGCTTAATGGGTGATCATCTTGGTCAGTACTGATCACAAGAAGCGGTATGTGAAACCAACCTATAATCAATTACTTAAAGTCTTGTGGAATATTCATGCCTCATTGGAAAACTTAAGACAACTCTATGTACCATGAAATTGGAACTTTCAAATTTGCAAAAAAAATCATGAAATTTTAAGTAAAGGAAACACTCACTTGATAGCAATCACATGGCTTACTTGATGAATGTAATGATTTAACTAAAAAGCATTCTGGAATTAATTGTTGAAGCCTAATTCATTGAAAGCATTCACACCTCACTTGAATCTGATTTTAAAACTTATATTAAAGAATCTGAGTCATATTGTGCACTATTTGAATAGTGTAATGCTGCCTTAGAAAGTGCTAACTTGGGTTTTTAAAGCTGCATTGATGCAATTGAGAGAAATAGGAAGACACCCACATTCTGATCAAAGCTAAGACCTAGGGAAGAGGCATTATAACTGAATAGATTAGTGGAATTCTTTTCTTAGAGTTAGATATTGTTATGTGGCATTTGCTAGGACATATCTTACTACACTTAAACTATTTACCATAGTACACATTGGGTGTGGGGACCACATCATGGATTTATAGCATAATACACTATATTGCATTCTTCCTTTTCATAAGAAGGGACTAAAACCTGTGTGGGTTCCTAAATTGTTGTTTATAATTTTGGAGGTTCTCTCACAAAAGGCCTCATGAGAGCTATGTGGTACTTGGACAAGCGGAGGCTCAGTGCTCTTAATTACATAACTTGCTGCCTTTAATAATTTTTGAATTACATTGTTACTAACTCTGTTGATTATTGTTATTTTCGATTTTAGTTTTGAGTTAGCTTTTTTTGTTTTATTATTCATTTCTTAGTTATTGCATCTCTGATGTTTTTTATTTGGTTTTCCTCTGTGTTATTATTTGAAATATATTTTTCCTTATTTTTATTGTTTGGAGATTTGTAAAGTCAATGTCTAAACATCCCTAAATTAGTTAAAGGGAGAAGAACACACTTGATTGTTTCCCTCCGATAACTTTTTAGTGGTGTAATTTTTTTTTTCTAAATATAAATCTATCTCAAAATTAATAATTGGCTTTGAATTACAGATCTTTTCGATTTACTATAGCTAATCTATCTTATAATATAAAGTTTAAAGTTCCTTTATATACTTTTAAGTTCTTTGAAATCATGTCATTATATTTATCATATGATTGATTTTGTGTTTCTTTCTTCCTTATATTAGAGAGTGATTTTTCTTCTTATATATCTGGACCGATAACCTCCAAACTAAAACTATTTAGCGTTTTTGAACAGGGATCTAGTTGCAAAAACAAAAACAAACGGGCCAATGCCCCCAAAATCAAAAGATGCGGCAATGACGCCCAAATTCAGAAACATCCAAAAGTGTATCAAAATTAACGGTACACAAAGTGTGGTAATCAATTGATAAGAGGTATAAAATGTGCCACCAAAGGACAACTTTCTTCACTTTCACAATCTTTTAAACTTATAAAGAATTCAGTGTCACTTGTTATTTTCCAAAGGCTTTCATTTCAAATTTCATGCTTATGACAAATTACTTTGTTAAATTATTCTATAAGATATTTTTTCTAGAACCATGTGTTGAACGAATCTTTTTTTCTTATCCAAATGTTTATTTGAGTTAGGCCTTTTCTTTTCAAAAGATGCTTTTGCCCTAAAAGAAGTCCGAGCTAGCTAGGTTAACAGGATTGGATATTCTACCATTTTAGATTTCGACATGTTAACTCTTGGTCTTATAAGTATTTACAATTCAATCACTTCGAGCGTTAATCATATTTGTTCCGTGTTTATTAAATAAATAAAAAATTAATTTGGGTTCTTTTTCTTTTTGTCTCTTCTTTTTTGTCTTTTTCATATTTAACTTATTATTTATGAGTGTTTTTATATTTTCTTGGGCCTTCTCTGATCATCTTCATCCCATCACTTGAATTTCATTTTTTTGGGGCCCAAATCTATCTTGACTGATTATTATATCATCCTGGACGATGCATTCAATCCACTCCATTCTCCCTTTCATCTAAGCTGATTGTTTTCTCTAATTGATTCTTCGTCCTGGAATGATAACTTTATCATCCTGGATGATCTCTCGGTTATCTTATTTTTGGTACTTATTGATGGGCCTGGATGATCCCTTCATCCCGGGACGAGTTCTTAAAAACTTTGCTCAATTATGGGTAATAGCCCGTACTATCTCACATATTCATCAGGATGGATACACATGGCAATTCATAAATCTATAATTCGACTTGGTATGATCTAAATATTGATGATAGCCTGGATGATCCACTCTGTTCGTCCTAGACGATACACATGGCAATGGTTTTTTAAACATTTTTTTAAATTCAATCGATTATGATCCATTATTGTGCATCATCCTGGATGACACTAATTGGCTAGGCGGTCTCCTTTTGCAACGGTTGTCCGGATGGACTCCTCGGGATAATCGCTGTGTCTTCTCATCCTTGGGGACGATGTTGGATCGTCTTGGATGATTTTATCGCTTTTTTTGACCAATCATCCGTGATGCAATTAGTGCACCGTTCATCCTGGATGATTTTGCGATATCTGGAAGATGATCTGATCATTTCTTTAGAAACCAAGCCATAGAATAGTTTTTCTCACACGAATTCTTTCTTTAACACTCTTCTATTCTTTACTTTACTTCTATTTTGTTAATTATGGCCGACAGAAAAGGAGATCTCGCAACCCTTCTAGGAGTTCCTCAAGAGTGAATTGGACCTCGCTTTCACGAGGCAAGCGACCAAGCTGCCTATCCGGGGTACAAAAATGGTTGGGATTATTGTTTCGACTGTCAACCGCGTACTTATTTCCTCTTCTGGTCCTTTAATCTATTTAGTTCATATACCCTCACCTCCTCCTCACTCTCATTGCCCCTTCAATTCATAAACTTCTTTTTGAATTTTTAGCCAGCCTTCTCATAAATTCCTCTTTCCACTACCCTCTTAGTCTATTGTGAATCAACGACATGTCAAATCACCTATTAGGACTATTAAGAGCCTTTTGACTTTTCACCATAGGGGGATAAACTCCACAACCCTTTGTGTTCTGAATCTTGACTACATCTGCTCTGACCAATCACTTTTTAAGGAACACCAGCTCATTTCATGTTGAGAGTCTAGCAGCTTACTCAAAGATGCTTGGATAACTCAACATGACCTTCGTCACTTTATCATTCCAAAAACTAGTGATCACATTCATATCACCCCACTTTTTTTTATCACCACTTTTCCGATTTTTGGCCATTGTGAATTTCAATGCCACTGACTTATGTTTTGTTATTGAGCATCTGACTGTATTCATGATCTAGGGCATAGGTAGGAAGCCCACTCTGTGCCCTAGAACATATCATTACCGATATCTTAGAATCAAAATACAACCTCTAATATTTTGCCCACAAGAATGGTTAGCCTGCCTTCTACTTCAAATAAAACTCCTTCCATATTCTTATAGTATTCATCTCTCATCTGGGGCATGATGAAGTCGAGGGGAGCTGAGGAGGAGGGCACTCCTGCACCTATTCCTACATTGCTTGCTCCGCCCAGCTCCTCTCAGCTGGATCAAAAGGGGGGACGATTCGACCAATGGGGACACGGTTTTTTGCGACCTACGTTTACTTATATAAGAGAAGACCATGCTGAGGACATTGCTCGATTTTGTTAATAGCGCTCCCAGTCGCACCAACATGATAAGATATAGCCTGGTTTGGAGAGGAATTCCTGACTCTTTCCATTTACTTTCACCCTCAGCCACACCACTCCTCTCCTTAGATGATCAGGGGCCTTCTATCTTTTAGTTTATTTCCATGATGTTCATTTCTTTTTTTTTTTTTCTAGTTTGTTTCTATTGGTAATCTCTTCTGTGTTTCTTTTTTAGTTTCCCTCCTCCTTTTTGTGATGTCAAACTGGGGGGGCGTAGATGTACTGCCTCTAGTTTGTCTTTCTATTATGTTTTATGTTGGTTTAGTTAAACTATTTGAAACTGTGTTTGTTTATTCACCATGTTTCAATAAATTGCTTAGAAACTGCTCTCGATTATTTTGTGTTTCTCCCATCATAAAAAAAATGGGGAGATCACCGTTTGCAAACCTATTTTCAGGGAATATAGTTTTGATGATAGCAAACACTTCTTGTTTCTCGACGACTGTCTTGCCTACTAACCATTTATTAGGTCCACAAGATCAAAATGCAATTTGAACCAGTCAAGATATAGGTAGACTAAGTTTGAGTCGTTTGTAATCTTTTACCTTTTCTTGAGTCATTTTAAACGATATGGACATGATGTAAGTAACCTTGCACACACACACACACTTAGAGGGAAAATTTTATGTTCTATTATATTTGAGTTTTGTAGTTAATCACATCCTCCATGGTGATTCCAAATCTCCATCCTAGATGATCAGTTACAAAGTAGAAACCCTAATTTGGGCATTCAAGATTAAGAAAACCATCATTAAGCACATTGTCTTGGATGATATTCGTTATCGGCGAGATGCTAGGTCACTAGAAAGAATCAACCCCAAGATCTTATTTAGGTAGCTTTTATTTTGGACATCATCTCGCTGATGTATGCACCTTATGGGCTAAATAATATGGTATTAAGGAAATAATTAAGGTTTGATTACTTAATCATAGCTTCTGGATGATCACAGGACAGTCGGGACCATCATGTTCATAAAACCTTAGTTTTCTCCTGGATGATCAAATATCAGCCAGCTTTTATTCAGGGTGATGTCTGAACATATGCATGGATTTGAATTATTGTTTGGGATACTCTAGATCAGCTTTGATGTCAAGTATTTTTTTATCTTCAAGCCATCCATTCAGTGCGATGGTATGGCCTTATTAGTGACCTTGTATAATCGTACAAGATGCTTATACTATCATTCTGGATGATATCACAAAAAAAATCTTCTACACTTGTCCAAATCATCTTGGTGATTGAGCTAAATTTATATGGGATACTACTGTCCGATCTCCAGATTGTCCTGGATTGATATGTGGTTTGTTGCAATTAGAACTATTCAAAGCTCTTCTATTTAGACAAACCCCATGTCGACCCAATAACAGCTCTTTTGCTGTTGTCTTGGCCTGAGAGAGCCTAGAGGAAGGGAGAGTGAGGTAGAGCGAGAGGAGAGAGGGATCTTGTGAGGGGGAGTTTTATAAGGGATTTCACAACGGTTTGCACCAAGTAAGGGATCCATCATTCATCTTGTCCTGGTCTATCCCTAGTTCTTGGGGGTTTTAGAGAGGTCTACTCAGCATTGATCTAGTTGGTTCTTGCCTTTTTCAAGGAGGAAGCAAAAGGAGTTGGCGTTCTTGCCTGTTTAGGAGGGGAAGCAACATGGAGTTGGAGTGCTTACTTCGCTGGCAGGGTCTTGGATAGGCGGTTTATACAGCTTCTCGCCTTGTTGTGGGGTCAAATAGGAGAGATTCTGCGTTTAGTGCAATCCTCAGACGGCACCTATGCGGAGCGAATATCGGGCGAGTTGCCCAAACCACTTATAAATTTCTATGTTCTTTATTTACGACTTCCTGCCTTTCATTTCTGACACTTTGAAATTATGTGGTGAATGAATCTTGGTTTCTAGTTTACGATTATGGTTGTGCTTAAAAATATTTTTAAAATATCATTCCCCCCTCTTGGTTTGCCTTGGGCCTAGTCATTAGGGCTTAACATCATGTCGAACTTTCAAATATATTATTTGGATCTACAAATAAAAATTTTTGTGATGATTTTTAAACAATATTCAATGAAGTGGGAATTTGAGATGAGTGTAATGGAAGCGCCTTATATTTTTCCTTGGATTTAGTGTGAAAAAAGAGCTGAGTGGAAACCTTCTTTCGTTAAAGTAATCTCAAGGAACTTTAAAAAACTGAGATGGAAACTAACGAAAAATACAAACATGATGCTCTACCATTCAATTGATAAGGATCAATAGCCATACTATTAATCACAAAGAAGTATAGGGGAATTTAGGATCACCCTTTGTATTTGCCTGCACGTCGACTCTGATATCATTTTTAGTGTAAGATCTTTATGCTAGATTTTAAGCTGATCCCAAGGGAAATTCTATATGATTGAGTTAAGAGAATTCTTATATAACTTTAGGTACCAAAACTTAGGTATTTGTTATCCTAGAACAAAGCCATCTTTGGAAAATTATTAGGATATTCAGACCTCAAATTTGTAAGATGTAGGATAGATCGAAAAATCGCCCCAAGAACTTGTCGCTTCAATTCATAGGGCAATCATTAGTTTATTGTTTTGAAGGAGGTTAAAATGGTAGCTTTCTGCACTGTTGAGATGGATCACAAGGCTATAGGAAGATGTGTTACCAAGTCTTGTGGATGGTATATAGATCATAGACTTTGGGACTAAATATAGGCACCTACTTCAACACTAGTGTCATTTACTTTCCAAAAATCAATTCAATATCCCACAATAAGACTATAGATCTAGGCATCATTTCATTAGGAGATCATGTATGCAAAGGAGTTATTAAACTACATCATGTAGCTAGTGAAGATTCAATTGATAGAATTTCATTATACCTTCAACTATAATATCTTTAGCACCTTGAGAACACGATAAGGTGTTTGTTATGAAATCATGCTTAATACAGGGTGAACTTAATTCATCAATCATTTATAAGCCATAAATTTTTGTGTGCGCTTAAATATGTATATATTTATAAATTATATTTAATTTCTTATTTTGTTTTTTTATATCTTCTTATTTTCTTTAGTCAATTGTAATCATGGTTATCACACTATAACCATATTAAAAAAAAAAATTTCAAACTTTAAAAAAAATTTTATTCCCCATTTATATATGATACATAATCATACTATAATTCTTACTCCAAGGTTGTGACACGGAGCGAAAACGAACCGGAAGATGAGCGGTTCATGGTTCGACCGGTGCGACCGGTCGAATCGGGGTCGCACGAATGATATAATAAAAATGATAATATAAGTAAAGTAATATAAATTAATATAATAATAATGACAATTTATTCTTAAAACTTTTATAATTTAAGGTCTTTTTAGACTAAAAAATAAAACAAAATTCATAATATATAATATATTACATAATTTTAAAATTAAATATAAATTAATTAATCTATTTATATTATATATTTAAATATAAATAATTACTAATTTTAAATTTAAATATAAACATCTATATTCTTCGATTTTAAATTCTATATTTAATAAAAATTTAGTTTATATATAAATTAATAAATTTGATATAAATAATTGTTTATGTTATTATTTAAGCAATTTACATATATAAATTATATATCAAATTTTACATTTATACAATATATTTATAAGTTCATAACAATATTAGGTTTTAAAGATTTTTATTTTTTCATCATTAATTCACATTTAAAAAAGTTTTAGAACTTTAAAAATTATAAATAATTATTTGTATTTGAATAATTATAAATATATAATTAATAGTAAATTTAAGAAGTTTAAAAATTGTATGATGCATGCTTTAAATAAAAAGCATTCTGAATTAATTATTGTGCATAATTCTTTGAAAGCATCTTACACCTCACTTGAATCTGATTTTAAAACTTATATTGAAGAATTGAGCATATAGAGCACTATTTGAATGTTGATAATGCTTATGTTAGAAAGTGCTAATGAGGTTTAAGTTGAATTGAATGCATTAAGAGAAATATGAAGACACCCACACTTGATCTAAAGCCAAAACCTAGAAAGAGATATTATAACCCAAATAGATTAGTAAATCCACTTCCTAGAGTTAGATATTTTTCATGTTGCATGCTAGGACATATCTCACCCCTTACACTAATCACCATAGTACACATTGAGTGTGAAGACCCTAAATGTATGGTTCTACAAAACAAAACAGAAGTATTGCATTCTTCTTTTCATAAGAAGGAACTCAACTGTTTGGGTTCCTAAATCTGATGTTTAATAATTTTATAATCTTGCTCTCACAAAAGGCCTCGTGAGAGCATATGGTCTTGAACAAGTGGAGGCTCGCTGCTCTTAATTGCATAATCTTACTGCTTAATAAATTCTGAATTACATGTTTACTACTCTGTTGATTATTGTTTTTTCTATTTTAGTTTTGAGTTAGCTTTTTATGTTTTGCTGTTATTTTATAGTTGTTTCATCTCTGATAATTTTACTTTGGTTTTCTTTTTTATTGTTGAAATGATATTTTGCCTTTTTTTTTATTTTTGGAAATTTGTAGTCAATGTCTAAACATCCCTAAATCAATTAAAGGGAGAAACACCGTTAATTGTTTCTCTCCCTCTAACCTCTTTTAGTGGTATAATTTTCTTTTCTAAATAAAAGTCTATCTCAAATTAACAATTGGACTTTGCAATTAAGTTCTTTTCTATCTTGTTACAATAATATACCTTATATATAATGTTCACAAAGTCTTTATATTACTTTTAAGTTCTTTAAAATCTTATCATTGCATTTATCATATGATTTTGAGTCTGGTTTTGTGGCTTATTCTTCCTTATATTAGAGTGAGTTTTTCTTCTCTAATATCTGGAAGATATACTCACAACTAAGAATATTTAAGAGTTTTGAAAAGGGATCTTGCTTACAAGAAAAAAAAGGTCAATGATGCCAAAATCAAAAGATGCATAATGATTGCCAAAAAATTGTAAGATACACAAAGTGTTTCAAAAATCATAAGATGCGCAAAGTGCCCAATCAATTGACAAGAGGCATAAAATGAGCCCACAAAAAGAAAGCTTCCCTCTCTTTCAAACTTTTAAAACTTAGAAGAATTCATGTATCACTTGATATTTTTAAAGTCTTGATTTCAAATTCCATGATTGTGACAAATTACTTTGGTGTATAATTCTATAAGATATTTTTTTTGGAACCAAGTTTTGAACGGATCTTTTTTTCTTATCCAATTGGTTTGTTTTGAGTTAGTTCTTTTATTTTCAAAAGATGATTTTGCCCTGAGAGAAGTCCGAGCTAGTGTTAATAGGATCGAATATTCTATCATTTTTTAATTTTGATGATGTTAACTCATCGGTCTTACAAATCTTTAAATTCAATCAATTAAAGAATTTATCATTTCCGTGCCTTTAAAAGAAAAAATAAGGAAAAAAATTTAATTTTTTTTCTTATTTCCGTTCCTTTTTTTATTTCTTCTCTTCTGTCTTTTTGTATTTATCTTTTACTAGTATTTTTTATATTTTTTGGGCCTTCTCTGATCATCTACATTCACCTCTTAAATTTCTTTTTTTGTTCCAATCATCCTGGATGATTTTTCTATCATCCTAGATGATGCTTTCAATCCACTCCTTCCATTCGACGGTTGATATGTTTTCTATATTCATCATCATTCTGGATGAAATCTTATCATCCTGAATGATCTGATCATGTCCTGTTTTGCTTACTATGATAGACCTGGACGATCCTCTTCATCCTGGACAATATGCTTAAATTTTTTCTCAATTATGGAAAATCAGCCCGTATGATCCACTTGTTCATCCTGGATGATACACGTGGCAATACATTTAAAAAATTTAAATTTGGCCCATACAATCAATTATTGGTGATTGTCTTGGATGATCCACGTGGCAATGCTTTAAACATTTTTAAATTTGGATGGTATGATCCATTATTATGCATCATCCTAGATGATCCACCTAATCGGCCAGAATAATCTTCTTTTTCAATGGTAGTCCGGCTTGACTCCTCAGGATGATCGCCTATATTTTATTGGCCCGAATAATATCTGATCGTCCTGGATGATTTTGAAAGATCATTACGGATGTTAAGCCCTCATAAACTAGCCTGAGGCTAACCGAGAGGGGGGGGGGGGGTGAATTGGCATTTTAAAAAATCTTTCAATAAAAACACAAAACTAAATCTAAACTAAAATTCACCACATGGAAATTTAAAGTGTGGAAATTAAATACAAAAAAAGCAGTAGTAAAGGACACAGAGATTTATAGTGGTTCGATCAACTCGACCTACATCCACTCCCCAGAGGTGCCCTCCAGGTATTGCACTAAACTCAGTGACTCTCCTTTTGCTCCTACAGTAAGGTGGAAAAGCCTTTATAAAACCTCATTTCCACAGACACCGATGAGGCAGAGAACCCAACTCCTTTTGCTTCCTCCTAAAGAAGGCAGAGAACCTTAATCGATTGCTGAAGTGGTCCTCTCTCAACCCTCCAAGGACAAGGGACTATGGTGGAAGAAGAAGATGTGGATCAATACTTGGAGCAACCTTTGTGAAACCCCTCACAAACTCCCCCTCACAGGATCCTCTCTCTCTCTCCCTCTCTCTCCCTCTCCTCTAAGCTCTCTCAGGTCAAGACAACAGCAAAAGATGTTCTAAAGGGTAGAATAAGTGCTCTTAAATAGAAGAGCTCCAAAATAGCTCATTAATTGTAATTTGACGACTTTATAATGCAGGATGATATAAATATCATCCTGTACGATCAGTTCAAATTAAGCTCAATCAGCTAGGATGATTTGGGATGATCAAAAGAAATTTTTTCTTATCATCCAAGATGATAGTATATCATCCAGAATGATAGTATATCATCCAGGATGATTAGTTCAAGTCACAGAATATCGGCCAGACCATCACTCTGAATGGATGTCTGGACAATAGAAAAATAGCTTGATCGTTCGGACCAATCTCACGATAGTCTCGGACGATTAGTTCAAATCCATAAAAATCATCCAAAACATCGCCCTGAATAGGAGCAATCTGATGATAATCATCTAAGAGAAACTAAGGTTTTTTGAACTGATCGTCCCGACCAATCTTGCAATCATTGAGGATGATGTGATTGTATCAATCAAGCCTTAATTATTTTCCTTAATTACCAGATTAATTTAGGTATAATTGAGTTGCATCATCTAGGATGATGTCAAAAAATAAATAATACCTAAATAGATCTGGCGGTTGATTCTTTCTAATTTGAGCCTATCATCCCGGCCGATACAAAGATCATTTAGGACAATATGCTTAATGATGGATGCCTTAACCAGAATGCCCTAATCAGGGTTTCTATTTTTAGCTGATCGTCTAGAATGATGTTTGGATCATCTCGAATGATGTGAGAAAAATAGAGAACTCTAAAAAGTAGTCAAAAAAATTCCCCCAAGTGTGTGTGTGCAAGGTTACTTAGTATCAGGAACCACATCTATTATAATAGACTCAAGAAAGGAAAAATGTTTACAAACTGAGTCATACCTAGTCTACCCATTCATAAACCTGTTCAAATTATAGTTTGATCTTGTGGACCTGAAATGTTAGTAGTCAAGGAAGTCGTAGAGAAACAAAAGTGTTTGTTATTATCAAAATCATTTCCCAAAAAAATAGATTCACAATAGATTTTACTGCCTTTTTGACCAATCATCCCAGACATAATTATTGCACCCGATCGTCCTGGATGATTCTACGATCATCATGGACGATCAGATCATTTCTTTAAAATCTAAGACTTTCTAAAAATTTTCTGACACAATCCTTCTTAAACCCTCTTATGCTCTTACTCACTCTCTGGTTTCCTGATTATGACAAATGGAAAGAGGTCTCATATGCCTTATAGAAGTTCTTCGAGGGAAAATCTAGACCCTCATTTCACCATGGCAAGTGACTAAGCTGCCTATCTAAGGTACATGAAGGTCGGGATCACTATTTCTCATACTTTCAACCCAAATATTCTTTCCTATCATATCCTTGATCTGTTTGCTCACATTAACCTCACCTTCCTCCTTACTCTCACTATCCCATTCAATTCAGAAGTACTTTTTAAATTCTTTGCTAGCCTTCTGTTAATTCCTCTTTTACTGCATTCCAGTCCTATGTGAATCGATGACCTGTAGAAATCACCTATCAGGACTGTCAAGAGCTCTTGTAACTGTCTACCACAGGAAACAAAATCCATACCCTGTGTTCTGATCCTGACTACGATTGGGCTCCAACTAATCACTTTTTAAGGAACACTAGTACTCCCTTTTGCTTTGGAGAGTCTAGCAGCTTGCTCAATGATGTTAGGATAATCCAACATGTCCTTCACACTTTTATCCTTCCAAAAGCTGGTGGTCACATTCATATCACTCAACTCCTTTCTATCAACACTTTCTATATTTTGGCCCATCATGAATTTAATGCCACTGATTTGATCTTTTGGTATATTGAGCATCTAAATATCTTTCCTTAGGATATCTCATAACCTATGTCCTAGAATCCAAATATAACCTCCAATATCCTGCCCCTTTTAGCATGCCTTCTACTCAAACAACTCCTTCCACCTTCTTCACAGTACTCATCTCCACCCAGGGCATGAGGAAGCTAAGGGAGCAAAGGAGGAGGCAGCTCCTACATCTTTTCCTATACTGCTCCACTCTGCCAGCACTCTCTGTTGGATTAGCTGGTGGAGCAATTCGACCAATAGGAGACACAATTTGAGACCTACATTGCTGCGCAGGAGTAGCAAAATGCTGAGGATGTTGCTCGCTTTGACTTTTATGTGGATCACCAATAGCACCAGCATGACCAGAATATGGCCTGGTTTGGAAAGCAGTTCGTGACTCTTTCCAGTTTCTTTCACCCTCAGCCACCACCACCACCTCCTCCTTCAGATGATCAGGGACCGTCTTTCTTTTAGTTGGTATTTATGGTGTTGTTTCTTTTTTTTTATTATAGTTTGATTATGTTTAGTAGTCTCTACTTTGTTTCTTTTCTAGTTTCCCTCCTCCTTTTTGTGATGTCAAAAGGGGGAGTAGTTGTACTGTTTGCTCTATTGTGTTTTATGTTGAATAGTTGAACTATGATTATTCCTTTACTCTGTTATGTTTTATGTTGGATAGTTGAACTTTTTTTGTTTCTTCACACTGTTTCCATTAAACTGCTTTGAAATGCTTTAATTTTTTTTGTGTTTGCCATCATCAAAAAGGGGGAGATTATTACGAATTTGATTTTAGAGAATAGAATTTTGATTATAGAAAATACTTCTATTTCTCTATGACTTTCTTGCCTAGTAATATTTTATGTCCATAAGATCAAACTATAATTTAAACCAACTCAATATTGGGTAGACAAAGAATGAGTTAGTTTGTAATCTTTTACCTTTTCTTGAGTCAATTATAAACTATGTGGTTCCTGATGCAAAGTAACCTTACACACACACACTTGGGGGAATATTTCTAACTATTTTAAAGTTTTTTATTTTTGCTCACATCGTCCAGGATAATTCACAAATTAGCTTGGATGATCAGTTAAAAATAAAAATCCTAATTAGGTGCATTATCCTGGATGATATTCGTATCAGCCGGGATGATAAGCTCAATTAATAAAGAATAAGTTACCAGATCTATTTAGGTTGGTTTTTATTTTTGTACATTATCCAGGATGATGCAATATAATTATGCTTTAATTAATCTAGTAATTAAGGAAAGCAATTAAAGTTTGATTTCTTGATCATATCATCCTAGACGATTATAGGATCAACCGGGACGATCAGTTCAAAAACCTTAGTTTTCTCCTGAATGATCAAACATCGGCCATCTTCTATTTAGAGTGATGTTCTGAATGATATGTACTAAATTAAACTAATTATTCGGGATGATCATGAGATCGGCCTGGATGATCAAGCTATTTTTTCATCATCTAGACATCCATTCAGTGCGATGGTCTGGATGATATTCAACAACTTGTACAAATCATACAGGATGATATATTATCGGCCTAGATAATGTTGAGTCTAGTGAATAGGTTGTTAGACCTAAGTTAATGTCCCAAGGCTACCAAGAGGGGGGGGGGGGGGTGAATTGGTATTTTTAAAACTTAACCCTCTTTGAAGTTTTGTTGAACTGAAATAATATTTTTTAATAAAATTTTTATAGAAAAGTTTTTCAACCACAGAGTTTTTAAACAAAAGTAAAATGCAGAAAACAAAAAATAGTAAAGTAAAAGACACAAGATTTATAGTCGTTTGGTCTAAACCAGACCTACATCCACTCCCCTGAGGCACCCTCTGAGTATTACACTAATACCAATAGTGTCTCTCCTTTTGCACCCACAACAAGGCGGAGAAGCCTTTACAAACACTCTTTTCACCACTACCCGGTGCGGAAGAGAACCGTCATCCTTTTACACAATCCCCAGTGTTGGCAGAGAACTGTCCGTCCTTTCATACTCGCCTAGTGTGGGCAGAGAACCCTTCGTCCTTTCACACTCTCCTAGTGTGGGCAGAGAACCCTTCGTCCTTTCACACTCTCCTAGTGTGGGCAGAGAACCCTTCGACTGTTCACACTCTCCAAGTGTCGGCAGAGAACCGGATCTCCTTGACAGATCTTCTCACAAGAAATCTAGAAGGAAAAAAGAAAAGAGTGAAGTAATCCCAATTCACAAGTAGAGATTCTGACCTTTAAACACCAAGTGAAGCCTTCACGCTCTAGTGGTAGGAATCCTCCTTTGAATGCTCTCTCATACTCTCTCCTTGACCTTTATCTCAATAGACACGAAGATCAAATGACAAAAAGATTGGGTGGCAATCTAATTTGGACTATATATACAAAAGACAAGAAAAACCGCATAAAAACTGCAAGTTTTCAATTCTGTACGCAGTGGATCGTCCCGTACGATCGTGGATCATCCTAGACGATATTACTTAAAAGCCTTGAAACAAACCTGTTTGTATATGTGTACGAAATGTTTTTGTACAAGCTGATCATCCCGTACGAACCAAGTTCGTCCGGTACGAACGGTTATAACAAGGTTGGTTCCAAAAACTGCAGAATTAATATAGAAAAACTGTCCTAAGTCGGTTATATCGTCTAGACAAAAATATGTTCGTCAAGATGAAAATCTTACAGAGACCAAATCATCCCTGACGATAATTAATTTTGTATGGACGAAATTCTTACAGAGACCAAATCGTCCCGGACGATATTTAATTTCGTCCCGGACGAATAGGACTTAGAAAATTTTTTTAGCTAGTTCCTATTCATTCCATGTGATCTTAATAGGAGATAACTATCTGATCGTCCCGTACGAACTGATATCATCCCGTACGATCAGTATAAATTTTATATGATCTCCTTATGTGTGTGTGTATGTTTTTATTTCATCAATTACAATCACTCCCTTTCAATTAAAATGAAATTTTTAAACTTCAAAATTCAAAAGAATTTCTTGCTGAATTTGATTTGAAGTCTTCATGTTTGAGAGTTTGATTCACATGAAATGTTAGTACACACAAGAGCAAATATAAAACTTCTAAAAAATTATTAGGAGATAACTACACAAAGCACAATAATATTTGGGATCTTCAAAACTATACAAGTTGCAAGAATATAAAACATGCAAATAGCAACTATCATTAATAATCTCCCCCTTTTTGATGATGATAAAATAATTATTGTTTGTAGGATTTCAAATTTTTAAAAAATCTCCTAAACTCCCCCTGAATTGATGAATACATAAAATTAAGGAGGCATTTTGAACTAAAGATCACAATTTTTGTTTTTCAAAAATTTGTTTTTATACAAAACAAAAATTAAAAACAAAAATAAAACAAAAATTACAAGACTAATAACATAAAATAAAAAAAATACATACAAACAATTTCTCCCCCTTTTTGATAGCAACAAAAAGTGAAGAAGAAATAGACAAGAAATGTATGTAATCATATGAGATTCATTTGCTAATTTAATCTTGAAAGTGATTAATATAAGGTATGCAAATGAAATTAAAAACATTAGACAAATCATAGAAATTCATAGAATTTAAAGTGTATATAACATTGTAACTAAGAAGAATTTATCAAAGATATGATTCAATTTAGACATTGTGATAAAGAAAATCATTGTAAGAAAGATGTATTAAAAATTGTATATTTCAAATTTCAATAAAAATATAAATGAACATAAGATTAATTTGAATTAAAAGATTAAAAGAATCTGGAAAGAAGAAAACTACCACATGTGGCGCTTTGCGCATCTTTTTTTTTTAATTTTTGGCACATTTTTGTGCATCTTTTTACATTGGGCTTATTTTGTGCCTCTTTTTCACATTTGCGGACTTTTACGCATTCCTTTTGATTTTTTTTGTACATTTGTACAATTTACAAGAGTAATTGAATTCTTCCCAAAGACAATAATCTAAAATTTCAAACTTTTCTAAGTGCATATGTATAATTTAAAAAATGAAATAGAAAATAAGAAAACATCTAGATTCTAATAATAATATTAAATATAATGTAGTCTAAATGAAAAACATGAAATTAAAAATTCTAATTAAAGCAAGATATAAACATAATTTAAATTTTGAAGGATTAGATTTTCTAATGAAATTAATCTCAATTTACAATCTAATTAAGATTAAAAAGACTAATGAACTTCATAAATATTAAACACATTTCAAAAACAATTCAAATCTAAAGCAAACACAATAAATATTGATATTAATAAAAAGATTACAATATCAATTCATAATATATATACTAATACAAAAGAAAAAATACACTGAACTTTTAAACAAATACAACTAAAGCAAAAATTGATACATGAAACATCTAGAAAATCAAAACCCAAATTTCTATTCTTCTTCTGGAGGAGGAGAAACACCACCAAATATGTTGAAGTAGGAATTTATCAACATAACATTGGTATTAATTTCATGAACTTCATTCCTTATATTACCAATGTCCGGTTGCTGCTGCTGAAGTTGAGCATCAATTTGATCAAATCATTGATCAAAATGAGTCTCAAGTCTATCAAATTTCTCAATCAAATTCTGATAATTTGGTTGAGATGCAGATGTTTGTGCTCCTTCTTCTTCTTCTTCAGAATCACTGGCATGTGATTTCTCTTTGTCCTCCTTGAAGATCGCTCTAAAAGAAGCATCGTTGTAGTAGACCGGCTCTTCATACTCTTTATCAGGATGCACTAGATTGTATTTCTTTTCCAAAATAAAGGTAACTAAGTGACCTAATGAAATATTTCTTTTTCTTTTCTGATCAGCATGCCCAATTTTGGAAAGCCCATAAAGATAGTCTAAGATAAGTTGGGCTTCATCAATAGGTTTATTTTTCATAATAAAAAATATCACAATAGAAAGGAGTGGAGTAATGTTGATTTTATCACCGGCTTTTGGAATAATAGAAGATTTAAGAATGTGCTGGATGATTCGAGCATTTTTGGTCATTCCAGAAACTCTAGCAATATGATAATCTAGGCTATTTCCTCTAATCACCCTATTGATTTCAAACCACTTGAAGGTGTTATCGTTCATAAGGGTGTGGGCTCTAAAACTTTCAGTTCTTAAGTTGAGAAAAGCACCTAAGTCATGCTTTGTGATTTCAACATTTTGTTTAAAAATAAAAGAACTGACAGAAGAGTGGTCAGAGTTGAAACTCATATTTGCTAGGAAGTAAAGAAAGGTCTGTTTGTTGTAGAGGTGGATAAGAGTTAGGATAAATTCAAATTGAGTGGAAGCGAAAAGATGCATTACCTTGAAGTTTATCTCACTCTGGATCAGAATGTGAGATGGAGTGATTTTTGTAGAGGCAAATCGAGGAAAGGATTCCTCATTTTCTTTTGAAAGAAAGTTATCGGAAGGATTCCTATGGGATTTCTTTGCTAAAACCTTTTGTCGCTTGCTAGATGAGGCCATTGTTGATCTAGAAATCGAAAGGGATTGAAAGAGATGTTTGGAAATGTGATTGTTGAGTTAGAAAGCCATCTTATTTAAAGAAAACGATACGTTCGTCCTGGAAAAAAAATGTTCGTCCTGGACGAAAATTATCATTCGTCTGGACGAAAAAGTTTCGTACAGACGATCAAATTCGTCCAAAATATAACGGCTTTTCGTAATCAACACAACTTACGATACGTCCTTTCATACAGACTTTTGACTTGACCGATCGTACAGACGATTAATGTTCGTCCAGACGATCACACTTGTGATCGTTTTAATGGCAGTTTTAAAACCGTCCACTACATTGAACCGCCATGTTTTCGTCCAGATGACGTTCAGGTTCGTACAGACGAAGTTCATATAAAAATAGTCTTATCCTTTCAACTGCTCCAATCAATCGTCCCGACGTTTGAGAAAAAAAAAATATTTCGTCTCGGATGATCGTGTAGATCGTACAGACGAACTACATTAAAAACTGCTCTCAAGACGATTTGAAATCACGCAGATTGACATTTTTCACACATCGTCCCGTACGAAAATTTTTTCGTCCCGGACGATTAACACAAATTTTTGAATTTTTATATTTTTATCAAAGAAACTAAATGAACATACAAAACACAATAAACAAAGACAAATGTATAGACTCTAAATATAAAATCACTCAAAAACAAACAAAAATCACAAAAACAAAATCATAAAAATATAAACTACGAAAACAGAAATATCAATGTTGCAAAAACATTTTTATTTAAGCATTTAAATCAATTACACCAAGCCTTGTTCTTAATGTACTGAAAGTATCAAAGGCTAAAGGTTTTGTAAAAATGTCTGCAAGTTGATTTTCAGTTGAAACATGGGTAAGTTCAATTTCTCCCTTGGATACATGATCCCTTATGAAATGATGCCTTATGTCAATGTGTTTGGTTCTAGAATGTTGAATAGGATTTTTGGAAATGCAAATAGCACTAGTATTATCACAATAAATTGGAATAGTGCCTATAGTTAATCCTAAATCAATCAACTGTTGTTTTAACCAAAGTACTTGTGTCACACAACTTCCTAATGCAATGTATTCTGCTTCTGCAGTAGATAGGGCCACTGAATTTTGTTTTCTACTAGACCATGAAACTAATGAATTTCCAATAAATTGACATGTTCCAGAAGTGCTTTTCCTATCCACTCTACAGCCTGCAAAGTCAGAATCTGAATAACCAATAATTTCAAATGAAGAGTTAAACTTATGATACCAAATTCCTAAGTTCTGAGTTCCTAGTAAATATCTTAAAATCCTTTTCATTGCTGTCAAATGTGATTCTTTTGGATCTGATTGAAATCTAGCACATAAGCAAACACTGAATATAATATCTGATCGGCTAGCAGTCAAGTAAAGTAAAGATCCAATAATCCCTCTATTTTTCTTTTGATCAATAGATTTTCCCTTAAGGTCCTTATCCAATTGAACTGAGGAACTCATTGGTGTACTAACAGGTTTAGCATTGTCCATTTCAAATTTTTTGAGGATATCCTAATATATTTAGATTGACTTAGAAATGTACCTTCCTCAAGTTGCTTAATGCTAAAGCCTAGAAAGTAATTTAAGTCTCCCATTAGACTCATCTCAAATTTACTACTCATTGTTTTAGAAAAATCATCACAAAGATTTTTATTTGAAGATCCAAAAATGATATCATCCATATAAATTTGAACAATGAGTATATCCTTTCCAAATTTCTTTAAAAAAAGAGTTGTATCCACACTTCCTTTTTTAAAAGATCTTTTAAGTAGGAAGGTGCTCAATCTCTCATACCAAGCCCTAGGTGCCTGTTTCAATCCATATAATGCCTTTTTTAACTTGAAAATATGATTTGGGTATTTAGAATTTTCAAAACCTGGAGGTTATTCTACAAAAACATCTTCTTTAATTACCCCATTTAAAAAGGCACTTTTCACATCCATTTGAAATAATTTAAATCCTTTAAAACAGGCAAAGGCTAGTAAAACCCTAATTGCTTCAAATCTAGCTACAAGGGCATAAGTCTCCTCAAAATCAATTCCTTCAATTTGATTAAACCCCTTAGCAACTAATCTAGCCTTATTTCTAATGACTACTCCTGAGTCATTTATTTTATTTTTGAACATCCACTTAGTTCCAACAACACTTTGATCTTTTGTCCTTGAAGTTAATTCCCAAACTTTATTTCTTACAAATTCATTCAATTCTTCTTGCATGGCCAAAATTCAAAATTTATCAGATAGTGCTTGATCAATATTGGTGGGTTCTATAGTTGAAATAAAGGCTGAATGATTGACTTCCTTGTTTAATCCACTCCTAGTTCTAACACCCTCACTAGGTTCACCTATAATCAATTCCCTTGGGTGGTTTTTAGAAAATCTCAAATCTCTAGGCAAAGGGTTTGCTAATTCCAAATTTTCTTCCACATTTGCTTCCAAATTTATTCTATCAATTTTTTGGGTGTTTTCCTCAATCTCATCTTCAACAACATTTGGCTCTTACAAATTTCCAGATTCATCAAATACAACATGTGTGGTTTCTTTAATGACCAAAGTTCTTTTGTTGAATACCCTATAAGATTTTCCAACACTTGAATATCCAACAAAAATTCCTTCATCTGATTTCGAATCAAATTTTTCTAAGGCAGATTTTCCATTATTATGAATGAACACCTTGCAACAAAAAAATGCAAATGAGACAAATTAGGTGTTCTACCTTTTAGCAACTCATAGGGTGTTTTATTTAAATTCGATCTTACATTCACCCTATTCAGAATATAACATGCAGTGCTAACCGCCTCAGCCCAAAAATATCTAGGAAGTGAATATTCTGCCAACATTGCTCGGGCGGCTTCTATTAATGTTCTGTTTTTCCTTTCGACTATCCCATTTTGTTGAGGGGTTCTAGGTGCAGAAAAATTGTGATCAATTCCTTTTTCTTTACAAAAATTTTCAAATCTTTCATTTTCAAATTCTCCTCCATTATCACTTTGTATAGAAATTATTTCACACCCGAATTTCCTTTGAATTCAAGTCAAAAAATTTCTAAATTCCTCAAATGATTCACTCTTATGAAATAGAAATCTAACCCAAGTGAATCTTGAGAAATCATCTACTATAACAAATCCGTATACCTTCCCTCCTAGACTTACAGTTCCTACTGGTCCAAAAAGATCCATGCGTAAAATTTTCAATGGTTTACTAGTCCTAAGATCCTTATTGGACCGAAAAGAGGACTTCACTTGTTTTCCTAATTGACAAGCATCATAAAGGTGATCCTTAGTAAAGTCTAGTTTTGGTATACCTCTCACTAAGTTCTTTTGGGTAATTCTCCTAAGTTTTTTCATACTAGAATGACAAAGTCTCATATGTCAAAGCCATGATTCATTAGAAATAGTTTTAAAACAAAAAGTAGTAGGAGATTGAATATAATTTAAATCTAGCATATAAATATTGTTTACCCTTTTTCCATTTATAATATTTTTCCCATTTAGGCTTAATATGCAGCTAGTAGGTAAAAATTTTACACTATAGCCCTTATCATATAGCTGACTTATACTTAACAAATTATGTTTTAAGCCTTCAACCAATAACACATTGTCTATAAAGAAGTTTTTTAAATTTCCAATCATACCTGATCCAACCACTTTCTTAGTGGTATTATCTCTAAGTGTAACCTTGCCTCCACTCCTAGCTTCCAGTGTTATGAATTGAGCAGTATCTCCAATCATATGCTTTGAACATCTGCTGTCCAGGTACCATATGCTCTCACGAGGTCTTGTGTGAGAGCGACCCTCTTCTTGATATGATTGATCAACATTATCTGTCATCAAGCAAAGATTGGTGACTTCTTCTTCTTTTTCAGTCTCAGATGAGTCTGAAGCTGAGTCCGCCCAAAAAGCTCTTTAAAACTTCTTCTTGCCCTTCTTTACAATTGGTTTCTCCTCTACCTTCTCCTTGCTAGGAGTGGCTTTGAGTTTTGGGCAATCAGTCTTGATATGACCTGGTTTCCTGCATTCATAACAAATCACTTCATTAGAAACCTTGCCATTTCTGTTAAACTTACCTCTATTCCATTGCTGGCGTCTCTTCTGCTTTCTTTTTAGAAAGCTTCTGAATTGTCTAGTCATTAATGTAATATCGTCTTCATCCTCAGGTTGTGAGTGTTCACTCTCTAACTCTTCCACTTTTAGTGCTATATTTTTCTCCTTTCGTGGTTCACCTGTATCAATCTTTCTTTGACTAACTCCTTGCTCGTAAGCAATGAGTGAACCAAGAAGATTGTCAATAGAATAAATATTTAGATCTTTAGACTCTATAATTGCAGTAATTTTAGCATCATAAGCAGTAGGTAAACAATGAAGAATCTTATTAACCATTTCAGCATTAGTTAATTCCCTACCAAGTGCATGCAAAGAAGTGACAATTTGTGTGAATCTTATGTACATATCAGAAATAGATTCATTTGATTTCATGCGAAACAACTCATAATCATGTAACAAGATATTAAGTCTTGATTACTTAACCTCATTAGTCCCTTCATAAGTTATACAAATTCTATCCCATATGTCCTTTCCACTTTTGCAAGTGGAAATCCGCATGTAGTCTTCAGATTTTAAAGCACAAAAGAAGCTATTTAAACATTTGGCATTTAGTTGAGCTAAGTCACGTTCTTCTATAGTCCAATCTACAAAAGGTGTTTCTACCCTAACTCCATCAACTAATCTAGTTGGTTTTGTATAACCTTCCTGGACTAGGATCCACAAAAGATAATCAAGTGACTGTAAGAAAGTAGACATGCGTGTTTTCCAAAAATCAAAAGGTATATGGTCAAACAGTGGAGGTCTAGTAATAGAGTAACCCTCAGGTATATTTTGGTTTTCGAATGTAGCCATCTACGTTAATCAAAAAGTAGTTTAAACTTGTGATTTTGAAACAAAGCTCTGATACCACTTGTTGAGTCTAGTGAATAGGTTGTTAGACCTAAGTTAATGTCCCAAGGCTATCAAGAGAGGGGATGAATTGGTATTTTTAAAACATAACCCTCTTTGAAGTTTTGTTGAACCGAAATAATATTTTTTAATGAAATTTTTATAGAAAAGTTTTTCAACCACAGAGTTTTTTAAACAAAAGTAAAATGCAGAAAATAAAAAATAGTAAAGTAAAAGACATAAGATTTATAGGGGTTCGGTCTAAACCAGACCTACATCCACTCCCCAGAGGCACCCTTTGAGTATTGCACTAATACCAATAGTGTCTCTCCTTTGGCACCCACAGCAAGGTGGAGAAGCCTTTACAAACACTCTTTTCACCACTACCCGGTGCGGCAGAGAACCGTCGTCCTTTTACACAATCCCCAGTGTTGGCAGAGAACCATCCGTCCTTTCACACTCTCCTAGTGTGGGCAGAGAATCCTTCGTCCTTTCACACTCTCCTAGTGTGGGCAGAGAACCCTTCAGCTGTTCACACTCTCCAAGTGTCGGCAGAGAACCGGATCTCCTTGACAGATCTTCTCACAAGAAATCTAGAAGGAAAAATGAAAAGAGTGAAGTAATCCCAATTCACAAGTAGAGATTCTTACCTTTAAACACCAAGTGAAGCCTTCATGCTCCAGTGGTAGGAATCCTCCTTTGAATGCTCTCTCACACTCTCTCCTTGACTTTTCTCTCAATAGGCACGAAGATGAAATGACAAAAAGATTGCGTGGCAGTCTAATTTGGAATATATATACAAAAGACAAGAAAAACCGCCCAAAAACTGCAAGTTTTTAATTCTGTACGCAGTGGATCGTCGCGTACGATCGTGGATCATCCCGGACGATATTACTTAAAAGCCTTGAAACGAACCTGTTTGTATATGTGTACGAAATGTTTTCGTACAAGCTCATCATCCCGTACGAACCAAGTTCATCCGGTATGAACGGTTATAACAAGGTTGGTTCCAAAAACTGCAGAATGAATATAGAAAAACTGTCCTAAGTCGGTTATAACGTCTGGACAAAAATATGTTTATTAGGATGAAAATCTTACAAAGACCAAATCATCACTGATGATAATTAATTTCATCTGGACGAAATTCTTACAGAGACTAAATCGTCCCGGACGATATTTAATTTCGTCTCGGACGAATAGGACTTAGAAAATTTTTCTAGCCAGTTCCTATTCGTTCCATGTGATCTTAATAGGAGATAACTGTCTGATCGTCCCGTACGAACTATCTCATACGATCAGTATAAATTTTATATGATCTCCTTATGTGTGTGTGTGTGTGTATGTTTTTATTCACTCAATTACAATCACTCCCTTTCAATTAAAATGACATTTTTAAACTTCAAAATTCAAAAGAATTTCTTGCTGAATTTGATTTGAAGTCTTCATGTTTGAGAGTTTGATTCACCTGAAATGTTAGTACACACAAGAGCAAATACAAAACTTCTAAAAAATTGTTAGGAGATAACTACACAAAGCACAATAATATTTGGGATCATCAAAACTATACAAGTTGCAAGAATGTAAAACATGCAAATAGCAACTATCATTAACAGATAATATGAACAAAAACCTTCTGATCGTCTCAAATCATCCTGACTGATTGAGCTAATTTTGTACTGATCATACAAGATGATATTTATATCATTCTAGACGATGAAGTTGATTTGTTAAAATTAAGAGCTATTCCAAAGCTCTTCTATTTAAGACCTCTTGTTCAACCCAAGAGATAATCTTTTGCTGTTGTCCTAACTTGAGAGAGCCAAGAGGAGAGGGAGAGCAAGGGAGAGAGAGAGGATCTTATGAGGGGGAGTTTATGAGGAGTTTCACAAAGGTTGCTCCAAGTAAGGATCCATCGTTATCTTCTCTGGTTGTCATCTCTAATTCCTTGGGGTTCTAAATGTTACAAAAGTATTTTCAGAGAATATAATTTTGATGATAGCAAATGCTTCTATTTCTCTACGACTACCTTGCCTACTAATACTTTAGGTCCACAAGATCAAAATTGTATTTTGAACCAGCTCAAGATTGGGTTGACTTGGTCTGAGTTAGTTTGTAATCTTTTACCTTTTATTGAGTCAATTATAAATGATATGATTCATGATGCTAAGTAACCTTGCACATACACACACTTGGATGGAAAAATTTATGTTTAATGGATTAGAGTTTTCTATTTTGGTCACATCATTTGGGATGATCCAAATATCATCCTGGATGATCAGTTAAAAATAAAAACCCTAATTAGGGCATCCAGATTAAGACAATTATCACTAAGCACATCATCTTGGATGATATTCATATCGGCCAGGCTGATAGGCTCAAATCAGAAAGAATCAGCCGCTAGATCTATTTAGGTAGCTTTTATTTTTGGACATCATCCAAGATAATTATGCCTAAATTAATCTAGTAATTAAGAAAAGTAATTAAGGTTTGATTACTCAATAATATCATCTTGGATGATTGTAGGATCAGCCAGGACAATTAGTTTACAAACCTTAGTTTTCTCCTGGATGATCAAACTTTAGCCAGCTTCTATTTAGGGAGATGTTCTGGATAATATGCATGAATTTGAACTAATCATTCGGGATGATTATGAGATAGTCCTGGACGATCAAGCTATTTTTTGATTGTCTAGACATCCATTTAGTGTAATGGTTTGGCTGATATTCAGTAACTTGTACTAATTGTACAAAATGATATACTATCATCATGGACGATATGAACAAAAACCTTCTAATTGTCACAAATCATCTGACTGATTGAGCTAAATTTGTACCGCTCGTACAGGATGATCTCCAGATTATCCAGGACGATAATGTTTGTTTGTTGTAATTAAGAGCTATTCCAAATCTCTTCTATTTAAGACAACTTATTCTACCTAATAGAACATATTTTGTTACTATCTTGACCTGAGAGGGCCTAAAGGAAAGGGAGAGAGAGAGAGAGAGAGAGAGAGAGAGAGAGAGAGAGATAGAGAGAATCTATTGAGGGGGAGTTTGTGAGGGGTTTCATAAAGGTTCCTCCAAGCAACGATCCATCATCATCTTCTCCGATCATCGTTCCTAGTTCCTTGGTGGTTCAAGAGAGGTTTACCTCAGCATCTGATCAAGGTTCTTTGCCTGCTTCAGGAGGAAGCAAAAGGAGTTGGGTTCTCTCCCTTCTTCTGGAGGAAGCAAAAGGAGTTGGGTTCTTTGCCTCACCTAGGTTAGTGGAAAGGAGGTTTATAAAGGCTTCTCCGCCTTACTGTGGGGGAAAAATGAGAGTCACTAAGTTTAGTGCAATACTCGGAGGGCACCTCCAAGAAGTGAACGTAGGTCGAGTTGACCGAACCACTATAAAATTATGTGTTCTTTATTACTACTTCTGCATTTATTTTCTGCACTTTGATTTCAGTGGTGAATCTTGGTTTTAATTTAAGATTATGTTTTTTATTGAAAGAAATTTTTAATATACTAATTCACCTCCCTCTTGGTTAGCCTCAAGACTAGTTTATAATGACTTAACATCCCTGTCGAACCTTTAATTGGCTTCAGTGCACTTTCAAGTGATATCAGAGTGAGATTCATAAAATTTAGTTTTTGAAAAATTTTGAATTTCGATCAATGGTTAACTTTGGTAATCATAAAACTATGGAAGGATATTCTGTGATACGGCCACCTTTCTTTGATAATATTCCTTTTGATTGTTGGAAAACTCGCATGTCTACTTTTTTACAATCAATTGACTATCGCATGTGGATGCTTGTTAAGGATGGTTATACACCTCCATTACAAGAAATTAATGGCACTAAAACTAAACTTTTTTTTACTGAATGGACTTTTGATGTAAGAGATTTAGCACAACTTAATGCGAAATGTTTGAACTATTTTTTCTGTGCTTTGAAATTGAAAGATTATATGCATGTTTTAACTTGTGCTATTGTTAAAGAAATTGTGGATAGATTGTGTATTACTTATGAAGGAACTAATGAAGTTAAACAATTTAGATTAAATATTTTATTATATGACTATGAACTTCTTTGTATGAAACTTATTGAATCAATTTCTAACATGTATACTAGGTTTACTCAAATTATCACCTCATTGCATACTTTGGGAAGAGAGCTAACTAATTATGAACGAGTCAATAAAATTTTGAGATGTTTGCCTTCTTCTTTTGACACTAAGATCACTACAATTACTTAATACAAAGATTTGAATATTTATTCTATTGATAACTTACTTGGATCACTCATAGCTTACGAGCAAGGGGTGAACCAAAGGCAACTTGATGCAAGTGAGCAAAAGAAGAAGAAAACTGTGGCAATGAAGGCCAACAACACAGACACCAATTCTTCTGGGTCTGAAAGTGATGATGTTGCCTTAATTATGAGACAATTTAAGAACTTTTTAAGGAAGAATCACAAGCACCATCAGAAATGAAATAAAGGTAAGAGTAGCAAAAATTATAAAAGTTCTTCTGATATTATTTGTTTTGAATGCAGGAAGCCTGTACATGTTAAACCTGATTATCATACACTTAAGGAGCACCCAAGCAAGGAGAAGGGTGAGGAGAAACCCAAGTACAAGAAGGATAAGAAGCAGTTCCAAAAGGCATTCTGGGCAGATTTTGCATCAGACTCATCTGAGACTAAAGCTGAGGAGGAGATAACAAACTTGTGCTTAATGGGTGATCATCTTGGTCAGTCTGATCAAGAAGAGGTATGTGAACCAACCTATAATCAATTACTTAAAGTCTGTGAGAATATTCATGCATCATATAGGAAACTTAAGAAAACTCATGCTACCATGAAATTGGAACTTTCAAATTTGCAAAAAAAAGCATGAAATTTTAAGTAAAGAAAACACTCAACTTGATAGCAATCACATGGCATTACTTGATGAATTTAATGATTTAAATAAAAAGCATTCTGAATTAATTGTTGAGCCTAATTCATTGAAAGCATCTCACACCTCACTTGAATCTGATTTTAAAACTTATATTAAAGAATCTGAGCATATTGAGCACTATTTGAATGTTGATAATGCTGCATTAGAAAGTGCTAACTTGAGGTTTAAAGCTGAATTGAATGCATTTGAGAGAAATAGGAAGACACCCACACTTGATCTAAAGCTAAAACCTAGGAAGAGGCATTATAACCTGAATAGATTAGTGAATCCTTTTCTTAGAGTTAGATATTTTTTATGTGGCATGCTAGGACATATCTTACACACTTAAACTATTTACCATAGTACACATTGGGTGTGGGGACCCAAATTGCATGATTTATAGCATAATACACATATATTGCATTCTTCTTTTCATAAGAAGGGACTCAAACCTGTTTGGGTTCCTAAATCTGATGTTTAATAATTTTGTAGGATTGCTCTCACAAAAGGCCTCATGAGAGCATGTGGTACTTGGACAAGCGGAGGCTCAGTGCTCTTAATTACATAATCTTGCTGCTTAATAAATTTTGAATTACATTTTTACTACTCTGTTGATTATTGTTATTTTCTATTTTAGTTTTGAGTTAGCTTTTTATGTTTTATTATCATTTCATAGTTATTTCATCTCTGATGTTTTTACTTTGGTTTTCCTCTGTGTTATTATTGAAATACTATTTTTCCTTATTTTTATGTTTGGAGATTTGTAGTCAATGTCTAAACATCCCTAAATTAGTTAAAGGGAGAAACACCATTGATTGTTTCCCTCCCTCTAACCTCTTTTAGTGGTGTAATTTTTTTTTTTCTAAATATAAATCTATCTCAAATTAATAATTGGACTTTGCAATTAAGATCTTTTCTATCTTACTATAGCAATCTATCTTATATATATAATGTTTAAAGTCTTTATATAACTTTTAAGTTCTTTGAAATCATGTCATTATATTTATCATATGATTTGATTTTGTGATTTATTCTTCCTTATATTAGAGAGTGAATTTTTCTTCTCTAATATCTGGAAGATATACTCACAACTAAAAATATTTAAGAGTTTTGAAAAGGGATCTAGCTTGCAAAAACAAAAACAAAAGGGCCAATGACACCAAATCAAAAGATGCGCAATGACGCCAAATTAAGAAAAATACACAAAGTGTATCAAAAATTAAAAGATACACAAAGTGTGTCAATCAATTGATAAGAGGTATAAAATGAGCCCACCAAAGACAACCTTTCTTCTCTTTCAAACTTTTAAAACTTATAAGAATTCAGGTGTCACTTGATATTTTCAAAGGCTTCATTTCAAATTTCATGCTTATGACAAATTACTTTGGTATATTATTCTATAAGATATTTTTTCTAGAACCAAGTTTTGAACGAATCTTTTTTCTTATCCAATTAGTTTATTCTGAGTTAGGACTTTTATTTTCAAAAGATGATTTTGCCCTAAAAGAAGTCCGAGCTAGGGTTAACAGGATTGGATATTCTACCATTTTTAGATTTCGACAATGTTAACTTATTGGTCTTATAAGTATTTAAATTCAATCACTTAGAGCGTTAATCATATTTGTTCCTTGTTTATTAAAATAAATAAAAAATTAATTTTGGGTTCTTTTCTTTTTGTCTCTTCTTTTTTGTCTTTTTCATATTTTAACTTTATTATTTACTGATGTTTTTATATTTTTTGGGCCTTCTCTGATCATCTTCATCCATCACTTGAATTTCATTTTTTTGGCCCAATCATCTTGAATGATTTTTATATCATCCTGGACGATGCATTCAATCCACTCCACCCCTTTCATCTAAGCTGATATGTTTTCTCTATTGATCTTCGTCCTGGATGAAACTTTATCATCCTGGATGATCTGATCGTATCTTATTTTTGCTTACTATGATGGGCCTGGATGATCCCCTTCATCCCGGACGATGTTCTTAAAACTTTGCTCAATTATGGGTAATCAGCCCGTACTATCCACATATTCATCCAGGATGATACACATGGCAATACATTTAAAATCTATAAATTCGACTGGTATGATCAATTATTGATGATTAGCCTGGATGATCCATCTGTTCGTCCTAGACGATACACATGGCAATGGTTTAAACATTTTTAAATTCAATCGATATGATCCATTATTGTGCATCATCCTGGATGATCCACCTAATTGGCTAGGACGGTCTACTTTTTCAACGGTCGTCCGGATTGACTCCTCGGGATAATCGCCTGTGTCTTATCATCCTGGACGATGTCTGATCGTCTTGGATGATTTTATCGCTTTTTTGACCAATCATCCTTGATGCAATTATTGCACCCGATCATCCTGGATGATTTTGCGATCATCCTGGATGATCTGATCATTTCTTTAGAAACCAAGCCATAGAATAGTTTTTCTCACACAATTCTTCTTTAACCCTCTTCTATTCTTACTTTACTTCTATTTTTCTAATTATGGCCGACAGAAAGAAATCTCGCAACCCTTCTAGGAGTTCCTCAAGGGTGAATTTGGACCCTCGCTTCACCGAGGCAAGCGACCAAGCTGCCTATCCGAGGTACAAAATGGTTGGGATTATTGTATCTCAGACTGTCAACCTGTACATTATTTCCTATCTTGTCCTTAATCTATTAGCTCATACTACCCTCACCTTCCTCCTCACTCTCATTGCCCCTTCAATTCAAAACTACTTTTTGAATTTTTTGCCAGCCTTCTCATAAATTCCTCTTTCACTACCCTCTAGTCCTATGTGAATCAACGACATGTCAAAATCACCTATTAGGACTATTAAGAGCTTTTGCAACTTTTCACCATAGGGGATAAACTCCACACCCTGTGTTCTGATCTTGACTACAACTAGGCTCTGACCAATCACTTTTTAAGGAACACCAATGCTCACTTTCATGTTGGAGAGTCTAGCAGCTTACTCAAAGATGCTAGGATAACCAAACATGTCCTTCGCACTTCTATCATTCCAAAAACTAGTGATCACATTCATATCACCCCACTTTTTTTTATCACCACTTTCTACATTTTGGCCCATTGTGAATTCAATGCCACTGACTTAATGTTTTGTTATATTGAGCATCTGACTAGAATTCATGATCTAGGACATAGGAGGAAGCCCAATCTTGCCCTAGAACATATCATTACCTATATCTTAGAATCAAAATACAACCTCTAATATTTTGCCCCACCAAATTGTTAGCCTGCCTTCTACTCAAATAACTCCTTCCATATTCTTCATAGTACTCATCTCCATCTGGGGCATGATGAAGTCGAGGGAGCTGAGGAGGAGGCACCTCCTGCACCTATTCCTACATCTGCTCTGCTCCGCCAGCACTCTCAGCTGGATCAACAGGGGAACGATTCGACCAATGGGAGACACGGTTTGAGACCTACGTTACTACATAAGAGAAGCAACATGCTGAGGACATTGCTCGATTTAAGTCTAATAGAGCTCACCAGTAGCACCAACATGACTAAGATATAGCCTGGTTTGGAGAGTAATTCCTGACTCTTTCCAGTTACTTTCACCCTCAGCCACCACCACCACCTCCTCCTTCAGATGATCAGGGGCCATCTTTCTTTTAGTTTATTTCCATGATGTCATTTCTTTTTTTTTTTTTATAGTTTGTTTCTATCTGGTAATCTCTTCTTTGTTTCTTTTCTAGTTTCCCTCCTCCTTTTTGTGATGTCAAATGGGGGGAGTAGATGTACTGCTCTAGTTTGTACTTTCTATTATGTTTTATGTTGGTTAGTTAAACTATTTGAACTGTGTTTGTTTATTCACCATGTTTCCAATAAATTGCTTAGAACTGCTCTAATTATTTTTGTGTTTTCCATCATAAAAAAAGGGGAGATCGTTGCAAACCTATTTTCAGGGAATATAGTTTTGATGATAGCAAACACTTCTGTTTCTCTACGACTGTCTTGCCTACTAACATTTTAGGTCCACAAGATCAAAATTGCAATTTGAACCAGCTCAAGATTAGGTAGACTAAGTTTGAGTCAGTTTGTAATCTTTTACCTTTTCTTGAGTCAATTATAAACGATATGGGTCATGATGCTAAGTAACCTTGCACACACACACACACTTAGAGGGAAAATTTTATGTCTATTATATTAGAGTTTTGTATTTTAATCACATCATCCATGGTGATCCAAATATCATCCTAGATGATCAGTTAAAAGTAGAAACCCTAATTGGGCATCAAGATTAAGACAACCATCATTAAGCACATTGTCTTGGATGATATTCGTATCGGCCGAGATGATAGGATCAAATTAGAAAGAATCAACCACAAGATCTATTTAGGTAGCTTTTATTTTTGGACATCATCCTAGATGATGTAATGCCATTATGGCTAAATTAATATGGTAATTAAGGAAATAAATTAAGGTTTGATTACTTAATCATATCATTCTGGATGATCACAGGATCAGTCGGGACCATCAGTTCATAAACCTTAGTTTTCTCCTGGATGATCAAATATCAGCCAGCTTTTATTCAGGGTGATGTTCTGAACAATATGCATGGATTTGAATTAATTGTTTGGGATAATCATAAGATCAGCTTTGATGATCAAGCTATTTTTTTATCGTCAAGACATCCATTCAGTGCGATGGTATGGCCTATATTCAGTGACTTGTACTAATCGTACAAGATGATATACTATCATCCTGGATGATATAAAAAAAAAATCTTCTAATTGTCCCAAATCATCTTGGCTGATTGAGCTAAATTTATACTGATAATAATGTACGATCTCCAGATTGTCCTGGATGATAATGTTGGTTTGTTGCAATTAAGAACTATTCCAAAGCTCTTCTATTTAAGACCACTTGTCTACCCAATAAAATATCTTTTGCTGTTGTCTTGGCCTGAGAGAGCCTAGAGGAAAGGGAGAGAGAGGGAGAGAGAGAGAGAGAGGATCTTGTGAGGGGGAGTTTATAAGGGATTTCACAAAGGTTGCTCCAAGTAAGGATCCATCATCATCTTGTCCGGTCATCATCCCTAGTTCCTTGGGGGTTTTAGAGAGGTCTACTTCAGCATCTGATCAAGGTTCTCTGCCTTCTTCAGGAGGAAGCAAAAGGAGTTGGGTTCTCTGCCTGCTTTAGGAGGAAGCAAAATGAGTTGAGTTCTCTACCTTAGCTGGGTTCTTGGAAAGGAGGTTTATACAGGCTTCTCCGCCTTGTTGTGGGGTCAAAAGGAGAGATTCTGAGTTTAGTGCAATACTCAGACGGCACCTATGAGGAGCGAATATAGGGCGAGTTGACCAAACCACTATAAATTTCTATGTTCTTTATTACTGCTTCCGCATTTCATTTCTGAACTTTGATTTATGTGGTGAATCTTGGTTTTAGTTTAAGATTATGGTTTTGATTAAAATATTTTTAAAAATATCAATTCACCCCCCTCTTGGTTAGCCTTGGGACTAGTTCATTAGGGCTTAACATCCATGTCGAACTTTCAAATATATTATTTGGATCTACAAATAAAAATTTTTGTGATGAATTTTTAAAAATAATCAATGAGGAATTTGAGATGAGTGTAATGGAAGAGCCTATATTTTTCCTTGGATTTAGTGTGAAATAAAGAGATGATGGAACCTTCTTTAGTTAAAGTAAATACATCAAGGAACTTTAAAAAAATGAGATGGAAACTAAGGAAAAAATACACACATGAGCTCTACCATTCAATTAGATAAGGATCCAAATAGAAAACTATAAATCAAAAGAAGTATAGGGGAATTATAGGATCACCTTTGTATTTGACTGCAAGTAGACCTGATATAATATTTAGTGTATGTCTTTATGCTAGATTTTAAGCTGATCCCAAGGAATCTCATATGATTGCATTTAAGAGAATTCTTATATAACTTTAGGTACCCAAAACTTAGGTATTTGTTATCCTAGACAAAGCTCATCTTTTGAAATTATAGGATATTCAGACTCAAACTTTGTAAGATGTAGGATAGATAGAAAAATCGCCTCAAGAACTTGTCAATTCATAGGGCAATCATTAGTTTATTGGTTTTGAAGGAGGTAAAATTTAGTAGCTTTATTCACTGTTGAGATGGAATACATAGCTATAGGAAGATGTGTTACCCAAGTCTTGTGGATGATATAATAGATCATAGACTTTGGACTAACTATAGGCACCACTCAACACTAGTGTCATTTACATTTCCAAAAATCCAATTCAATACTCCCACAATAAGAATATAGATATTAGGCATCATTTCATTAGAGATCATGTATGCAAAGGAGATATAAAACTACATCATGTAGCTAGTGAAGATCAATTGATAGACATTTTCATAATACCCTTCAACTATAATATCTTTAGCACCTTGAGAACAAGATAAGGTGTTATTGATAATCATGCTTAATACAGGGTGAAATTAAATTCATCAATCATTTATAATCAATAATTTTTGTGTGCGCTTAAATATGTATTATATTTTATAAATTATATTTATTTATTATTTTGTTTTTTTATTTATTCTTATTTTCTTCTAGTCAATATGTATTCACTGGTTATCACACATATCAACCCATATTAAAAAAAAAATTTAAAACTTTAAAAAAATTTATTCACATTATACTATATGATCCATAATCATACTATAATATATACTCCAAGGTTGTGAAACCCGGACCGAACAACGAACCGGAAGAATGAGAGGTTCATGGTTCGACCGGTTCGACCGGTCGAATCGGGGTCGAACCGAATGATATAATAAATGATAATATAAGTAAAAGTAATAAAATTAATATAATAATAATGACAATTTATTCTTAAAAATTTTATAATTCTAAGAATTTTTAGACTAAAAAATAAATAAAATTCATACATATATAATATATTACATAATTTTAAAATTAAATATAAATAATTAATATATTTATATTATATATTTAAATATAAATAATTACTAATTTTAAATTTAAATATAAACATCTTTAATCTTCGATTTTAATTTATATTTAATAAAAATTTAGTTTATATATAAATTATAAATTTGATATAAATAATTGCTTTATGTTATATATTTAAGCATAATTTACATATATAAATTATATATAAATTTTACATTATAAAACTATATTTATAAAGTCATACAATATTAGTTTTTAAGATTTTTATTTTTCTATCATTTAATTCACATTTAGAAAAAGTTTTAGAACTTTAAAAATTATAAATAATTATTTGTATTTGAATAATTATAAATATATAATTAATAGTAAATTTAAGAAGTTTAAAAATTAGTATGATGATTTTTTATTTGAATATTCTTAAAAAAAATACCAACAAGTTCTCATTCAAACAAGTTTAAAGCACACATTGTTGTATGTTGAAACCAAATACTACTAGTTTTTTAGTCCCACATCACTTAGGAGTTTTATGTTGTGTTGTTTATATACCTTTCATTGTACCCATGAGTTAAGAGTTTTCATGGTATTATGGCAACATGTGAGTTAGATTATTTATATTTAATTTAATATATCACATAATAAAATTTTTGCAATCATATTATTAAATAAAATATATAATATTTAAATTAATTTAATATTAATTAAACATTTTATATAAAAAAAAATATTTAAATATATTATTAGTTGAACTTGCCGGTTCTTAAAAAACACACCGGTTTAACGGTCGGCCGGTTCAACCGGCGGTTCAAATCGATTTTGACTGGTTCGTTGCTAGATCGGTTCTTAGGGAGGACCGAACTGGTTGTAAGACCAATTCACGGTTGAACCGCTCGAACTAGCCGGTCTGGTCCAATTTTCAAAACAATGATATACACAACACTTCACATCCACACCATTTACAAAATCAAATGCTTTGATTGATGATCGTACTGTATGATTCACCCTTCATACTGTATGATACACATGTTAGTAACCATTGAATGAAGTTAATTGGCTGATATGATTTCTAAAATGACATTGTACTAAACTAACCATTTAGTCAAAGGTTTTATTGATGACTCCTTAGGATGAATGTTTTAATGAAGATCATCGAGTATGATATTGATCATACTATACAATTTGACCACTTTTTTTGAAGATTGTCCAGACGAATCGAATTCCTTTAATAGTCCAATACAAACCTTGATTGTACTATAAGATTGGCTAAAAATATTTTATAAGAGATGGAATTTAAAGGTTTTATTCACACAACTTCATCCTCGCCTCATAGATTCTAACTTCCCTTTCTTATGATTCCTATGGCTGGTGGAAAGTGAGCTCATCAATTGCTCTAAGGCAGTTCATACATCATCCTGTTGATGATCTGTTCCAAATAATTAAGGATGAATCTGCCTACCATAGATTCAAGGAAGCTCACATTACACCCTCCCACCTTATAGACTAGCCTGCACTAAATTATCACATCATGAATCTCTTCGCTTTCATTGCCTTATCATTGCCTTACATTTTCTCCTTACCCTAGCAGTTCCTTCCATTCTAAACTCCTCTTTGAGTTATTTGCAAGACTTAGGATAAATAAAGAAAAATATATTATGCCCTCATATGTCTATAAGAGACCGATAGAAATAACTAAAGAGGGCCTAGCCTAATATGTGCATCTATCTACTAAAGGGCCTAAACCCCACTTACTCTCATTTAGGGATGACAAAGATTAGTCAGATATCAATCTCACCATTAGAGATCAACCTTTGAATCAACACCATCCCATAGTTTATTCCTTAAACCAAAACTCCCAAGTAATCCACCATATCGTTAGAATCTCAATCCTTCTTAAGGATGGGGATAGAGTCAATATTACTCCACTCCTATACTTGATTACATATTTCATTATGTTAGAAACACCTTTTGATGAGGCTAATATGATTATCGATTATTTCTAGAATCTAATCCCTATTTGTCGACCTTCCACCAGACAAAAGTAAAATATTACCTTAGGACATTTGGTAGCATCTATCCTTAATTAAAAATATCAAATTGTCTACCCGGGCACTACCAACCATTTTCACATCTTTTATGCTGATAGATCATTTCACATTCTTTTCTTGCTAACATCAAAGAGGTGAGCCAGCAGAGGAGCTAGATTTTAATGAGGAAAGGGGAGCAGCACCTCCATCACCATCACCTCCAACAAAAGCACCAGCAATAACTGTAACACCTGCATACCAAACTCATTACTATGACACATTAATTCAGATATTTGATCAATTAGAGGCACTCTTCATACTCATATTTAGCAGCAAGAGCTACAGCAAGATGTTGATATGACTTAGTTTGGCAAGCAATTTGAATCTATTCACAAGTACTTCCAGCCACCACTGCATGATCAGGAACCCCCCTACTTTTAAGCTGTGTGTTCTTTTAAAATTTATGCCATAAGTTTTTCTTTATTTGCTTTCTTCTTTTCTGCTTGTACTTTTTATTGTGTTGTCTTTCCTTTTTTCTGATGTTAAAAGGGACAGTATTGTTTGGCTGAATATGTTTATTTGTTAGTTTAATTTTTTTTTTCTTGCATTTGTGTTCTTGTGTTTCTTTACTACTGTGTATTTCAAATAAAAAAATTGTGTGATTGTTCCCCTGGTTTTAAAATATTTTTCACTTATTTAGGGGGAGCTTAGGATAAAATACAAAAAAAAGAAACTTAGATATTTAACCAAAAATATTTGTCATCATAAAAAAAAGGAGAGATTATTGCAATCTGGAATCTTGATCTTGTGAGTTTAATGATAATAAATATTATAGATTGACTTCATATTTCTCTTAGCATTTATATTATATATCCACTTTTTGTGTATGTGAGAAATATCTTTATTTTAAATTTAAAATGATTTAGCTTCCCACACGATTTGTTTTATTTATATTTTAAGGTTTCTTTTGATTAAATATGCATAGTTTGATATTATGCCACCTCAGAAGGTAGACTATTGCCTTTCTATCGATTTGAAAGAAAGAAAATCATGATTTGTTTTTCTAATTAGATGTGGTATAGGGAATATACCATTCATCCTGAAAGATGAAAACATATTATCCTATCATTCCAATTAGAGAAATAAATCATAGATTCATTTCCATATCAAATATAGAGGATATTCAATTCATTGTGAAAGCAAATTAAATATTCTTTTATCTTTTTATTATGAAATAGAATTTAAAATATGGACAAGGTAAAGTCTTCATTCAAAGATTTTTCTCCTACCTTAGAAAGGAAATTAGGATAGTGTTTTTTTTATTCTAGGTTTAGACTCTCTAGAGGGGAAGGCTCATATAGTTAATTACATCTTCTAAAAGAATACTCTCAAATAAAATAAAGACTAAATAATTTTAAAATTTTATATAAGTTTAAGGAAATATTTGGGCTAAATAAATTTCTATGCTAAGGCTTTAGAATATAAATTCTAACACTAGATTTGAGGATTTGAACTTGAATAGAAGAAATAAAGTGCGAAGAGAGGGGTGTATACAATCTTGACTTACCACTTTCCTAGAGTGAGCTACGAGCAATTAATCCTAATCACAACAACTGTCGATGAATGGAAGATTTTAGATAGCTTTATCTTAGGAATCAAGGAATGATTAAAGAAATTTAAATTGAATGCATTATAATATGATTACAAAAATTGAAAATCTACACATATGGTTATGATGCAAGAACAACATTATATATATAAGAGCTAATTTTATTAATATAAAATTTATAGAGTATAACCCAGGATCTTCATTAAAGTAATGGTGGCCATGATTGATTAAAATGAATTTCAATCAGTTAAGTTATCAAATTAATTTAGTTTAAATTAATTCAAATTTAATTTACTTTTTTTATAATTTTTTGTAATATTTAGAATTTTTAATTAATTTTAATTATTTATTAAGGAATTAATAATGAAAATTATTATAATTTAATTTAAATTTTTATTTAAATTTGAATTATTAACCTCTAAATCTTATTTGATTTTATTTAATTTTAAATGCAGTTTTGAATTTTATTTAAAATATTTAATTAATTATAAATGTAATTATTTTTAATTATTAAATTATTTATGAATTAAAGATTAAAAACTATTTAAAAAAATATTTTTAATCAAATTATTATTTTTTTATTTTATTTGAATTTTAATTACATTTTGAATTTAATTTATAATTTTTTAGTAAATTATTAATAAAATATATTTATAAATCTATTATAAATAAAATTAATATTTGTTTAAGATTTTTTATTTTAATTTAAAATATTAGTCTATAATTTTTATTTAATTTTATTAAATTTTTAATGTATTTTTGAATTTTAGTTATAATATTTTATAAATAATTGATGGAATTATTTAATTAAAGAATTATAATTTAATTTTAATTAAAGAATTATTTAAAAGGAAATTATGATTTTCTAAATTTGATTTTATTTTTATTTTAATTTATTTATACTTTTTCAACTTTATTTAATTTTTTCTTAAATTTTAATGAATTTAGTTAATTAATGCTTAATTAAGGTTAATTAAATATTAATTAAAGTTTTATGAAGTTTAAATTTGGAATTTTTTATTTTTGAATTATTATACATTGGATTTAATATTGTTTGAAGTTAATATTGAATTTTTTAGATTTTAATTTAAATTATTAAGATTTATAGAGATTAAACCTTTAAAGAAGGGTTAATTAAATCTTACTAGTTTTTTTATAAGGTCAATTAATGTGAAATCAAGGTATATTTGATCTAGGGGTATATGACATAAGTTTTCTAAGTTCAATATATCGACTAAATAGGATGTGTGTATTTCATCCTAAATTGGACTAAATTAGCTAAGATAGGGTCGTTAATTGTTGTCCTTAGTGTCACTAGGTTATAGTATTAAAATCATTGTCTACTAACCCTTGGACATTAATTAGAATCATATCGAAACATAGCAATCATGATAATGAAATGCTGTCCTAATTCTCTATGGAAGGAAATATAGTGAATTACCATATTCATAAGTTATGAATTAACTTATAATTTTGGAATTCAAACATAGGAGAGATGTATATCAAATTGGATTAGGATCATTGAGAGATGTGAGGGACATCTCCAAATGATCCTCTATCCAATTTAAGACCATGATCATTTTTATTTTGAGAGTAATATATAAAAATCCATATACAATCAAAGGTTGTTTGCTCTCAAAATAAATACAATCATACCTTGAATCTATTTTTAAGTGAAAGAGATCCTTTCACTGATTCCATAGAACACTAACAAGCTTTTATTAGAGTTGAATTGGATTAGTTATGAACTTTCAAAAATCTAGGTCAAATTATGACCAAGATTTTGTAAATTCATAATCTAATTGAGAATACATCAAATAGCCCTAAGAAAATTAGAGGAAAATGATAAACCCTAAAATACCCTTGACAAATTTCATATCAGAATAGTTTAAACATTTTTATTTAAAAAATGAAATCAATTTTTCTATATTTTTTATATAATTACTAAAATATTAATCAAAATTATTTAAATTTATTTTTAAAATAAAGTTGATGAAATTCTAATGAAATGAGCCCTAACTCCAAAAAAGGTTAAGAAATGAATTTTCTAGACATTTTTGAAATTTTGGCATTTTTCTAAATTCATTTTAGGGTTTATTTAAATAGTTAGTCGGTGGCGTTGACTGTGCAGGCATTTTTCAACGTGGTAAGATACGATTGGGCCATGTGGAAGGTGGCGATCAGTTGTTTGTATCCACTTAACCAGCGCTACAGTGGATGAGAACCATAAGATCTACCACTGGTTTTATCTAACAGTTAAGATCATATCGCATGACAAATCAAAATAGAGAGGATCTGATGGTCAAGATGAAAACCACGATTTAAAGGAATGGACTAGACCTAACCGGATCATGATTTGGCCATCCCAGGGTTTCGAGCAGATCAAATCAGGTGTATAGAGTTATCATTGTCGTTAATCTAAAATGAATAGATCCAATGACTATTGGATCATCTTCCTCCTTCAACACTCTATAAACCCTAAAATTATTATTTTTTATTTATACAACTTATAAAATGGATTAAAAGACTAAGAAAAATTAAATAGAGGCATTTTAGGAACAAAAAAAGAGTTGGGGACTAATTTCCAAGCTTTTGATGTAATACTTAAGATGTTACTTTGGAGCCTACGTAAAGGCCTAGTTAGAGATATATTGTAGTATGAGTGGATTCAGATGGTTAAGGAATTATTGTACTTGTAGACAGTCCGTTCTTAGCCCTTAAAAGAATTTAACCTTTAAGAACAAATGAATGACAAGCTTAATCAACTAAGATGGAGTGTGGCTCGTTCCTTCACTCCCCTTGTCATTGGTAAGCTTAAAACAATGGGGAAATCACCAGGGAAATGTGGTTATGACTAAAGGGAACAAGAATGAAACATTAGAGCTCCAGGGTAATAAGTGGAATCTAAATGAATTCAAATGAATAGTTTTCTATCGTTTTGTCCTATTTGGCTATTGGAGCCAAAATAAAGGGTCAGGATTGATTAGGGGAATGCTCTGGATGATCACCAATTGTCCCTGGCCAATAGAGCATATAGGTAGGGGCCGGCAGGATAAAAATGATGGGAGTCATTCATTAGGCATGGGGGACCACTAGGGATGTTGGAGTCGAGTAGGGGTTATGACAATAGCTGGGTTGGGTTGGTTTAAAACTAGGAAGCTTCTGGTAGAGCTTTAGACAGGCTGAGTAGGTTTTGGTTTAGCCAGGAAAGCTGGGTAGGTGGGTTTGACCGGTAGAGCTCATTTGAGCTCATGTTGACTATTTGATTAGTCAACAAGGATCAAAAGAGCTGATGTAGAGTCTAGGTGGATCAGAGAAATGGTTAGAAGAGCTTGGAAGGAAAGTAACACCATGGAATGGGGATTTTAATTAGGATTGACCAAAAACTCATTTAACCATTTTGTTCATTTAAATATAGTGTTGACTAATTTTGACCAGTCAGTATGGTCAAAGCTTGATAAGGTAGACTTTAGAGATTACATGGATATTATTTGAGTTATTTATAAAAGATTTAGATGAATAGGTGTATTATATGAGTGAAATGGCCATATATAGTGGAGTTTAACCACTAATGATGGTTTGACCCTGTCAAAATCATTATAGTTTGACTTTCATGAGTTTGGAGGTATTAGAATCCTACATCCTAATAGGATTGGATGTTTAGACTGTTTGGATTGGATGGTGAGCAATGATTTAATCAATTTGATCTGATTTAACTAGGTTTTGGGTCTAGTTGACCAGGTCAACTAGTGACTGGATCAAGGTGGTCAATCTAATCTTTTCACTATGAGAAGTGTTTAAGGAAGTTTGGTCGGGTTTAGATGTCATTTGCAATTGAATTGGAGGTTAATGTTATACATGATCACTTGAGTTAGCTTGAGCTGACTAAACTAGATCATATTGATCAATCATTAGTTTAGAGAGCTGATGATATAGGTTTGATATATAAGGCTCCTTGTGAAATGGTTTGGACATTAACTAAGGTCAGAGGTGTCCAATAAACTATGCAAGGTAGTGTACTAGATCAATTAACTATAATAAAGGGTCACAGTTGTAGATGATTAAAGTTGATGGTTCAGTATAGTTGGATTGAATGTGGTTGATTGAAGTATACTTGAAATTGAATGATTGTATGCAGGATGTTTGAAGTTCTAGATTTAATTAAATAGAATGTGAATTGATTGAGGTTGATTGATTATAATTTATGGATTGAAGTTTTAATTTATTTAATACATTCATATTAAGATTTATTGAGTTAGCTTGAGCTAACTAAACTAGATCATATTGATCAATCATTAGTTTAAAGAGCTGATGATGCAGGTTTGATAGATAAGGCTCCTAGTGAAATGGTTTGTACATTAACTGAGGTTAGAGGTGTCCAGTAAACTATGCAAGGTAGTGTACTTGATCAATTGACTATAATAATGGGTCACAGTTGTAGATGATTAAAGTTGATGGTTCAGTATAGTTGGATTGAATGTGGTTAACTGAAGTATACTTGAAATTGAATGATTATATGCAGGATGTTTGAAGTTCTAGATTTGATTGAATAGAATGTGAATTGATTGAGGTTGATTGATTATAATTTATGGATTGAAGTTTTAATTTATTTAATACATACATATTAAGATTCACTGATTGAGATGATTAAAAACTAGATATATGATTGAATGAATAAATGGATGTTGAGATTTGATTGAAATGTTTGATTAGGTACTAGATGATTGTCAACCACTAGATATTTAATCAGGATCTTAAAAGGTCCTGATGACTCCATATAAAAATAAGGTCAATAGTGTATACTAATAACTTCATGTGCATCATACCACTAAAGAATTTTTAAAGCTTAGGATTGGATAGAAAAATATATGTTTTGAAATATCCTGTTATTGACCTCATTTTTATATGAGATCATTAGGACCTATTTAGACTCTTGGCTATTAATTCCATGGTTAGTAATTAGCCAGTTGTTAGCCATCTAGCCATTAACCTGTATTCAATTACACTCCAATCATCTTCAACTATCGATCAGCCTACATACATTCAATCAATCAAACTTTCAATCAATCTACATTTTATTCAATCATCTTCACTTATCAATCATATAATCTGTAGCTAATCATCCAATCATATATCCTTTATATATTCAATCAAATTTAAATCAATCATCCTACCAGTCATCATCAATCAATCTAACATGCACTTCTAGTATTCAATCAACACATTCAATCAAATGTTCAGTCTCTAACTAAAATTTAATCACAATCCACAATCATTTCAATAACCTCCACCTTTCAATTAGCCTTCATATATCCAATAAAATTTTAATCAATCAGTATGTTATTCAACATCAATCAATCAAGCTTGTAAATTATTAAATCAATCACCCTGCATTTTAGTCTACACATCATTCAATCATTCAATCCATCACTTCAATCATCGAGCCTTCAATCAAATTTCAATCGTTCAACCTTCATCTTAAGATCAAATCAATCAATCAATGTCTACCTACAGTTACAGCCCTACACTATAGTAAATTAACCCAGAGCACAGCACAGCCCAGTACACTGGCATCTATAACCTCAATCATAGTACACGTCACTTCACTAGGAGTTCTTCTATACATCAAACTAATCATCACAAGCTCCCAATCCAGTGATTGACCCATTATGACCCATTTAAGCTAGCTCAATTGATCATTAGCCCCATTTACCTCCAATCAAACTTTAAATCAAGCATAAACTTATCTAAACCCCCTTGAACATATCTCCTACTAATTTAAGCCAGACCGGTCACCCTGATCCAGTCAATAGTTGACTTAGTCAACTAGACCATGATTGGTCAAAATTGCCCCATATGAGTCAACCCTTTAAATTCAATCAAATCATTTTTTTAACTTCATTAAACCCTCAATATCCCTCTATTCTACGGTCTAAACATTTCCTATATTTTTATGGATCAAAACATGGGTAGTTCAACTTGGCTAAACTATCATGTGTGGTCAAACCTTGTCTTCTATGAATTCCTTTCCTCATACATTAAATCTTTTACATCAAACCTCCTCTAAGCCACCTCAACTAGCCCCTAGACTTTCCTACTTGCCACCTTAGCTCTCTTGACCAAGTTTACTGGTCAAGTAGTCAATAAATGGTCAAGGAAGCTCATATGATTAAATTACATAATCTAACTCACTTTCCTCTTAAACAAATTAGCTCTAGTTATCCAAAGTTCTTCTAGAATATTCTTAACCATTATTTAAAATTTTCTTAAGCTGTGGATTAAGCCTAAGCAAGCTAGATGGTCCGCCCTTTCCTCGTAAGGACAAATGTGCTTTTCCACATCATTATCCTTGCTTTTTATTATTCCCTATTCATAATCACCTGGGGGACACTTAGCCAACATCCTAGAAAACTTCCAAAATAATCTCAACCCTCTATTAGGTCCTTAAGGTTTTAACTAACCATAAGGTCCAAAAAATTTATTCTAATCCCTCACACTTTCTCAACTCTCTCCAACCTCCAAGTCCAATCCTCTTGCTTCTCTAGAACTCCTCCCATCTTTCATAAATCGTTTTATAGCTCCTCACAGCTTCAAAAACCCCCTTTGTTGAAGAGAAAGATATTAGAGAAACAAATAAGAAATCAAAAGATATCATTCAATCCAGCCAGAAACAAACTTTGGAACTTTCTATGAAGTTGAATAAGATCTCTCCAGCTTTTAACAATCCCATGATTATCAAAATCTACCCACAAATTATAAAGTTATCCTCATTTTAATTTATATAATAAAGCCTTAATTTCTCTCAAATCCTGATGCATGGAGCTTTAAACTCCATGGATTACAAGATTAGGGTATCTAAATTTAATGTTTAAAATTTCATCAAATTTGGATAGTTGGATCAAAAGTTATGAACATTTGAATTCCTAATTCAGTTAAACTAGGACTTCTGGCATTATTTGGACTGTTTGATCGTGCGTGTATTACAATTGGATGGCTCAAATCAAGCCTAATCATGCACTTTAGCTTGTGGGTTTTGAACCCATGTCATTTCGCAAAACAATGTGCAGATGTGGCATAATTTGGGTCGTTCATCCAATCTGGCATGGATCAGACTACCCAATATGTTTGATAATGTGGGAAGTGGCTCAATCAGAGTGTGCCACATATATGTACGAGGAAATCCACCACCGTCATCATTCCAAAGATTGGTCGACATTTAGTATAATTAAAAATGAATTTAGAATTCATTTTGAATGCTTAAAACTTCAAAAATTCATAAAAAAATAATTTTAAATCTAAGTTGGGTGTTTTTGGGATTGTTGGAAAGCTTTTAACCTCTACTTTATTTTAAAAATAATTTCAAATAATTTTGATCATTTAATTTAGAGAAAAATAGAGATGATATTTTTCCATTCATCTCAAATTTCTCAAAACCTAGTGGTCAAATTGATCTTAAATTTCTTAGGTCCCAAGTTGGCTGGAATTTTTATGAATTGAATTTTCAAATGCATGGGTTCATTTCGGACCCATAAAATTAAAAATTCATAATTATTTACATACTTAGCATTAGGACACATGATTGTTGTGATGTGCTTACATGTATGTTTAAGGGTTTAGTGACAATGATTATCAAAGATATTCAACTCTAGTGACACTTAAGGACAACAATTAAGGCGGGTCTAGCAAACATAGGTAATTATAGGATTCACATACACATCCTATTTGAATGAAACATTAAACTTAGAAAACTTAGTGTCATATACTCCATAATTTAATTCATCATGATTTGACATTAATTGACCTTCAAATAAGATTATTTTTATTAACACTTTATTAAGGGCATAATTTCAATAAATTCTAATAAATCAAATAAAATTCCTAAAATAATAAAAATTAAACTCAATCAACTCTAAATCAAAAGTATAATTATTGAAAATTCAAATTCAATTTTAAATTTCTTTAATTTTTATAATTTTTAATTACCCTTAATTAAATATTAAATAAATAAATTCATTAAATAAATATAAATTTTAAAATTTAAAAAAAAATTTAAATAAAAGTCAGATAATGATAATTTCAATTTAAATAACTTTTCAATTAAAAATTAATTACAAATTAATTAATAAATTAATTTCATTTATAATTAATTAAATATAATAAATAAATTTCAAAATTTTATTTAAAATTCAAATAAAATTAAATAAAATTTGGATGTTAATAATTCAAATTTAAATAAAATTTTGAATATTCTTTTATTATAATTCATTATAAATTCTTTAATAATTAATTAAAATTTTGAATATTATAATAAAAATAAAAAATAAATAAAATAAATTCTATTTCATTTAAATTAAAATAATTTAATAATTTGATTGATTAAAATTTATTTTGATCAATTAAATTTGATCATTAATTTGAGTTAAATGAATTCAAGCCATCATGCCTAATGCTTAATTCCTTTTTGAGGGCATTTTAGCATTTGATTTTGAGGTACTTAATACATTTAAAATAACAAAAAGATCCCCTATATATTGTGCACGATTCTTTTTAGGAAGGAAATAATGCATTGGATTAGGGAATCTTCAAATTAATGAATAATACACCAACCTTATGCATCATACTTGATTCCATCTAGAGGGTATGTTGTATTGGATTATAAGGTCCCTTCTTTATCTCTAATAAGTCTCCAAAGGCTTTCATATGATCACCTATCCTGCATAGGGGATGGGTGTTTCATTTGAAAACCTTAGAAATTATAAATTAGTTACCCTTGCACTTTAGAGGTTATTAACCTATAAATTCTTTAAAACTAAATAAATAACTTCAACATTTAAAACTTGAATAACATAAAATTCAAATATATATCATTTAAACTTTAGTTAAATTCCCTTTTAGCCTTTAATGAATAAACATTAAAAATACATGTAATTCAAACATTAAATCCCTATAGGATATATCAAAACAACACAACCTATTTCCCATACTTAAATGGTTTGCTAGGACAACCAATTTTAGCCTAAGCTAGGCTAGTGGATTGATTTGGTTTGATTGTGGGTCTCTTTGCCTAGAGGGAACCCATATGTGTTTGCTTACTTTATGCATAATTTACAAGTCATATTCACTTTTTTGTTAGTGCACCATAGAGTGGAGTGAATAAATTTAGGCTGTCTAATTTACTTTCATTTACTTTTCTATATATAAACTACTCACAATATATACATTTTCTCTTTACATTTCTACAAAGTAGAATGTTCCTATGTGATGGTGTATATGAAAAGAAACATGTATTTGTAAATTTCATAGATTTTGTATATAAATCGAGTTGTACAATGTCATGAGTTTTTAAAAATTCAAAGATAACTACTTATATATACAAGTGGGGCTTTAAAAAGTAACGTCCTCTTTCTAAGATGATATTCTTCTTAGAATTTCACAGAAGACTTGGAACTCGAATACCATAAGAAATTGTAATTGATTCTATATCTATATCATAGGATTAGATCCAGGCTTATTGTTAGTGGGGCCTAGCCACCATTACTTAGAAGGGGGAGGACACCAGCTACAACCAATCGGGTAACCCCGAGTAGTGTCCCATTGCTCCTTAAGTGATGCAAGATTTGCTATAGAAAAATTTCCAAGAATATTGTCTGCCACCATAGAAGGTGTTGACCAATGTTTCCCATGCTTTTTCTCATTTCTATTCAACCAAATTTGATAAACCGATTTAAGAAAAAGCACATATTTTTAAGAAAATCCCTCTAAACCTTTCTCCAAATTAACACAACAAGAACCATCAGCAGTACACCTATCCAAGACAGCAGTTAAAGGAAAACCCCACCTCTTAAGAGCCTCAAACACTTCCAAAGAAACTCTACAATGAAACATAATATGATGGATGTCTTCTTTAACATAACAGCCCCAAATACAAAAGCAGATCCTCCCTCCAACATCCGTTCTCTATCAAATCCTCCACCAAATACTCCTCATTAATAGAAATATTATAGAATGAAGACCAATTCAAAAAACTTCTATCACGGACCTAAACATCCTTGAGAATAGAAGTTGAAGTTCTGTTATAAATATTCCATCTGATAGTAGCCTTCAAAGATCTCTAGCCCTCCTGTAGAATTACCCACGATCTCCCAGGTTTTTTAAAAACTGCATCCAGAGATTTCCCATAAGCATCACTTAAAAGAGCATTATGTAATTTATAAGGATTACGAATAAAATCCCAGGCCAACCAAGCCCTCAAAGGGCCACTCCAAAGGCGAAAGGAATTGATCCCCAAACCACCTTGATCATAAGGCAAACAAATCTTTTTCCAACTAACATAATGAGTGATCTTATGATTAGCAGAATAATTCCACAAAAAAGATCTACAAAGCTTTTCTATTTTCTCTAAAATAGAAATATGAACCTTAGAATGAGCAAGGTGATAGTAAATAAGAGTGGAAAGAGTAGATCTAACAAGCTCAATTCTGCCAGATAAAGACATCATTACTTTGTTACATATCCAAGATTGTACTTTACATATTTATAAATCAATAAAATTAGCTCTTTTATACATTGATGTTCATGCAACATATGAGTAGTTTTTTATTTTTTTTGTAAGCATATTATATTGCGTTATATTCAAATTTTAAAACAACTCATTTGACTCTTATGATAGAGCTAATTAAATCTTGCATTCATATAATTATTATTCTGATTAGGATTGTTAGCTGGAAGCTCACTCTAGCCAAGTAGTAAGTACATATTATATACACCCTTCTCTAAACACATCTTTCCTTAATTCAAATATAAATTTCTAAATTCAAATCCATAATTTATAATCTAAAGCCTATGCATCAAAATCTAGGTAGCCCAAGCATTTATTTAAACTTATATAAATTTAAAAACATTTAGTCTTCAATTTAATCAACAATATTCTCTTAGAAGATATAATTAACTGTTTAGGAGTCTAGATAAAAAAATAAAATTTACCCTATCTTAGCTCCTTTGTAAGTTAGGGAAAAATCTATAAATGCATACTAGCTTTATTTATATTATAAATTTAATTACATAATCAAAAGATAAATGGATTTTTTTTTTTTGCTTTTACAATGAATTGAATATCCTTTATATATTATTATGGAAATAAATTTATAAATTATTTCTCAAATTGAACAATAGGAAAATATATTTTTCATCATTTGGGATGAATTGTATATTCGTTATGTTGCATTTGATTAGAAAAATAATTTGTGATTTCTTTCTTTCAAATTTATAGTAAAATATTACTCTACCCTTCGGGGTGGTATAATGTTAAACTATACATATTTAATTAAAAGGAATTATTAAAATATATTTAAAGCAAATATTGTGGGATAAAAGATAAAACTAAAAAAAAAAATTATCAACATCTATAATTTTCATTACTTTAATTTTATATTTCTTGAGTCAATGCAATGTAAGGGTATAAGCTGGCAACCATGCACACACTTGCACTAGTGAGCGAGAAAATCAATTTTAAATTTTGAACTAATTATATCGTACGATCCTGATCATACTATATGTTAGGTTATTCATAAAAATCATTAATAATGACTAAATTTTTATTAATTCATTTAACCTAATCATACGGCATGATTTATACTAGACAATCTATTTAAAATAGATACCCTAGTCGCCAATCAAATTTAAGTAAGTATTTTTTATTTTTGGTTTTGTACTATTTGTATTATATAAACACCTTCATACAGTATGATATTTCACATCTTACTTAAATTATTCTTCGTGATTAGTCAATCATTTAAAAGTTTAATTAATATGGCTAACCACACCATATGATGTTGATTGTACTATATGATAAGCAGAGATAAAATTTAATCATCATGAAATTTGTCCTGGACAAAATAATGGTTTTTAAGTTAATCGTACCATATCATGTGAAGATTATCCTGTATGATCATAATAAAATTAAATTAATCATAGCATATAATATATAAAATGTACTATACGATCAATGTACAAAACTTGAACAGTTCATTCTACTATTATTCCATAGTGCTGAATAAACTTTGGTTTTAAAACTAATCGCATTATATGATCCTTGATCGTATTATATGAATAGAATTGACAACATTAAAATTTTTGGGCTTTTTGAAGCCATGTTTAAAATCGCTTATATATGATTCTTAATAACCTTTCAATGTAAAGGAGGTTAGCCACATTATTTATTTCAATGATAAGACCCACTAGTGTAGATCAAGTTTTAAGTAATGAATTTTAGATTTTGGCCATGTAAGAGGAGATTAACCAATTCATTAGAAATAATGTGTGAGTTTTTGTTAATAGACCCATTTATCAAGGTATAGTTAGTACCAAATGGATTTTTAAAATTAAATTAAATGACTTTGAATCAGAAGTTAGAAATAATGTCAGGTTAGTAGTTAAGGGGTACAATCAAGTAGAGGGATTAATTTTTAGGAGACTTCTACCCCAATAGATAGGTTAGAGGCTATAAGGGTGTTGTTAGCCTTTACTTATTTTAGATGTTTGAAACTATACCAAATAGATATTAAAAATGCTTTTTTGAATGATCTAATAAAAGAAGATGTTTAAGTAGAGCAGTCCCTAGGTTTTGAGAATAATTCTACCTTTCACAATCATGTTTACAAGCTTAAGAAAGTACTTTATGGGTTAAAGCAAGCATTTAGTGCATGGTATGATAGGCTTAGCAACTTTTTGTTAGACAAAGTATTTGTTAAGGGTAGCGTAGACAACACTTAGTTCCTTAAAAAAGTTGGAGAAGATATACTCATAGTATAAATTTATGTTGATGATACTCTCTTTGGATCCACAAATGATAATTTATTTAATAAAATTTCTAGCACTATGAGTAGTGAGTTTGAAATGAGTTTGATAGGTGTGTTAACATATTTCATTAGGTTTAGTATTAAGTAAAGAGAATATAGTACCTTCCTAAGCCAAACAAAATACATAAAAAAATTGAATAAATTTGATATGGAAGGTTCAAAAAGAATGAATACACCGAGTCTTACCACTTAGTTAGATAAGGATTTAGATGGAAAAGCTATAGATCAAAAGAAATGTAAGGGAATTATAGGATCCTTACTATATTTGACTGCTAGTAGGCCTAACATTATGTTTATTGTCTATTTATGTACTAGGTTTTACTCTGACTCTAAGAAATCTCATATGATTTTAGTTAATAAAATTTTAAGGTATATCATTGGTATACAAAACTTAGGCATCTAGTATCCTAATAAAAGTTCTACTTTTAACTTAGTTAGATACTTAGATTTAAATTTTATTGGATGTAAAGTTGATAGAAAAACTACATCAGGAACGTACTAGTTCATATGAAAATCTCTAGTTTCTTGATCTAGTTGAATGAAATACTTTGTAACCATGTCCTCCATAAAAGTAGAATATGTAGTTATATGTGAGGACCTCTGAAAGGACACTGTTATGGATGCAAGAGATTATAGAGGGGTATACGACCGCATCCACACTAAGGGATAGAGACGATCGCAGGCCTCCGCACTCCTCGCCAATAGGCCAATGGGAGGGAAGATTACATCGTGCATACAACTAATTATTGAGGATAGCAGCTCTCACCAGTGCATCCTGTTGGGTAGTAATATGCATGTCCTGATCAAAATAATGAGTTTCCCCAACCTGATACATCAGCTCATATAGGGTTTAGATGATGTAGCATTCAATTTTTCATGGCGTAAGCCCCCGTGGTTAAATACATCTCAGGCTAGAGCCTGAGAAAACTCTCAATTAAGGATCATACATCATCCTTTCCAAAATGGGATTGGCACATAGGGTTGAGATTAGGAAGTCCTACTCAAAGGGAAGAAAGGTCCAATTTGGCTTAGTCAACATGCGTGGTTTACACTAGCATTCAGAGGGACTAAGGTACTAAAGAGAAAACTGGTGAAAAGAAAATCAAGCAGTCGACATATGTGTGAGAGAAAGATAAAAGTGGCATCATCCATGTGACACAGATAAGTAAAATTTATAATCCCTAAAGAATAGGAAACCTACCCACTATTTAGGCATACTACGAAACCAAGTATAGTAGCCTTGAATCCTAAATCTAAATTGGGTTTAGTGTTCTACGCACATTAACACCCGTGTCCTAACTAATATAGTGTAAAACCTGGACTTACCCCGGCCTGGATTGGGGAGCCAGCTAACCACCAAATTAATTTAAAATTATGTGTTCCAGTCATTTATGAAAGATAGATGGGTGGATTAGTTTTTGGAAGCTAAGACCGACATCTAGAGAGTTTCCTAATTAGCCTTTTACTTATGTTGGGTAAATGCTCCTAGAGCTAATGCAATTAAAATTTTATTTTAATTAGTTTCTAATGCAATGCATGCTGGTTGAAGTATCCAAATCAAATATGCATCAGATTTTAAAAATAGGCTTAGTATAAAATAATTTTTAGAATGAGACTAGACTTCTCTAGGTTCGGCACCTCATCCTCATAGGCCAGATTATCTGGACTCTACCTGCAGGTGGGGAAGTGTCTCATCAAAGGAGAAAGAAGAATGCATTAATATGCATGTGACCCTGGGCGATTCCGGTAGTTCCCTAGGTTGTTAGATTTCTATATTATTTAAACCTTAAAATTTAAATATTTGTTATGAGTAGAAAATAGTTTTTTTAGTCCTTAAAGAGCCTAATGAAATCTAGGCTAAAGCAAAATCGACATGCAGATTGCTAATAAACTAATAAAAATATGCAACCTTAGAGGTACACATCATCAATAAAACATATCAAAATAAATTAACAAATTAATAAATATCCATAGGCCAACTGCCCTTAATTTTAACCTTGAGTATGCAAAAAATAAAGTGGCCAGGCACCACTGCCAACAACCCAGATTTCTAAGCCTGGGAATGACGCAAATGACTTTGAGTGGGATATTAGGTCTTCAACTCTTCAGTCTTCATGGATTTCTTCTCCTTGAACTCCTTGGATCTCTCCTCCTTGGACTCCTTGGATCTCTCCTCCTTGGTCTCCTCGGATCTCTCCTCCTCGAACTCCTTGGATCTATCCTCCTTGGTCTCCTTGGATCTCTCCTCCTCGGACTCCTTGGATTCGTCATGGCTTTAATATCCAAATGAAGAGACAATCTCCCCTAAAAGGAGTATTGCCTTTTTCTCTTTAGATATTTAAAAGTCATCTAAACTCGCTATTCTAAATGGAAGAAGACTCTCCCATATGAGGATGCCTTTTTCTTTTAAAATTCGAGTTGGATAAGAATATCCCAACTCAAATATCACTTTCATAACTCAAACATATATTATAAATATTACATTAATGAAAAGCAGTATACTAGACTCTCCTATAAGGTAATCCTAATTAAAATTCCAAATAGTTATAATATCACAAGTAGTTTATATAGAAATAAAAAATGCTCATTACAGCCATCCATGGCCATGCTCTTAATTATGAGGGCTAAGCAGTCTACCTGTAGCAGTTATTATTTTATGATTTTAGCCCTTATTTATTTAAGGGGGCTGAGCAAATTTTGAAGTACCTGCATGAAATATTATTAGAAATCATGATATTTGCCCACTTTTATTTAGCACTGCATGAGCATGGCCACCTGCATAAAATATTATTAGTATGAAAATATCATTCCTAATCTAGAGTCAATCTATCACCCATCACATTAATTCTCAGAGTGCAGTAAAAATAAGTAAACATAACAGTCAATTATCATTCACAACATGCAATAAAATCTCCGAAAACCTGGCGCATAGTAGAAAGTAAACATCAGCCTAGCCTAGGTCTAGAAGTGGTACCCTAAAAAATAATTCTATGTGTGTGTAAGACTTGTGTGATTTTGGATAGGTCCTATGTAGAATGATTTAGTTCGAGTTGCATAAGGTTAGAATTTATTGAAGGCTAGAAAAGGAAATTTTAATTAAAGTTTACATATTAATAAATTAGGGTCTATTTCATTTAATTTATTTTTTTGATTCATTTTAATTCTTAGGATAGTGGTAATTGAAGTTTAAGTTATATTAACTAATTTTGGTAAGTCCCGGGTCCTACTAGGTGCTAGGTTGAGGGGGTCTAAAAGGTCACTATAAGAAATTAGCTAGGTTTGGGACTCCTAACATTTTAGGTAAATACTAGGGCTTAAGGTGAGTAGTTAGGCTTTGGGTTTGCTGGATTTGAAGTTTTCTATACAAAGTTATGAATTTTCAAAGTTTTGGTAATTAATGAATTATTAAAACTGCCTAATTATGGGTGATTTTATGATTTTGATCCAAATTAGCTTCAAACTTATTGGAATCACTTCTGAAGGCCAGCAATGACCTAAGAAGATGTTTTCAAGTGTTTGGGGAAAATTTGGAATTTTTAATAATTTTAAATTATCTAATAAGGGCAAAATGGAAAATTTTAATTAAGGTTAAATTAAGAGTCAGATAAAGGTCCAACTAAGGAGCCCTGTTTATCCCAAGTTAAGGACTAAATATGGAACAATTTGAGCTATTATGGGTGTTTTTTAAGTTAAAAATGGATTTATTAGAATTTTTAGAAGTTATCAGACCCTATTTATTATGTAAATTAGGGTTGGTTAATTAAGGGGACTAAAAGCTTCTAAAAATTTCTAAAAAAATTCTGGGTGGTTTAGGATATCACTAAGTTTAAATATTAAATTTTTCATGCCAATCAGCGATCTATCTTAGCTCCTAGAATTTTTTTAATTTCTTTAGACATGTCCTTAATTATTGTCCTTAGTGTGTCATTACGTTGAATAGGTTTAAACTTGAGTTTTGGACTAACCCTCAAGGTAACAATGCAAAGGATACATTAAAAATAGTAAACATGATAGGAGGGCCTAAGCTAGGTGTTCGTGCATCCTACACATACAAGGGATGATAAAGAAAAGTAAGCACGCTTATCAATGAAATTAGTGAATGATTGGGACTCAATCATTCAGTAATCCACACCCCCCCTAATATTACTCTTCACATGCATAATATAATATTTAAAATTTCTTTGAAAGGGTCTCTAAAAATTAGATTAATTTAATAATATAGATAATTTCAAAATTAATTTAAAATACCCATATATTATATAAAAAATATAAGTATTTATGAAAATAAAATAATTCAAAATAATTCCATTCATAAATGTTTGGGAGATCCATTGGCCATCCAATTGAGGTCTCAAAGTAATTTGAAAATAATTTTTAGTTTTAAAATAATAATTATAATAATCATTTAAATAATATTTAAATAATCATATAATATAGACATAAGCCAAAATAGTGAAAATTAGCTACTAAAATTAATTTTAAAATATAATTCATAATTTTCTGAAAATAATGAGCGAGGGCTTATACGTTAAAATCTGATTTAAGATGAAAAAGATATAATTTTTTAGAAGTTTAATGCAACAAAGGCTATTTTTAAAATAATTTTTAAAAAATAATATTTAAAATAATTATTAAATGAAATTAACTTAAAATAATGAAGTTTCTAAAGTTTATTATTAATTATTAAAAAAATAATAATAATAATAATAATAATAATAATAAAGATAATAATAAATAGTTTAAGACAAATAATAATAATAATAAAAAATAAATAATAAAATGATAGTTATAATAAATAAAGTTTAAAATAATAATAATATAATAATAATGATAATAATAATGAAAATAATTTTTAAATTAAAATAATAATAATAATAATGAAGATTATTTTTAGATGATGATAATAATAATAATAATAATAATAATAATAATAATAATAACTTTAAAATTAAAATAGTAATAATAATAATAATAATATAATAATAATAATAATAATAATATGATGATAATAATAAAAATAATAATAATAATAAACTTAAAATAAATTATTATAATAACTTTAAAATAATAATAATAATAACAATTTTAAAATAATAATAATTTAAAATATATAAAATATAAAATAATTTAAAATATAACTTTTTCTAATTTTTATTTTTAAAAGATATATAATATTATTTTAAAATAACAATTTTACTATAAAATAACATATTTTTTTATAATTAATAATTAATAATTGATTTAATGATATTTAATTAAAACAAATATTTAATAATTAATATAAAGATAAAAATACATTATATTTTTAATTGAAAATATTTTTAAATTAAAGCTGACAGAAATACGATCGATTCGACATATTATATGCATTTTTTTATTAATAATTTATACAAATTATTTAAACAAATCCACATTTAAAATAGTTTTAAAAGTAATTATAATATTTTAATTTAATTAAATTCGGTAGCGGGCATACGTGGCGCTTTCCCATTGGCTTCCAAAACCGCATCAATGATTAGCAATGATTGAGATTGCGGCTCAATCATTGGCGGGACCCACGCGTTCCATAATCCGCATCAGCAGTGGTCCTGAACCATCGGATCATTTGCTGTTTGAGCGAACAGTCCAGATCTAGCCGGACCGAGAGCACGTCCGCCAAATTTAACCCGCAGTTGGACGGAACTGTGGGGAGGCCAAATACAAACCGTTGATCAAGCAATCAACGGTCCAAAGATCATGTCATACATGTACGCAGGTGACCGTAACCCTGAAAATGAAAAGTCCTTTATTCTCTCGATTGGTTTGATGAAATCTAATAAAATTTTAGACAGTATTCACATATGAAGAGCATTCATGGGATACCATTTTCATAGTCTAAAACGTGCTTATTAGAAAGTTGTTTAACCCCATGTGTTCTAATCTAAGGTTAAGGATTCACCTTGATTCAATGGATGGTTTGGACCGTATAAGGGCTTGTTGAACTTGTAGACTAACCATGAATCCTTTCCTAGTTGATGTCGAGCCTCAAAATACCCTCGATCAACCGAAAAATACTTTGAAAGGTTTGAGAGCTCGATTGGCCGGAGTTCTCACCGCAGGCGAGTGTTGGACGTCGGGAATTGATAATAAAAGTTCAAAGGAGATGGTGGGAGCTCTCACATAAAATCCCAGAGGCTAAGGAGGTCTAGGGAGAAAGCAAGAGAAAAAAGTCCAAGTAAAGACCTGATTTTCACTATTTAAAGCCCTTAAACCTATCATGGACGGCTAAGATCCCATCACCAGTAAATTAGGAGATAAATAGGAGGATGTTTCCATGGTTTTGAATTAGGGACCATTAAGGAGGGATTAAATGCATTGAATGGGCCCTTAATGGGCTTAAATAGGTCATTTTGACCTATTTAAGGCTTGGGTTGACCACATCAATGGTTGACCTGGTTAACCCAGCCAAATAGGTCCAAGGGATCAGTGGATTGATCCATAGATGGGTTTGAATAGGTTTAAAATTGATTTGGGCTCAAAGGGGCCAAATGGGTCAACCTAGGTTGACCTAGTCAACAAGGTTGACCCAATTCATAGGTTTGAGCTCAAGAGACTTGGTCTGACCCATAGGGCCCAAAGGAGGTGAGAGGTTGAGCCCAGGAGGTTTAAATTAGATTTAAAATCAATAAAAATGAGTTTGGGTCAATTTGGGTTAACCCTGGTTGACCTGGTCTACCAGGTTGACCCAGGACTTACGTTTGAGCTCAATAAAGTTGGTCTGACCCTCTGAGTCCAGTGGAACAGAAGGATTGAGCCAAGAAGGCTCTGAGTAGATTTAAAATCAAGTAGGAGGGAATCAGGGTTAATTTGGGTCAACCCTAGTTCACCTGGTCAACCAGGTTGACCCAGGTCCTAGGTAGGGCTTAGTAGACTTGGCTTGACTCCCTGAACCCATTGGGATGGGTCTTAGGGTCTAGCCTGGTCAAATTTGACTACGTCAACTCTCTGATCTAATCTGGGCGAAAAAATAGGTCAACAAACTGACCCCCAACAGAAGTGGCGAACGAACTAGTGAACCGCTCGTGTTGGCATTGACCGAATGTGACAAGGGAAGTGAAGTAAAGAGCACAAGTGAAAGAGTACCAAAAAGGTGGAAGAAAGTAGGAAGCTCTTTTCCTGGCCTTACCCCATAGCAAGGGCAGAGCCTATGAGAGAGCGAAGAGCAACAGTACACAAGTGAGATGTCACCAAATGGTGAGCCAATAGTAGGATTTTCCCCTGGCCTTACCCTATAGCCAAGGTAGAACCAAAGAAAGAACTATGGTAGAGATCACCACAAGGGTGAAAAAGTAGGGAGGGTTTCTCTCTTTGCCTTACCCTGTAGTGAGGGCTAAGCCAAAGAGAGAACCAAGGGTAAAGTAGTAAAAATAGACTTACTATCTGACTGACCATATCAAAATTGTATAATAGAAGGTGAATGGGTCCCATCTTCTTCTGATCCTCTCAAAATAGTGGATTGGGGTGACTAAGTATTCGCCTAACCATATCGAAATAGCAAATAAAGTAGTCACAAAATCTGGTGCCTACCTGATCACAACAGGACACTCAGGAAAAAATATGGTGAGGAATGCCTTTCAGGTGCTCTGTCAGGCTCTCTCAACAAGGTAGGTAAAACCAACTACCTGCCTGACCATATCGAAACAGCAGTGTAGAATATGAAAAGTTCATGTCTCCTCCTGATCCTTTCGGAACAGTGGATTGGGGTGACCCAATACTTCTATCTGACCTCAACAAAATTAAATAAGTCTCGAAATCGAAAGCCTAAATAGTCTTTAATAGGACATCCAAAGTAAATGGGTGGTGAGGAATGCCTCCCAGGGACTCTGTCGGGCTCTCTCAACCAGGTAAGTAAAACAAACTACCTGTTTATTCATTTTAAACAACAATATAGAAGGTGGAAAATATCTCGTCTCCTCCTAATCCTTTTGGAATAGTGGATTGGGGTAACTCACTACTTCTGCCTAATCTCAGTAAAAAGCAAATAAGTCACAAAATTAGAAGCCTACCTAGTCTTTAACAAGGCATCTAGAGTAAAGAGGTGGTGAGGAATGCCACTCAGGGACTCTGTCAGACTCTCACAATCGGATAAGTAAAGCCAACTACCAGTCTGACCGTATCAGGACAGCAGGGTAGAAGGTGAAAAGGATCCCATCTCCTCCTGATCTTTTTGGAACAATGGATTGGGGTGACTCAATACTTTTGTCTGACTTCAGCATGAAGTAAGTCTGCCTAGTCTTTAACATAACATCCAGAGTAAAGGGGTGGTGAGAAATGCCTCCCAGGGACTCTGTAGCGCTCTCTCAACCAGGTAAGTAAAACTAACTACCAATCTGACCGTATCGGGCCAGCAGGGTAGAAGGTGGAAAGGATCCTGTCTCCTCCTGATCCTTTCAAAATAGTGGATTGGTGTGACTCAATATTTCTACCTAATCTCAGCAAAAAATAAATGAGTCATGAAATTGGAAGTTTGCCTAGTCTTTAACATAACATCTAGGGTAAAAAAGAGGGGGTGAGGAATGCCTCCTAGGGACTCTATCGGGATCTCTCAATAAGGTAAGCTTCAACATCTGCTCAACCAGCTCAGCCTTATAAATGAGGAAGGGGTCAATACTCACTTGCTCCTATCAAGAGTAGTGGATAAAGAGTCAGTTTCTGATGCCTGCCTGATCTCAATAGGACAATCAAGAAGAAAAAGAGTGTTGAGGAATGTCTTCCAGGGGCTCTGTTAGGCTCTCTCAACCAGGTAAGTAAAACTAACTAATTGTCTGTTGGAATCAAAACAACATGATAGAAGGTGAACGTCATCTCATCATCAACCTGACACAAATCCGTGTAAGGATGTGAGGAAGAAATGAAAGGTAAATGGAAGAATTATAAGGATAGAGTTATCTAAAGAATCTCAAGTTAGCATTTTGGTAACCATATGGTAGAGGATAAATCGTCATGGCCATGAGCATCTAAATTCTATCGGGATCTCTTAGTGAACCCTAACCCTACACAAAAGGGCAGGAAGCCATCAGAATGATGTCTCCCAAGAAAGCTGGAAGATATGCACCCTCAGTAGAGTGTGTTAAGGGGCAATCTCATTCCAAGGGTGTAAAAAGAAGTGAAGTAGCAAGGGGGCACCTCTGCTTTGGAAAATAGGACTAAGGCTAGTAGAAATAATCATCAAAGGAGCTACAGTGGTAAACCCATACTAACTAATAGGGACCCTGTAAGAAGTGAAAACAACATCAACACATCCAAAGGACCTCTCCAATAGCTAGGAGTCGGGTCTCAATGGAAAAATAAGTGGGAGAAGGAAAAGAAGAGCTGACTTTCTTCTAGAAAATCAAAGCTCAAGAAAAAGTGATGGTGGCACCTAAGGCATGATGCCCCATATCACCAAGTAAGAGGAAAAGAACTAAAGTAGTGAGGGAACACACTCGCTACTAAGGAGCACAACTCTGAATATGATCAATAACTATTGAAAGCTCACAGTGGTAACACCCATATAAACTAGTAGGACCTTGTGGGAGGTGGAAGTGACCTTAACACATTCATAAGACTAATCTGGCAACTGAGCTTAGTATATGAATGGTAGGATAAGTCATGAAAAAGAAGTAGGAGAACTGATCTTTCGGTAGAAGATTAAAGCTCTCAAAGCAGTGATGTCAATATCTAAGATGAGATATGCTACATCATAACTAGGAAGATAACTCTAGGTGGCAAGGGGACACACTCACCACCTGACGATAACAATTATGAATAGGATTGAATAAAGATCAAGGGGTTACTGGGTAACACCCAAACAAATAGGTGGGACCCTATGGGGAGTAAAAGCAATACTACCACATTCATAGGACTACTCTAGTAGTTAAGAGTAGGATATGAATGGTGAAGTAGGTTGGTAAAGAAACTAAGGGGCCGATCTTCTGCTAGAAGATCACAGCCCCTGAGGATGTGATACCAACATTTGAGACAAGATGTACTACATCACAACTAAAAAAATAACTATAGGTAGAAAAGGGACACACTCACCACTTGAGGATAGTAATCATGAGTGAGCTCAATGATTGTCAAAAGGTCACAATGGTACACCTACCCTAACTGGGTAGGACCCTATAATGAGCAAAAGCAACCCTAGCACATCCATAGGAGTACTCTGGCAACTCAGAGCAATATATGAATGGGAAAGTGGGTTGCTAAAAGAGGGCAGAAGGGGATTGATCTTTCCTCAGAAAAATCCAAGCCCACAAGGTAGTGATGTCGACATCCAGGATATAATGTACTATATTACTAATAAAGATAATTAAAATTGTGAAAGATCATAACAAAATAGGTATACATTCATCCTTGAAGCAAACATCAAGGTGCTTCAAAGGAGAGGAAAGAAGAACTTTGGGGAACTTATGCTCTTAGAGAGTATTATCAGGTTCCTCCTGTGATAAGGGCAACTAGTTTTGCTTTACTAGGAGCTTCCCTCTTTTTATCATACGAATTTTTTTATTTTATGTATTCTTAATCATATATCTAGATTACCCCATATTGTCAAAGATAACACATAGTAGATAGAATATTTATCATATCTATGAGTTACTCCTAGTATGAGGACATCCTCTAATGATTAGAAATACAAAGAGAGTAAGTTGTGAATGGCTTTAATAATCCAAGGCATGTTTGCCACATGAACAAAACTAGAGAAAGCGATTACACAGGATCTTGTAAGGAAATGAACTATTGGTTTTGATTACTCAGACCACATTCAACTCATGTGAATGAACTATGGAGCACAATCATATCAAAATTGATGTATGAATAGAAATAAAAAATTAGGATAGAGGATTAACACTATCACTCTTGACTAACATAGGATGGTATGGACCAAGTATCTCATCTCCAAAGAGTCTAAGCTAGAGATAATGACATCCCCAATTACATTCAACTCGTGTGAATGGAATCAGGGATACAACTATCAGAGTATGACTGGAAGGAGGAAGAAATTCTCATAGGAATAGTGGATCACTATAATCACATCTGACTAGCATAGGTGGGTGTGGACTCAATATCACATCTCAAGAGTAAACTTAAATCATTGGTTTTGATATCCCAGACTACACTTGGGGTGATAAGTAAAATTAGGGGACTAAGTCTTGCAAAAGAGGAAAATAAATCATAGATTTTGTGCACTAGCACCAGTGTGACTGGTGTGTACAAACAGAAGTACAAACATCCCTGCGGTATTTTAGCGTATCACCTTCAAGGACAACCTTATACTCTTCAAAGTGAACATCGTGTGGTAGAGGACAAATCATTGTGGCCACACAAACTATTAAAAAGTAAGAGGGATCCTTTTAGGAGCTACATATACAGAGGGATATTTGTAGGAGGTTGGGGGTCCTCCTGCAATGTGTAAAACTCAGGCATAATACTTTTTCAAGTACTGCCCGTTAATGATAGGCATAGGGTGAATGCCATTTGCATCAACAAGTACGTAGGCACCACCTTCTTTAACTTCTTTATGTAGGATAGCTTCTACCCATTTAGAGAAGTAATCAGTGGCAGCTAAAATAAACTTATGACCCTTAGAAGGAGAGTCTATAGGACCCACCACATCTGTACCCCATCCCTTGAATGGCCAAGATGATACAGTGGGGTGCAACAGATTAGGGGGTTGGTGAATCACCATTCCATGAACCTGGCACTAGTGGCACCTTTTAACATGCTCCATATAATCATAGATCATAGTCGACCAGTAGTAGCCAATGTATTTAATTTTTCCTTTCATTTTAGGTCCGGACTGATGGGCACCACAAAGCCCTTCATGTATCTCATCCATGACCTTACGAGCCTCTTCTTTCTAAAGTCAATGCAACTATATTTGATCAAAAGAGCATCGATACAAGGTTTCATCTATGTAGGTGAATGATAGAGCTTTCTTTCTAATTTGAGCAGTGAGAGATCTATCATTTAGAAGCCTACCATGCTTCAAATATTCTATGAAGGGCACTCTCCAATCTGACTCCTCATCAACAGTAAACATTATGAGGGTCTGATTCGGAGAGGACAAGTCTGTGGGGCACAGAGCTTGATGATCTAGATAACAATAGACACGGGGTTTCCAGTAGGGTCAGCTAATTCTTTTGCTAAATTGGCTATGGCATCTGCTTTTTCATTTCTAGATCTAGGGATTTTGGCCAAAGTTACTTCTGGTATTAAGCACAAGAGCTCCATTGCTTTGTTATGATATGAAAAGAGCTCTGGCTTAAGTAATTTATAGACTCCAGCTATTTAATTTATTATTAGTTGGGAGTCTCCAAAGATTTTTACCCGTATAATATTTATTTGAATGGCCAACTCAAGCCCCAAAATTAGAGCTTCATACTCATCTTCATTATTATTATGAGATTCTGATAAACTATAGGAGTACCGTAGAGTATAACTTTCAGGGGATACAAAAATTAGGCCCAAACCTACCCTAATTATAGGAGTTTCATTTGGCTTTAAGACTTTAACAGATGACGCACCATCAAAGTAAAACTCCCAATTATGGGACTCATATTTATCCACACATGATTAATTCATCAGGTAGATCATTATTGAGTGGAGAATCAGCAGGGATCGGGTGATCAACCAAAAAGTCAGCTAGAGCCTGTCCTTTGATGGCCTACTGAGGAATAAAAGTAATATCAAATTGTAGTAAGATCATAGACCACCATGCTAGATGACCTGAGAGGGTTAGACGGGTCATTAAGTACTGCAAGGGGTTGACTTGAGAGATCAGATTGATCTTATATGATAATATATAATGCCTAAGCTTTTATACTGTGAAGATCAAGGCTACACATTACTTTTCCATCACTGGGTAGTTAAGCTCTATAGGTATTAACCATCTGCTAAGGTAGTACAAGGCATTTTCCTTGCCTTCCTTATTCTCTTGAGCCAACAATGTACCTAGGGATTCATCCAGAGCGTAGTGTAGAGAATCAATGGCCTACTTGGGATAGGGAAAACTAAAATAGGGGGGTTCATCAGGTAGTGCTTTATACTCTCAAAGACCTCCTGACAACGCTCATCCTAGTGGAATCGGGCATCCTTCCTCACTAGGGTAGAGAAGGGATGACACCTACCAGAAAGGTTGGAGATAAATCTCCACTAGAAAGCAAGTTTACCCTGAAAGGATCTCAACCAGGTAAGACTTTTAGTGGGTTTCAAATCTATTATGGCTTTGATCATAGAATGATCAATCTCAATGCCATGATATCAGACTATAAACCCTAAGAACTTTCCTATACTAACTCTAAATATGCATTTTAAAGGATTCATCTTTAAATCAAACTTGCGCAGGCATTCAAAAATGATTCATAGATCTCAGAGGCAATCTCCACGGACCTTGCTTTTGACTACCAAATCATTCACATAGCACTCAACTTGCTCATGTATCATCTCATCGAAAATAACAGTCATAGCACATTGATATGTGGCTCCGGCATTCTTGAGACCGAAAGGCATCACCTTGTAACAAAATACACCTATATGTGTACAAAATGTAGTAAACTTCTTATCCTCATGGTCCATCATTATTTGATTGTAACCAGATAAATCATCCATGAATAAGAAAATGCTATGAGATGATGCTATATCCACCATAAGCTCGGGGATAGAAAGGGGAAAATCATCCTTAGGATATGCCTTATTCAAATCACGGAAGTTAATGTAGGCATAAATTTGTCCGCTCTTTTTCTGGACTGGAATAATGTTGGCAAGCCAAGTAGGATACTTCTATTCCCTAATGAATCCAGCTTCTGTAAGTTTCTTAGTTTTAGCGATCACCTGTTGCTCAATTTTAACCTCATCCTATGAGGTGCTTATTTAATAGGGACTGTGTTAGGATGGATAGCTAACTTATGGATTACTACTTCTGGGTTTAAACCAGGCATTTAGGTGTACTTTCAGGCAAAGCAGTCTCTAAACTTTGATAATAGCTTGAGGTATTCTTAAGCCTCTAAATTAGATAGTAGGGCACTATAAAAAATAGGCCTAGGATCTGACTCAGTGCCTAAGTTAACTTTACATAGTTCGTTCATGGCAGAAGTGACATCATCTTCAAACTCTTGTGGAGCATCAAGGATTCTATCTTTGCCACTATTCAGGTCTCATTCGTCGGTAAGAGAAATAATAGAATATAACTGGGAAATAGTATAAATATTGACATTATTAGACTAATTCAATCCCATATAACCCACACCTTCTACGCCTCGAGGGAAGTCAGTTTGTCAAACTCAGCTTACTATAGAGCTTATTCATCTGGCCAAGTGGAATGAATGAGACCCCGCGCACAACAAAACTCTCTACAGTATATGAAAAGTAATGAGGGGTACTCTTGACCTCTATATCCATAGTGATCTCCTCTGGATCCTAGTTCACAGGACCCAGATGTACACCAATACTACGGGGTAAAGAGACACTTCTTAGACCGTGCTGGCCAAAATGTCTTGTATAGGTGAGGTATAGGGCATTCACTAGTCCATAGTGAACTATCATCACTAGTGGAAGGAGTGTAAGAAGGTCTTTGATAGGAATCCATAACTCCTATTCTGCTTACTTGATGAGGAGAAGGCTGTCCACTAGTAGTCTTACGTCAAAAGTCCTTTTCCTCGTTTGAATTATTATCAATGACTAATTCACCTTCAGGTATTAGATGTCCAAAAAAGGTAGGACGTGAATCATAACTAGTGGAATATGCAGGTGATAAAATGGCTGAACGATGAAGGATATCGATCACTTCATCATTCGAAGAGTTAGACTCTATAGTCAAAGAAGAAGTGTAAAGGTGAGGGGGAGGAGGAGTCCGATTGTCGTGGTTTTGCGGCTCGCGAATTAAAACTCTATCTCTATCTCTACCTCGTCCTCCCCTATCTCTACTAGGGGGAACATCGTACCTCACTGCAAACTAAAAAGGCTCTCTATCAGAATGCTCAATGGAAACACATACCTAAATACTAACCTATGATAGAACCTATACTAGCGATCGTATAGGACCCTATGCAGGTGACTGCATAGGACCCTATATAGCACTAGAAGATGCCTCTAGTGACTGGGTAACTTGAGGTTTACGAGTCATTCGAGGTACATAATACTTAGTGTCATCATAAATAGAGACCTCATGCATGAAAAAAGGCTGAGTATCTCCAGGAATGGTATACTCGATATCATTTCTCAAAAACTTCATACATTAGCACAAGGTGGAGGGCACCATTTCATACTCGTGGAGCCAAGGCCTTCCTAAGAGAGCCCTGTATAAAGTGTCAACCTCAAGTACATGAAACTTTGCCTCAGTTAGGAAATTTCTAATTTTCAAATGCAGGGTAATAGACCCTAAAGCATGCTTTCCTTGGTCATTGAAGCCTTTCAACATAATCTTGTCTGAAGTGAGTTTCAAATCACCTAGGAAGAGGCTCTTTAAAGCTTCATGTGTAAGAATATTTACTGAAGCCCCTTGGTCGATGAGGACCCCGTTCAACTCATAACGATTGACTTCAGTAGTGACATATAAGGGATGATTATGCTCAGAAGTCCCTAAAAGAAGGTCACGACTTAAAAAGGTAATGCATGGCATCTCTTTCAAATGGCATGCATCCCCTATAGAATTAGAAGTAAAGAAAGCTTGATAGGACTCTGGTTCAAGCAAGGCTTTCACCAGTATCTCTTTAGGGGACATCATAAAAGCATCGTAGACACTAAGGAGGGAAGGAATTTTCCTTAGATGAGCTAACATATTATAATTAACTTCCAGTTGAGGGCCTTTCCCTTTCTCCTTAGACTTCTTTTGGGAGGAAGGGATGGGATCGTACTGCTAGGTAATAATATTTTTATCTTTTATACTTTTAGCCATCCGAGGTGGAAGGACATTCCCTGAATACAAATGAACTTCCTGTATTGAGTCATCCTCAACAGGGGATTTCTTTGGTTCAGTGGTGGTGGCTTGTATTGGCTCTAAGGAAAGTGCCTCGAGTGAGTTCACAGATTAATCTTCTGAATCCATATAACAATCACCCTCTAGAATTACAAAGACTGGTTCATCTTCATACTCAGACTCAGACTCATCATAACACATAGAATCATTCACATTATAAGAGATATATAAAGCATGAGAAGAGTGAGTACTAGAAGAAACTAAAGTAAAAGCAGAAGGTAAAGAACACCAAAAGTAGCCAGAATCATCTTCTTCTATAATTACATCATCAATAAAAGGAAGAATAAAGACCTTCAGTGTTAGTACTAGAAGGGGCCTGTCTTTTCTTCTGAGATTACAAAAATCTTTTCTCTTTCATACATTTGTCTAGTACAAGTAAAAGTAGAAAAAAAAATGTGCTCATCTGGCACTACAACAGAAGAAGAAGAAGAAGTAGAAGAGAAAGGTGCTGGCATAATAATTAGAGCAGAAACTATCGACTTGGCCTGGGGAGGCCTCCTCTCAACTTCCTCTAAACTCTGTATAACTTGCTTGATCTTTTTGGAGAGTTCTAACTAACACTCACCCTCAAAATTATGCGGTGACCTGCTACTAATGCCTAGACTAAAGCTCTGCCTGTCATTGTGGTTGGAACTTTGGCTGGGACAGGAGATCATCTGAACTATCTGAGTAGCCTTACCTAGAGGCTATACCAAATCACTATCTTACAGGTGGATCTTCACAATGACCATCAATCTCTCCACCTTGTCCTTAAAAATATAACAATCCTCCAAAACATGGTCGATGTGTCTGTAAAAGGGACAATAGAGTGGGTGATCTGTCTATCCCTCCTCCTCCACTCTATTGTTGTTCAGGAATGTAAAAATATTCCTCTTAGTAAGGAATTTAAAGATTTTTCTCACACTTTCTCTCTTAAAAGGGTATTCCTTACTAAGCTTCTCCTGTAGGTATTGCTGACTCTCTAGAGTCCTACGGGAGGTCTTGGGCTGCACTGCTGACTGACCATGTGTGTAAGAAGGCTGTGGTGGTGCTAAACTGACTAAGGGCATCTTTCCCTTATCTGGTGGTCCATAAGTACTGTATACCTCCCCTCTTATGGGTGGAGGTGCCTATGAGGACTCCTGCTGCTGAGGTCTGTATGGAGGCTGACTCTCAACCTTAGGAGGGACACATCAGGTATGTTATCTTGCAAGATGACTACCTTCATGAGTAACTTCTGGAAGGTTCGGATACTAAATTCCTTGAGGTAGGGTTCTATCAAACCATCTATGTTCTTCAATAAGATCTCTACTACATGCTACTCCTGTAATTAGGGCTCACACTGTAGGTTGAGGTTCCTTCATCTGACTATATAATTCTATATAGGCTCTCGAGGACACTGTCTAGTGACCACTAACTCTCCTACTTTGACCTGATGCTATGCACTTGCAAACCTCTATATGAATAGCTTCTCTAACTATGCAAAGGTCTGAACTAAGTCGTTGGGGAAGTCAGCAAACCAAGCAAATACCACCCCACCTAAACTGCTGCCAAATAGCCTCAACATCAAGGCATTGTTCTCTCATGTGCTACAACATATGGTCCGATACTGCGCCACATGATACCTCAAGTTCCCAAGCCCGTCAAACACTCTAAATCTAGGAGGAAGGAAGCTAGGGGGTAGGGCTCCTGCTCGTACTCAACAGGGTAAAGATGCTCTCTACTAACTGCCTCTCCAATCTTCCTGGAGGAGATCGCCTGCTCTACCTTCTAAGAGATAAAATTTTTATTTTAACCAGTTGACAACTATGTTGGCTAACTTTGGACTACTATCGGTGCAGTAGGAACAGCCCTCTGGACCCTATCCACTCTCACAGGATCTAGTGCAACTAGCAATACTACTGGCTCATCTTTGGATATGGTAGGGGTACCTACGCCCATCATCTATGGTGTAGCCCCAAAGAAGTCAACTGGGCAGTCATCGCTATCATGACCTTAGCCATCTCGTCTATTTGGGTCTGTAGGTGCAAGATTGTGGCATCTGTAGCTACTGATCTCAGAGATCCTCCTGCCTTAGGGTCTCCCTGCTCATCCTCATCCTCAGGGTCTCTCTACTTATCTGAGTGACATTGACGTGTAATCACACAGACCCAGTATACTAGTATATCCTCATCTGACTCATCTCTGAGTGTGTAATCCTCTAAGAAAGCTCAATGGAGTGCCTCTATATAGGAACTCATAGGAGAAGTGATCCTATGAAGGCTGGGAGCTAAAGCTGTCTCAACCCACTCTGATGATCCATCGAGAGTAGGTACTACATCCTTATCGCAGGTCATTGGGACCACCTCGGACCTAGGAGGAGCTATAATATCCATCTGATCTACTATATCCACTAGCTACTCTGCCTCTGCCAATGGCACTGTCTTAACTGGCTGAACTATCTTGATAGGAGTGTCGACCTGTCAATATCTCAAAACCCACCTACTATGGCGAGGCTCCATATGGGTAACTGGTTGTTGAGGGGCTACCACAACTAAACTTATCTAGGGCCGAACATGCTCCTATTGTTGTCTCTATCTATGACAATATGGGCATCATTCAATAGTAGGAGTAACTGCCGGTGGTCTAATAACTTGAGCTATCTCAACCGACTCCTTAGGTGGCTATCCTCTCTGTTAACTATACCTCTATCTCGCATTCTATCTCTGTAACTGAAAGGTAACCTGAGAAATCTATCAAAGTAACCTCTTCTAACTGACAGACCCTCTATCACGCGTTAGACGGATGATGCTTTGAATCCTCTGAGAGATGGCTCGAACACCAGCATCTTTGGGGACCCTAGCCCATGATAGAGTAGTGGTAATAGGAGGGGCCGCCATAATGCAGGCAATATCCTTCTTAACCCCACTGTGTGTTAGTGGAGAGAAGTATCCTCACTGGATCGCCTTTATCTCAGGAGCTACTACTACATCTAGGGTGGGTGCTACTGCAATTGGTCATGGTCTCCACTGCTTGGGAGCCACTCTCCTCTAAACAAGCTCCTAATGAGCTATTACCTCAGCCAACTACTACCTATCTGCCTTAAATACAGATAAATGAAGTCTCCTATTCCTATTCCTCCTGGCCCTTCTCCCAAAGCTAGAGGTAGGGGAGGATGGAACATCTGAACCCACTACTTAGGTGGCAGGGGGAACAGGCATAATAATAAGTATTGAGGTCTGCCCAGTGGTCTAAGGGTGAGAGAGCCAAGCAAAAATAAAAACCCAATGAGAAGAGGGCGAAGGAGCCTCGGTCTGGGCACCCCTCATCCTAGTGGAAGTGGGAGGGGCAACCCGAACTCGAGGAACCTCTGTCGGAACAACAGGGGTAACAAAAGTGGGCTGCTGGCTCTGAGGGGCTGGAGCAACCTATTGGGCGCGATAGGCATTGGCCGCCTAACTATAGGATAAGTGAGTGGAATAGGGAGTGGTCTAGGCACGGGTCGCCTAACCATAGGGCGTACTGGCTACGCAGGAATGGGAAGGGGATGAGCAAGAGCCCGGGCTATCCGCTGAGCAACTGGACGTCCAAAGGGATGCATGGCTGCACGTCCTCTCTTTTGGGGAGGAGAGAATGCAGCAGCCTCAACTGGGGTGGGTCAGCCAAGGGTGACGAATGTCGAGTCGATGAAGGAACCAAAAGTGATACCTCCAATAGGGGGACTAACAAGCAGGGACATAGGAAGAATCACCCATGCATCTGAGCCAAAGCTAAAAGTCATTGAAGGCATAAGTGAAGATATGACACTATTGCTAAGAAAAGAATTTTAAAAGATTAGTCAGAATTAAAATCATGAAAGAAGGAATGAATAAGGATAGATAAGGGATGGATTAGCCTGTAAGGCTGGATAGAAGTAGAGTATGGAGAAACCCTAGCTAAGAAGAAGGAACCCTAACTAAGGAAAGACCCTAACTAAGAGTGAGACGAGCCTAATCTAAGGAGTACCAATCCTGAAGTACATACAAAAAAAGATAATATATGATCCAAAGATGGAGAGAGAAATTGGTCCCACCATGGTTGCCAAAACCTGTGGACCTCTGAAAGGACACTGCTATGACTGTAGGAGATTATGGAGGGGTATATGATCGCATCCACCCTGAGGAATAGAGACAGTCGTAGGCCTCTGCGCTCCTCACCAATGGGCCAGTGGGAGGGTAGATTAGATCATGCATACGACTAACTATTGAGGATAGCAGCTCTCACCAGTGCACCCCAATAGGTAATAATATACACAACCTGATCAAAATAATAGGTTTTCTCCACCCGATACATCAGCTCATATGAGATTTAGTAGATATGAAATTCAGTTTCCTATAGGCGCAAGCTCCCATGGTTAATAACATCTCAGGCTGGAGCCTTAGAAAACTCTCGATTAAGTATCATGCATTACCTTTCTAAAATGAGATTGGCATATATAGTTGAGACTAAGAAGTCCTATTCAAAGGGAAGAAAGGTCTAATTTAGCTTAGTCAACATGTGTGGTTCACACTAGTATTTGGAGGACTAAGGTACTAAAGAGGAAACTGAAGAAAAGAAAATCAAGCAGTCGGCACATGCGTGAGAGAAAGATAGAAGTGGCGTCATCCATGTGACGCAGATAAGAGATTTATAGTCCCTGAAGAATAGGAAACCTACCCACTATTTAGGCATACTACAAAATCGAGTGTAGTAGCCTTGAATCCTAAATCTAAATTGGGTTTAGTGTTTTACGCACACAAACCCTCGTGTCCTAACTACTACAGTGCAAAACCTGGACTTACCGCGACCTGGATTGGGGAGCCAGCTAACCACCTAATCAATTTAAAATCATGTGGTCCAATCATTTATAAAAGATAGATGGGTGGATTATACTTATATTGGGTAAATGCTCCTAGAGTTAATACAATTAAAATTTTATTTTAATTAGTTTATAATGCAATGCATGCTGGTTGAAGTATCCAAATTAAATATGCATCAGATTTTAAAAATAGGCTTAGTATAAAATGATTTTTAAAAGGAGACTAGACTTTCCTAAGTCTGGCACCTCATCCTCATAGGTCAGATTATTCGGACTCTACCCGCAGGCGGGGAAGTGTCTCATAGAAGGAGAAAGAAGAATGCATTAATATACATACGACCCTGAATAAATCTGGCAGTTCCCTAGGTCTTTAGATTTCTATGTTATTTAAACCTTAAAATTTGAATATTAGTTATGAGTAGAAAACATTTTTTAGTACTTAAAGAGCCTAATAAAATCTAGGCTAAAGTAAAATCGGCATGTAGCTCGCCAATAAACTAATAAAAATATGCAATCCTAGAGACACATATCATAAATAAATAAATTAATTAATATATGTTCATAGGTCAAATACCCTTAATTAAACCCCAGGGTATGCAAAAAATAAAGTGGTCGGGTACCACTACCAACAACCTGGATTTTTGAGCCTAGGAATGATGCAAATGACTTTGAATGAGATATTAGGTCTTCACCTCTTTAGTCTTCTTAGATTTCTTCTCCTTGAACTCCTTAGATCTCTCCTCCTTAGACTCCTTAGATCTCTCCTCCTTATTCACCTTAGATCTCTCCGCCTCGGACTGCTTGGAATCATCATGGCTTGAATATCCATACAAAGAGACAATCTTCCCTAAAAGGGGTATTACCTTTTTTTCTTTGGATATTTAAATGTCATCCAAACTCGAAATTCCAAATGAAAGAAGACTCTCCCCTTTGAGGATGTCTTATTCTTTTTGAATTTGAGTTGTATAAGAATATCCCAACTCAAATATCACTTTCACAACTTAAATATATATTATAAATATTACATTAATGAAAAACAGTAAATCTAGACTCTCCTATAATATTATCCAAATAAAAATCCCAAGCAACTATAATGTCACAAGCAGTTTATATAGAAATGAAAAATGCTCATCACAGCCATCCATGGCCATACTCTTAATATGAGGGCTAAGCAATCCACCTGTAGCAGTTATTATTTGATGATTTTATCCCTCATTTATTTAGGGGGGCTGGGTAAATTCTGAAGCACCTGCATGAAATATTACTATAAATCATGACATTTGCCTCATTTTATTTAGCACTGCATGAGCATGGCCACCTGTATAAAATATTATTAGTATGAAAATATCATTCCTAATCTAGGGGTAATTTATCACCCATCACATCAATTCTCAGAGTGCAGTAAAAGTAAGCAAACACAATGGTCAATTATCATTCACAACATGCAATAAAATCTCAGAAAACCTAGCACACAACAGAAAAGTAAACACCAGCCTCGCCTAGGTCTAGAAGTGGTGCCCTAGAAAATAATTTTATGTGTGTGTAAGGCTTGTGTGATTTTGGATAGGTCCTATATAGGATGCTTTAGTTCGAGTTGCCTAAGGTTAGAATTTATTGAACGCTAGAAATGAAAGTTTAATTAAAGTTTATATATTAATAAATTAGGGTTCATTTTAGTTAATTTAGTTTGTTGATTCTTTTTAATACTTATGGTAGTTGTAATTGAAGATTAAGTTGTATTAACCAATTTTGGAAACTCCTGAGTCCTCCAAGGTGCTAGATTGAGGGGTTCCAAAAGGTCACTATGGAAAATATGCTAAGTTTAGATATCCTAACATTTTAGATAAATACTAGGTCTTAAGGTGAGTTGTTAGGCTTTGAGTTTGCTTGATTTGGAGTTTCCTATGCAATGTTATGAATTTTCAAAGTTTAGGGCCATTAATGAATTATTAAAACTGCCTAATTATGGGTGATTTTATGATTTTGATCCAAATTAGCTCCAAACTAATTGGAATCACTCTCAAAGGTCAAAAATGATGTAAGAAGATGATTCCAAGTGTTTGGGAAAAATTTGGAATTTTTAATAATTTTAAATTATCTAATAGAGGTAAAATGGTAATTTTTAATTAAGGGTTAGATTAAAATCCAATTAAGGAGCCCTATTTATCCCAAGTTAAGGACTAAATACTGAATAATTTGAGCTATTATGGGTATTTTTCTGAGTTAAAATGGATTTATTAGAATGTTTAGAAGTTATTGGGTCATATTTATTGGGTAAATTAGGGTTGGTTAATTAAGTGGTCTAAAAGATCATAAAAATTCCTATAAAATTTTGGGAGGTTTAGGATATCATTAAGTTTAAATGTTGAAGTTTTCATGCCAATCAAAGATCTATCCTAGCTCCTAGAATTTTTCTAAGTTTGCTGGATAGGTCTTTAATTATTATCCTTAGGGTGTCACTATGTTGAATAGGTTTAAACTTGAGTTTTGGACTAACCCTCAAGGTAACAATGCAAAGGATATATTTAAAATAGTAAATACACCATGTCCTTAGATCTAGGAGGGCCTAAGCTAGGTGTTCGTGCATCCTATACATGCAAGGGATGATAAAGAAAAGTAAGCACACTTATCGATGAGATTAGTAAATGATTGGGATTCAATCATTCACTAATCCACCTCCCCCCCCCCCATGATTGTTCTTCATATGCACAATCTAATGTTTAAAATTTCATCGAATGGGTCTCCCAAAATTAGATTAATTTAATAATATAGGTAATTTCAAAAATAATTTAAAATAACCATATCTTATATAAAAGAAAATATAACTCTTTATGAAAATAAAAAAATTCAAAATAATTCCATTCATGGATGTTTGGGAGATCCATGGGCATCCAATCGAGCTCTCAAAGTGATTTGAAAATAATTTTTAGTTTCAAAATAATTATTATAATAATTATTTAAATAATATTTAAATAATCATATAATACAGATAAAAGCTAGAACAGTGAAAATTATCTTCTGAAAATAATTTTAATTTTTTAGAATTTTAATGCAATAAAGGCTATTTTTAAAATAATTTTAAAATAATAATTTTTAAAATAATTATTATATGAAATTAACTTAAAATAATGATGTTTCTAAAATTTAATGTTAATTATTAAAATAATAATAATAATAAAGAAAATAAGTTTTAAATTAAAATAATAATAATAATAATAATATATTTATAATTATAATTATAATTATAATATGATTATAATAATAATAATAATAATAATAATAATAATAATAATAATAATAATAATAATAATAATAATAACCTTAAAATAATAATTATAATAATTTTAAAATAACAATAATAATAACAATTTTAAAATAGTAATAATAATAGTAATAATAAGATAATAATTTAAAATATAACTTTTTTTATTTTTTATTTTAAAAGATAAAAAATATTATTTTAAAATAATAATTTTATTATAAAATAACATATTTTTTATAATTAATAATTAATAATTGATTTAATGATATTTAATTAAAACTAATGTTTAATAATTAATATAATGATAAAAATACATGATATTTTTAATCAAAAATATTTTTAAATTAAAGATGACAAAAATATGATCGATTTGGCATATTATACACATTTTTTGGATAAATAAATAATTTATACAAATTATTTAAACAAATCTATATTTAAAATAATTTTAAAAGTAATTATAAAATTTTAATTTAATTAAATTCGACGGCGGGCATACATGGTGCTTTCCCATTGGCTCCCAAAACCACGGCAATGATTAGCAATGATTGAGATTACAGCTCAATCATTAGCAGGACCCACGCGGTTCCATAATCTACGTTAATAGTGGTCTTGAACCATCGGATCGTCTGCAGTTTGAGCGGACGGTCCTGATCTAGCCGGACCAAGAGCACATCTGCTAGATCGAACCAGCAGTTGGACGGAACCACGTGGAGGCCAAATATAAATCGTTAATCAAGCAATCAAAGGTCCAGAGATCATGACATACATGTACGCGGGTGACCGTAACCCTCAAAATGAAAAATCCTTTGTTCTCTCGATTGGTTCGATGAAATCTAATAAAATTTTAAACACGGTATTCACACATGAAGAGCATCCATGGGATACCATTTTCACGGTCAAAAATGCACTTATTAGAAAGTTATATAACCCCATGTGTTCAAATCTAGGGTTAAGGATTCACCTCCATTCAATGGACGATTTGGAGCATATAAGGGCTTGTTGCACTTGTAGACTATCCATGAATCCTTTTATAGTTGATGTCGAGCCTCAAAATACCCTCGATCGACTAGAAAATGCTTTGGAAGGTTTGAGAACTTAGTTGGCCAGAGTTCTAGTCGTCGGTGAGCATTGGACGTCAGGATTTGATTGTAAAAGGTCAAAGGAGGTGGTGGGAGCTCTCACAAAAAATCCAGAGCCTAAGGAGGTCTAGGGAGAAAGCAAGAGCAAAAAGTCCAAGTAAAAACCTAATTTTCACTATTTAATGCCCCTAAACCTATCATGGACAGCTAGGATCCAATCACCAGTAAATTAGAAGGGAAATAGGAGGATTTAACCGTGGTTTTGAATTAGGGACCATTACGGAGGGTATAAATGCATTAAATGGGGTCTTAATGGGCTTAAATAGGTTATTTTGACCTATTTAAGGCTTGGGTTGACCTAGTCAACCCATCCAAATAGGTTCAAGGGATCAATGGATTGAGCCATGGATGGGTTTGAATAGGTTTAAAATTGATTTGGGGTCAAATGGGTCAACTTAGGTTGACCTAGTCAACCAGGTTGACCCAGGGCACCGGTCTAAGCTCAAGAGACTTGGTCTGACCTTTGGGGCCCATCGGAGGTGAGAGGTTGAGCCCAGGAGGTTCAAATTGAATTTGAAATCAATAAAAAGAAGTTTGGGTCAATATGGGCAACCTTGGTTGACCTGGTCAACCAGGTTAACCCAGAACTCAGGTCTGAGCTCAACAAAGTTGGTCTGACCCTTTGAGTCCAATGGAGGGGAAGGATTGAGCCAAGAAGGCTCTGAGTAGATCTAAAATCAAGTATGAGGGAATTAGGGTCAATTTGGGTGAACCCAAATTGACCTGGTCAACAAGGATGACCCAGGACCTGGGTCTATGCTTAGCAAACTTGGCTTGACTCCCTGAACCCATTGGGATAGATCCTGGGGTCTAGCATGGTCAAATTTGACCAGGTCAACACTCTGACCTAACTTGGGGGAAAAAACAGGTCAATAATAGGAAGTTATGTTGTCAAAGTCCTATGGATAAAGTAACAGATTCTTAACTTTGAACTACTTGTATGTACTATCCCTTTTATGTGTGACAATACAAATGCAATTTAAATCTAAAAAAATCCCATTCAACATTCTTATACTAATCACATAACTATTAAAAATCCCTCTATTAGAACTCATGTAGCCAAGGGCGATATAGAATTATTGCATATTGATATTGAAAACAAATTAGCACCCAAATATCTTTATTAAAACCGTAAAATATGATATGCTTAGCACACTATGGACTAGGCTTAGTGTCATTGACATAAGTGCTTACAAAAATTGGGGTAGGGGTATGTTATTTGTGATTATGTACATGATTTTATTTGTTTGTTATTGTAAGTATGTCTTGTTATATATAAATTTTTTTTTTGTTATATATGTTTTGTCTTGTTTGTATGTTTGTTATTTGTTGTATGTTTAATTAGACCATATGTTTTTTTCTATTATTCTGTATTGTGGTTTTTTTGTAGTTCCTCTTTTTTGCGATGTCAAAGGGGCAGTAGTGAGTGTGTTGGTTGAACTATTTATTAGTTATTAGTGTACTTATTTTTATTTTATTTTGGCATTTGGTATGTTGTATACTTATTAAGAAAAGGAAGAAAAATAATAAAGTTTATAAATTATATATATATATATATATATATATATATATATATATATATATATATATATATATATATATATATATATATATATATATATATATAAACAAAAATTAAAAATTAATGATTTTTCTCATTTTTAAAGAAAGCACTTAGTGAGGGAGAGACCTTAGCAGGAAATAAAAATTTTAAGTTGCAAATTTAATTTCCTACAAATAATATTGACATTATCAAAAATAGAGAGATTATTGTAATCTAGAAGTCTGGTCATATATTTTGATGATTACAAATATTATTAGATGTTTTATTTACTTATTTTGGCACCACATTTTAGAAATTTGTTTTTATGTGTTACCAACCTTTCAAGTACAACATAAACTAAGAAAAGATTGAAGAATCAGCTCAAGGCAATATAGCATCAAGGTAAAAGTCAATCTATATGTTACATAGTCTATATTTTCTATTTTCTTGAGTCTATTTTTATATTAGGTGTATAATAGCTTAGCCATATTGCGCGCACACACACACACACACAAGAGGGTTAAAATTGAATGTTTTAATCTTTATGTTTATCAAACAGTTCAATCCATATCATATTATTGTACATTTGATGAAACAAAAAATAATTAAAATATTACTTAAAATTAGTTAAAATTGGCATATAACTAATCGTGTTATACAATCTACACATCATACTAGACGATCGGGTATATTAAGAAACACAACCGTTAATTCCTTGTTACTTAAAATAGGAAAATTTGAAATTTAAAAATTGAACTAATTGTACTATATAAAATGCTTCATGTTGTACAATATTTAACTATACTTGTCTAATTTAGGTCTGATAATTAAAGAATCAAATCAGTTTTGAATTAATTACAAATAATATGTACAAGCATCTCTTTTGGAGTTGCAAATGAAAGGAGTAACGTCAACTCTGTCGAGCCGAAGAGGAGATTCTTCGAGTGTGAAGAGTTTATAAGGGTGACTCTCCTCCTGGTCAAGCGGGAAGGGCCTCTCTGCCTAGCTATGTGCTAAAGGAGAGACACGTATAGTATAAATCCCAAATAGGAAGACCTTTGGGGAGTGAACTGAGGACAATTTGACCAAACCAATATAAACCTCATTTGTATTATCTTACTTTTTCACATTTTACTTTTCCAGTAATTTATTTTTATTGCACTCTGTTGTTGATTTTTTTATCTTAGAAAAAGAGATATTTTGGTGAATAATAGTTTGTTGAATCTTATTTTGAAAATCAATAAAGAAAAGAAATAAAAAAATATTATTTGCTTTCAACAAATTTGTTCTTCTACAAAAGCATTTTTTACAAAATCAAAATAAAATAAAAATATTTCTTTATTGTTTTAGTCTTTGCTGTAGAATTATGTTATTTTTTTAGTACTTCCATATATTTAATTTATTTTTACAATAAAGATTTTAAATATTTCAAAAAAAATTTAAGAAAATCAATCCCCCGCCAACTTGGTGTGACATAAGCACTTTCGGGCTTTACTAAATCCTAAGAAAGATGAAACATGATAAATGTGTGTCAATAGTTAGGTAATAAATAAAATCACTATTAAGTATATATTTTATATTCCTCAACTAGATAACATGTTAGATTTGATCTAAGGGGCAATTTTTTCGACAAAATTGATCTAAAAAGTGGTTATCATCAAATTAAGATTCATTCAAGACATGAATGGAAATTAAATTTCTTTTAAAATCTCTAATGGACTTTATGAATGGTTGGTCATACCTTTTGGTCTTTCAAATGTACCTAACACTTTTATGAGGTTAATGAAGATTATCCTTAAGCCCTTCATACTAAAGTTTTTAGTTTTCTGCTTTGATAATATCTTGATTTTTAGCCCAAATGAAAAAGTTCATTAGCAACACCATAGACAAGTTTTTGAGACACATAGGAAAGAGAAGCTATACATCAATTTGAATTTTTTTTTTTTTTGTAAATTAAAGTGATATTTTTTAGATTTATTATTTCTATGGTTGGAATAAAACCTTACCCTGCCAAAGTTAAAGCAACATTAGATTGGCTAATACCAATTAGTTTCATGGCTTAACCACTTTCTATAGGTGATTCATTAAAGATTTTAGTGTCATTGTAACTCCAATCAATGACTTATTAAAATTGAATAAATTAAGTTGGACCCCAATCACACAAAAAGACTTAGATCAAATTAAACTTCTTATGCCTTTTACCCCATTCCTTAAGCTTCCTAATTTCTCAAAAGCCTTTGAAGTGACTTGTGATGCATGCAGAAATGGGATTAGAGGAATATTATGTCAAGAAAAGCATCCTATAGCTTTAACAAAAAATTAAATGAAGCAAAGAAAAGATATTCAACATATGATAGGGAATTTCATGCAATCATTAAATCTTTGAGACATTAATGCCACTATCTTCTAAATCATGAATTTATTCCTAATTCAAACCATCATGCATTTAAGTTTATCAATACCAAAAGAAAATTAAGTCATAAGCATGCCAAATGGGTTAATTTTCTCCATGATTAGTTTTTCATCCTAAAACATAAACATATGGTTAAAAATAAACTTGATGATGCTTTGTCAAGGGTAACACTAACAATCTCTTCTTTAGAAACTAAAAATCTAGAATTTGAATAAATTAGAGATCAATACCTAGTGTGCCCTAACTTCCATTTGATTTATAATTAGTACTTACGGAAACCATTAACCCAATAAGAAACATTCTTAATAATTAACAAATATTTGTATCAGATTTTGTCAATATTTTGAAAATTAGATCGGCCAGTAGATTCTATTGGTTCAACCAATAACCAGTTGGCTAGGTGACCCAAATTTTCTCTAAAATTGGCTTCGTAATGACTAGTAAAAACTGATTTGAACTGCTAGTTCAACCGCTTGTGGACGTCCAAAAGGACACTGCTACAGAGTTCAAGGGCCACCCCAAGGGATAGAAATGATTGCAGGCCTCCAAGCTCTTTATAAGCGGGCCAATAGAAGGGCAGATTAGATCATACATACGATCAACCATTAAGGATAGTGGCTTTCACCCACGCACCTCAATGAGTGATAATATACACAACCTGATCAGTATCACGTGGTTTCCCCCACTCAATACATTAGCTTGAGTGGAGTTCTTCTATTGTGTAATTTCATTTTCCATGGGTACAAGCCCCTGTGGTTAATTATATCTCAGGCCAGAGCTTGAGAATACTCTTGATTAAGGATCCAATATTATTCTTTCTCAAAAAGGAATTGGCATAGAGGGGAGACTAGGAAATCCTACTCAAAGGGAAGAAAGGGTTCAAGTGGCTTAGTCGACATGCACGATTCACACTGACATATGGAGGGACCAAGTCACCGAGAAGAGACTAGAGGAAGAGAAAACAACACATTCACAGCATACAGAAGGAAAGTATGGAGATTCTGTCATCCATGTGACGTAGATAGGTAGGATTTATTGTCCCTGAAGAAAAGGGAACTTACCCACCAATGAAGCATACTATGAGACACCAAATTTAGTAGCCTTGAACCTTAAATCTAAGGAGGGTTTAGTATTATACACCCAACACTAACATCCGTGTCCTAGCTAATGCACCTGGGCTTATATCCTGCCTGAAAAGGCAAGCCAGCTAACCACCTAAGCATGCAAAATCCATGATGTTTGGTGTTACGAATCTAATTTTAGGGAATATAATTTTGATGATAGCAAACACTTCCATTTCTCTATGACTGCCTTGCCTACTAACATTTTAGGTCCATAAGATCAAACTATAATTTGAACCAGCTCAAGATTGGGTAGATTAGGATTGAGTTAGTTTATAATATATGACATGAGACTTTTACCTTTTATTGAGTCCATTATAATATTCTGGGTCCTGATATTAAGTAACATTGCACACACACACTTGGGGAAAATTTTCTGACTGCTTTAGAGTTTTTTATTTTTGATCACATCATCTAGGACGATCCAAAAATTAGCCTAGACGATCAGTAAAAAATAGAAATCCTAATTAGGGCACCTGGTTAAGGCAGTCGCAATTAAGCGCATCATCCTAGACGATAATTGTATCGGCCAAGATAATAAACTCAAATAAAAAAAAATCTGCCGCTATAACTATTTAGGTATCTATTATTTTTGGACATCATCCTGGATGATGCAATATAATTATGCCTAAATTAATCTGGTAATTAAGGTTTGATTGCTCGATTATACCATTCTGGACGATTACAGGATCGGCTGGGATGATCAGTTCATAAACCTTAGTTGTTCCTAGTCGATCAAATATCGGCCTGGTTCTATTCATGGTGATTCTCTATATAATATGTACTAAATTGAACAAATTAGCCAGGACAATCGTGAGATCGGCCTAGACGATCAAGTTATTTTTCATCTTTTAGACATCCATTCAGGGCGATATTTTGGATGATATTCAATGACTTATACTAATTATACATGACGATATTTTATCATCCTTGATGATATGAACAAAAAACTTTCTGAGCATCCCAAATCATCCTGGCTAATTGAGCTAAATTTATACTAGTCGTACAGGACGATATTCAAATCGTCCTGGACGATAAAGTCAATTTGTTGCAATTAAGAGCTATTCTATATAACACTTCTTATTTTACCCAAAAGAGTATCTTTTGATGTTGTCCTGACCTGAGAGAGCCAAGAGGAGAGGGAGAGCAAGGGAGAGAAAGAGAGGATCTTATGAGGGAAAGTTTTTTAGGGGTTTCATAAAGGTTGCTCCAAGCAAGGATTCGTCATTGTCTTCTCCAATCGTCTTCCCTAATTCCTTGGGGATTCTAGAGAGGTCTACTTTAACATCTGATCGAGGTTCTCTGCTTGCTTCAAGAGGAAACAAAAGGTGTTGGGTTCTCTCCCTGCTTCTAGAGGAAGCAAAATGAGTTGGGTTCTCTGCCTCACCTAGGTTGGCGGAAAAAAGTTTTTCTATGGGCTTCTCCGCCTTGTTGTGGGGGCTAAAGGAGAGACATTATGTTTAGTGTAATACTCGGAGGAGACGCTCTAGGGAGTAGACATAGGTTAGGTTGACCAAACCACTATAAAATATGGTATGTTCTTTCTTATTTTGCTTCCATATTTAATTTTTGCACTTTGATTTCTATGGTAAATCTTGGTTTGGTTGTGATTATGCTTTTACTTAAAGAATTTGTTAAAATACCAATTCATCCCCCCCCCCCCCCCCTCCCTCCCTCTTGGTTAGCCTTGGTACTAGTTCATTAGGGTTTAATTGAATGCAAAATGCTTGAACTATTTTTTCTGTACCTTGAAATCAGAAGATTATATATGAGTTTCAACTTGTGCAACTGGTAAAAAAATTTGGGATAGATTATTTATTACTTATGAAAGAACCAATGAAGTTAAAAAATCTAAGTTGAATTTTTTATTGCATGACTATAAACTTTTTCGTTTGAAACCTACTGAATCAATTTTTGATATGTATACTAAGTTTACTCAAATTGTCACATCATTGCATGCTTTAGGAAGAGAGCTAACTAATTATAAAAGAGTAAATAAAATTTTGAGATGTTTGTCTTCTTCATTTGATGCTAAAATCATTACAATTACTAAATCCAAAGATTTGAATACTTATTCTATTGATAACTTACTTGGATCACTCATTGCTTATGAGCAAAGAGTGAACCAAAGACAACTTGATATAGGTGAGAGAAAGAAGGAGAAAACTATAGCGTTGAAGGCCAACTACACTGACACTAATTCTTTTAAGTCTGAAAGTGATGATGTTGCCTTAATCACAATGCAATTTAAAAGCTTTATAAGGAAGAATTACAAGTACCATCAGAAATGGAACAAAGGTAAAAGTAGCAAAAATTATAAAAGTTATTCTAATATTATTTATTTTGAATGCAGGAAGCCTAGACATGTCAAAGCTAATAGTCCTACACTTAAGGATCACCCAAGCAAGGAGAAGGGTGAGGAGAAACCCAATTTCAAAAAAGACAGGGACAAGAAGCAGTTCCAAAAGGCATTCTGGGCGGATTCTGCATCTGACTCATCTTACACTGATGCTAAAGAGGAGACAACAACCATTAGCTTGATGAGTGATCATCTTGGTCAATCTGATCAAGAAGAGGTACGTGAACCAACCTATAATCAATTACTTCAAGTTTGTGAGAACATCCATGCATCATATAGGAAACTTAAGAAAATACATGCAAGTATGAAATTAGAATTTTTAAATTTGTAAAAATAGCATGAAATTTTAAGTAAAGATCACACTTAAATTGATAGTAATCATTTGTCATTACTTGATGAGTTTGATGAATTGAATAAAAAGTATTCTAAGTTGATTGTTGAGCATGATTCTTTAAAAGCATCCTACACCTCACTTGAATCTGATTTTAAAATTTATATTTAAGAATTTGAGCAGAGGGAGCACTATTTGAATGTTGATAATGCTATTTTAGAACGTGCTAACTTGAGGTTTAAAGTTGAATTGAATGCACTTGAGAGAAATAGGAATATATCCGCACTTAATCTAAAGTCAAAACTTAGGAAGAGGTATTATAACCCAAATAAATTAGTAAATTCTTTTCCTGTAGTTATATGTTTTTCATGTGGCATGTTAGGACACATTGCACACACTTGCACCATTCACCATAATACACATTGCATACACATTATAACCCAAATTGCATGATTCATAACATAACACACATGCATTGTGTTCTACTTTCCATAAGAAGGGGCCCAAACTTATTTGGAATCCTAAATCTGATATTTAATGATTTTATAGGAAAGCTCTCACAAAATGCCTCGTAAGAGCATGTGATACCTGAACAGCGGATGCTCTCGACATATGACTGGCGATGCCAATCAATTCATTTTGTTCGAGACCAGGATAGGAGGTAAGGTTACTCTTGGAGACAACACCACCAGGAAGGTGGTAGGCTCATGTATAATTAGAAATTCCAAGAACCTTTAGATTGAAAATATTTTTCTTGTAGATGGACTAAAACATAACTTGCTCAGTATCATTTAGCTTTACGATAAGGGCTTCATCATAAAATTTTTGATAAATTCATGCATTATCAGCTTAAACAATAACACTCTTTTGCAGGGAAAGCAGATCGACAACGTTTACATGCTTGATTTAAAAAATATTGAATGTGCTGCTTCATTTTGCTTAAAAATTGTTGTTGATGATTCATAGTTATGGCACAGGAGATTATGTCATGCCAGTATGAAAACCCTTAGGAAAGTGATCCAGAAAGACATAGTTAGAGGTGTCCCCAAGTTTAAGTTTTCAAAAGACCACATTTATGATGCCTGCCAATTAGGAAAGTAAGTCCACTCCACTTTTCACTCCATTAAGGACATTAGCACCTCTAGACCTTTAGAAGTCCTTCACATGGAATTGTTTGGACCCATTCGCACTACCAGCTTAGGAGGGAAAGTCTATGATTTTGTGATTATCGATGAATACTCGAGGTTCACTTGGATTAGATTTCTGTTACACAAGAGTAAGTCTTTTGATAAGTTTAGAGCCTTCTTCACTTAGATTCAGAAAAAGCTAGGTTGTGAGATCTTGACCATCCATAGTGACTTTGGGGAAGAGTTTAAAAATGAAAGATTTGAAAACTTTTGTGAGGATAAGGGGATTAGCCATAACTTCTCAGCTCCTAGGACCCCTCAGCAGAACAAGGTAGCTAAAAGGAAGAATCAGACCTCAGTGGAAGCCGCTAGAGACATGCTATCTGAGTATTCACTTCCAAAATACTTTTGGGATGAAGCGGCTAACACAACTTGTTATGTGTTGAATAAGGTGAATGTTAGAGTTAAACTAGATAAGACACCCTATGAGATGCTTATGGGTAGAACACCCAATCTTTTCCACCTTCATGTCTTTGATTGTAAGATTTTTATTCACAATAATGAGAAGTCTCACTTAGAAAATTTGACCCAAAATCTGATGGAGTGTTCTTAGGATATTCTAGTATTGAGAAGTCTTTTAGGGTGTTTAATAAGAGGACTTTGATGGTGGAGGAGACTACTCATGTAGTGTTTGATGAATCTGATCCTAAGAAGCCTGGAGTTGAGGATGATGATGATGTTAGAGAGATTACCATTGGAGTAGAAAATTTAGAGAAGCGGGTAGAGCTCCAAAATACTGAAGGAGTAGGAGAGATTACCCAAGGAGTGGAAAATATAGATCTGGTGGAAAGGGTTGAACCTACACACATTTTGCCTAGAGATTGGAGATACTCTTCAAGTCACCCTAAAGATCTGATCTTAGGAGACCTTTCTGAAGGTGTTAAAATTAGGCATGGACTTAGGAAGGAAGTGAACCACTCTGTCTTTATCTCAAAGACTGAACCCACCAACATTAATCAAGCCCTTTCTAATGAGTTTTGGATCTTAGCCATGTAGGAGGAGTTGAACTAATTTATTAGGAATGATGTTTAGGAGCTTATAGAAAGACCTAAGGGATAAAGTGTAGTTGGAACCAACTGGGTCTTTAAGAATAAGGTGAATGATTCTAGTGTGATGGTTAGGAATAAGGCAAGATTGGTGGCTAAAGGGTACAACTAAATAGAATGGATAGATTTTAAGGAGACCTTTGCCCCTGTAGCTAGATTGGAAGCCATTAGAGTGCTATTAGCCTTTATCTGTTATAAGGGATTTAAGCTTTTCCAAATGGATGTTAAGAGTACATTTTTAAATAGGGTAATAAACGAGAATGTATTTGTAGAACAACCCCTAGGTTTTGAGAGTTCCTAATTTCCAAATCGTGTTTTCAATTTAAAAAAGGACTTATATGGATTAAAGCAGACACCCAAAGCTATGTATGAGAGGCTTAGCACATTTTTACTAAAGAGAGAGTTTGATAAGGGAAGAGTAGACACCGCCCTTTTTTTAAGGAAAATAGAAGATGATTTACTCATTGTTCAAATCTATGTCGATGATATACTTTTTGGATCTTTTGATAATGTTGCGGATCTATGGCTTATGATTTTGATGATAGCAAACATTCTTTTTCTCAATGATGGGTTTCTACTAACATTTCATGTTCACACGATTGGACTACAATTTGGAATCAGCTCAAGATTGGGTAGACTAGGTCTGAGTCAGTTTGTAATCTTTTCCTTTCTTGAGTCTATTGTATTTGGTGTGGCTCCTGATGCTTTGTAACTTGGAAGAGTTTCTAACGGGACCCTAAAGTTTTTTATTTTTGGTAACATCGTCTGGGATGATATTTATATCGTCCTGGACGATCTGACAAAAATAGAAACCCTAATTAGGGCATCCTTATTAAGGCAGCCGTCATAATAATCGGCCTGGACGGTCTGATAAAAATAGAAACCCTAATTAGGGCATCCTCATTAAGGCAGCCATCATAATAATCGGCCTGGACGATACTTGTATCGGCCAGGACGATATGATCAATTAAGAAAGAATCAACCGTCATGATCAATTTAGGTATCATATATTTTAAGAAATCGGCCAGGATGATATACCAATCATCCAGGACGATCTAACTCAATTATGCCTAAAATGATCTGGTATCTTTAGAAATAATTAATGGCTGATTGATACGATCAGATCGGCCGGGACGATGTCCTGGATGATCTACATCGGACAGCTCGAATTCAGGGCGATGATTAGGATGATTGAAATCGGTTTTAAACTAATCGGCCTAGACGATCGTGATATCGGCCAGGACGATGTAACCAATTTTCTTTTGATCATCCCAAGTCGTCCCGGGCTGATGAGCTAAATTTGTACTGATCGGCCAGGATGATATGCATATCGTCCTGGAAGATAATGTCGGCAACTTGCATTAATGAGCTCGTTTTGAGAGCTTCTATTTAAGCTATGACAAGGCACTTTGTAAGTTTCTTTGGCAGTAATTGTAGCTTCGTTCTTGTGGGGGAAACTTGAAGAGAGAGCTTGAAAGGGAGAGAGGAAAGGGTGGAGTTTGAGAGGGAAAAGATCCTGTGAAGGGGAGGAACTCAAGGGAGTGTGGTGGGGGATCCACACGGTTGCTCCGGCGAACTCGCACCTTAGTACCATCGAATTCAAGGCTTATCTTGAGGGAAGTTCACCAAAGAAGAAGATCTCTTTGGTGTCAAAGGACCCGGCGACTCCGCCGCACCGGGGAAGGTGAAAGTGATTTTGTAAGGGCTTCTCCGCCTAGCTGTGGGGGCTAAAGGAGAGACACTTTTGTAGTGCAATACTTGGGGGGTGCCTCCAAGGAGTGGACGTAGGTAAATGTTTGACCGAACCACTATAAATCTGGTGTGTTCTTTTCTTATTATTGCTTTTACATTTATTTTTCTTCTGCACTTTGTTCGTGGTGATTTTGGTTGGGGTTTTATCTTTGGTTTTAAGGTTTTCCAATTCACCTCTCTCTTGATTAGCTTGGGACTAAGTTCAAGAGGGCTTAACATCCCTAACAAACTTTTTAGTGCCATCAAAGCACTTTTAAGTGGTATCAGAGCGGTTTTTATAAAATAAGTTTTTAAAAGCTTTTGAATTTCGATCCTTGGCTAATTTTTTAAATCATAATATTGTGAAAGGATATTCAATCACCAGACCTCCTTTATTTGAAAATATGTCATTTGATTTTTGGAAAAATTGCATGTCTATTTTCTTGCAATCGAGTGATTTTCGCATGTGGCATATGATTTTAACTGGTTATTCATCACCGTCACGTATTGTTAATGGAGTTAAAATTGATATTCATTTTAATCAATGGAATAAGGAAGAATAACTAAATGCTCAACTGAATGTAAAGTATTTAAATTGCTTTTTCTGTGCTTTAAATTCTGATGATTTCATGTTAGTATCCACGTGCACTACAGGTAAGGAAGTTTGGGATAAATTGCACACCATATACAAAGGCACTAGTAAAATCAAGCAATCTAAGTTGAATTTGTTAATACATGATTTTGAATTATTTTTCATGAAACCTTATGAAACGATCTTAGAAATGTATACCAGATTCATTCAAATTGTAAACTCATTGCATGCTTTAGGAAAAGAATTTTCAAATTTTGAAAAACTTAACAAAATTCTTCGTTGTCTACTGGATAAGTTTGATGCTAAAGTAGTTACTATTTGTGAATCAAAAGAATTGAATGATTATTCTATTGATAATTTGATTGGCTCACTCATTGCCTACGAGCAAGGTTTGGGTCAAAGACTTTTGGATGTAGGTGAAACGATCGTTCTAAAAGCTGAAGATATGGAAAGATGAAGCTTAGTTGGTGACGATAGCAATGACTTGTCAAGCAAATCACAAAGCTCACCAAAGCATAAGCAAAAGTGGAAAAAAGGTAAAAATGGTAAGGATGTCCATATTTCTTCTAATGTTATTTGCTTTCGATGTAGGAAGCCTGGACATATGAAAAATCAGTGCCCTAATTTAAGAATTCTTCCTACGAAAGAAAAGGGAAAGGTGAAGCAAAATTTAAACTGGGGAAATAATGAAAGGCAAAAAATCTCATGGGCAGATCTGGTTTCTGAAGCATCGGACCAGGAGAGAGATAATGGTTAAAAGCCTTTCGTGTTTTCTGTGTTGTGTTTTTGTTTTTTTTTTGTTTTTCATTTTTTATTCTTTAAATTTTTTTGGTTTTCGTGACAATTTTTTTTTTCTAATCAACACACATATTCACTTTTCTAAAAATGAAAAATCTACTTCCTATTTTTTTTTTAAATCTTTGGTAAGTTGTGTTTGACTTCTCTAAAACAGTCAAAGGAAGGAAACTCATGATTTGTTTTTACTCTCAATCTCTATTTCCTAAAAGAGGTTATCCTACTTTTGATTTAAAATCTCTTTCATCTTTTAAATTGGTTTTTGAAACAAATTTTTTTTTATCTCCCTACGTTTTATTTATCGCATAGGAATCTTTTGCAAGTCGTTGAATCTAACTCATAATTTTCTTAATCAAGAAATTCGCTTTGTCACTAAGATGGGTTTTCCTTTGTTTTTTTTATGATTTAAGAAAGGGAGCATATTCAAAAAATTGGCTAATGATGCCAAAAATAAAAGATGCGCAAAGCGCCAAATTGAAAAATATAGAATACACAAAGTGTATCAAAAGATGCGCAGTGCGCCAACCAATTGTCAAGAGGCATAAAATGAGCCCACAAAAAGTTAATGCTTACCATTCTTGTACTTCTTAAAAAGCTTAAGAAAACCCTTGATACTTTCGATACTTGACTTTGAAAATCATGATTCTTGATTCAACAATTCGTGCATTGATCTTCTATTAGATATATTTTATGGAAGGAGTTTTTGAAAAATGATTGTTTCTTTCTCTAATTTATTTCTTGATTTAGATACTAAATTGAAAAGTTTTTTAGCCTTTTTAAAGAACTTGAGTTTGGATTATCAAATTCTGATCTTCTAACCTTTTTCTGGATTATGCATTGTCAATCCAATTCTACTAAGTTTTTGATTAAAACTAAGAGGTAACTTTCTCATTTTAAGAATATTTGCTTTTCACTAGATCAGGGAACGTTTCCTTTTCTTTTGTTCGTTTTATTTTTTTGTGCCTCCTCTCTTTTTGATAATGTCAAAGGGGGAGAACGTATTTGTATCTTTTCTTTCTTTTCAAAAAATTTAAAACAACAAAAATATTTTATCTCCCCTATTTTTTAAAGTGTTATTCTTTTTTTTTTGAGAAGATGCAAAGTTCCATTAATGGGAAAGAAATAAAATCCTAATACAAACTAGGAAGTAAAAACTACTAGATCCTTGATTAAGAGAAAAAGGATCCTTATTGGAAGCAATTTTGTTAACATTAAACCTATTAATTTTGAAATGAAACCCACTATTTCCTATTTTGAAACCGTTGAGATGCAGGGGATACCAAAGTTTGAAACAACCCGAGGGTTGGTTAGTATCCCAGAGTTCCCATCCGGTTAAAGAATAGGATCTAGTAACGATCCCATAACCAAATATAATAAGTTTAAAAAACAAAAATGCCAAAAGAAAACAGTAGCTATAAAAGATAATCCAAAGAAAAGTACAAAAGTAATAAGACAATCTCAAAATACCTATGCAAAAGAAAAATAGGTATTTTAGATGTCTTTTCCAAAAACCAAAGCTGTAATACCAAGCTAAATGTATGGAAAATTCTTTGGTCCGAATTTCCCTACTTTTGTATCTTACGACTTTGCTGCTATCAATGAGAATTCCGGGCATCATATAACTTGAGTTTTTTGGGAAGAACTTCTGCAATCGTTCTTCATTCTGAGATCAGTAATCCTCCTTCTATTTTGATCTTTCACCGGTCCTAGCTCTTCTAATTCTTTGAAGAGCTTGTGTTTAGAACCAGAAGATCCTTGCTCCAACGAAGATCCTTTTTTATTCTTCAAAAAAAATAGTTTTTTTGAATCTTAAACTGATAGTAGAAGGAGGAGAGATGGTATAAGAAAATCCATCTTTTATTTCATCAATATTAGAAAATATTTCAGAATTTTTTGCTGCCTTAGAGGGTGTACATAACGAATCCTGCTCCTCTAACTTCTCAACTGCCTCCTTCATATGTGGGTTTTTGAATTTGGGAATTTCAGCAATCTGAATTGCTGGAATAACAACCGTGTTATTATTAATCCCTTCCAACTTATTTTGTCCAGCTGGCATTGCTAGAGATGAAACCGGCTTTAGCTCCTCAACTGCCTTATTTGCCTCCATGATTTGTGGGATTTTTAAATATGAATTTTGAAATCCTGAAATAACAGCATTGCTATGATGATCTCCGGAATAATCTTCTTCCTCTGATGGAACCATCAAATCAATATTAGCATTTTCAACTCTTGTTTCAGCATTCAACGAGCCAGATGTAATGTTTTCAAAATCTGTATTATGTGCTATATTCGGCTCAACCACCAAGTTTGAATTGAGGCTAACTGCAACTTCTTCTCCTCCCTTGATTTCAGTAGTTTTTGAAGTTGAATTTTGAGCTTTCTTCAAAGGCATACGGTCTGAAATTGATCCATCAAAGATCCGGCAAGAATTCCTTTTAACATTTTTAATACTTTTTTTAGATTTGAATTTGACGTGCATCCAAGGTCCATAAGAGCTATCTTCAACTAATGAAGGATCTTTGGGAATTTCCTTCTCAATTAATTCAAGATTTTGAAAACCATTTGGACATACCACATCTATATGTCCAATTCTTCCACATTTGAAACAAATAGAAGATAAATTTTCAAATTCAAATTTTTGAAAAAATCTTCCATGCATACCTTCAACCCAAGTACCACTAGGGAGTTTTGAGTTCAATTTTACACGAACACAAGCTCTCGCGAATTCTCTTCTCCCCCATCTAAACATGTTTCCATCTAATAGTAAAGGATTCCCTATACTTGAAACAATTCTCGTAATGTTGATTTCGTCCCAGCAATGTAACGACAAGTGGGGAAGACGAACCCAAATGGGAGAAGAAATCCCATCCAAGGAATGCGGAGAAAAATTGGGGGACCATTCATCTAGTCCAATGACGAAACCACTCACATACCAAGGTCCTCCATTGAGGACTTCCTCCATAGCTTCCTGTGATTGAAAAGAGCACAGGAACCACTCTAATCCAAGAGATGTAATATGAAATCTTCCAAATTTAACCCATTGCCTTCTTAATTCAAAAGCACAATTAGAGAAGGGCAAGTTTTTGCAAAGGATCTTCACTACCAAAGAATTCCTTAAAACATGAACATTGGATTTTTCACTTTCCAAGTCAAGTTTAACCACATTAGCATCTTTTCTTTCTTCATGAAATTTAATCGAGTTAATTTTAATGTGTGTTTTTTAATCCACACATTAGAATTATTCAAATTGTGATCATAGCCACCAGATGTGGAAGCCTCCAAATCATTTGCTCTAGGGATAAAAACCGGCTTGGATGAAAAAGACTTACCATTCAAATCATCCATTACTTCTTTTCCTTTTCCATTCTCCATCAAAGATTTCTTCTTAGAAACCAATCCTCCCTCTCTAATCACAAGAGGAGAATTAAAAAAACTAGAAAAGCTGCGATTGAATGTAAAACTACCTTTTATATCCAACAAAGTTGGACGCGCGGTAGATTTAAGGGTTGTGGTGCTCCGGTCATCCAAGGATGACCGGCCACCAACCTCCATTTACAAAGAATGCAGCCGAAAGTTTCTTCCAAAACCTTCCTCAATTTGTGGAGCTTCTCTCTCCTCACGCCTCAAGCCTTAATTTTAAAGTGTTATTCTAGTGAGGGGGAGATTAGGAGAAAATTATTTTTTTGAAAAATTCAAATTGAATTGTTTGCCATCATCAAAAAGAGGGAGATTGTTGCAGATCTATGGCTTATGATTTTGATGATAGCAAACATTATTTTTCTCTATGACGGGTTTCTACTAACATTTCAGGTTCACACGATCGGACTACAATTTGGAATCAGCTCAAGATTGGGTAGACTAGGTCTGAGTCAGTTTGTAATATTTTTCTTTCTTGAGTCTATTGTATTTGGTGTGGCTCCTGATGCTTTGTAACTTGGAAGAGTTTCTAACGGGACCCTAAAGTTTTCTATTTTTGGTAACATCGTTCGGGACGATATTTATATCATCCTGGACGATCTGACAAAAATAGAAACCCTAATTAGGGCATCCTCATTAAGGCAGCCATCATAATAATCGGCCTGGACGATCTGACAAAAATAGAAACCCTAATTAGGGCATCCTCATTAAGGCAGCCGTCATAATAATCGGCCTGGACGATACTTGTATTGGTCAGGACGATATGATCAATTAAGAAAGAATCAGCCGCCATGATCAATTTAGGTATCATGTATTTTAGGAAATTGGCCAGGATGATATACCAATCGTCCAGGACGATCTAACTCAATTATGCCTAAAATGATCTGGTATCTTTGGAAAGAATTAATGGCTGATTGATACGATCAGATCGGCCGGAACGATCATTGGATCGGCCCGGTCGATGTCCTCGACGATCTACATCGGACAGCTCAAATTCAGGGCGATGATCAGGACAATTGAAAACGGTTTTAAACTAATCGGCCTGGACGATCGTGATATCGGCCAGGACGATGTAACCAATTTTCTTCTCATCGTCCCAAGTCGTCCCTGGCTAATGAGCTGAATTTGTACTGATCGGCCAGGACGATATGCCTATCCTCCTGGATGATAATGTCGGCAACTTGCATTAATGAGCTCATTTTGAGAGCTTCTATTTAAGCTATGACAAGGCACTTTGTAAGTGTCTTTGGGGGAAAGGGTGGAGTTTGAGAGGGAGAAGATCCTGTGAGGGGGAGGAACTCAAGGGAGTGTGGTGGGGGATCCACACGGTTGCTCCGGCAAACTCGCACCTTAGTACAATCGGATTCAAGGCTTGTCTTGAGGGAAGTTCACCAAAGAAGAAGATCTCTTTGGTGTCAAAGGACCCGGCGACTCCGCCGCACCGGGGAAGGTGGAAGTGATTTTGTAAGAGCTTCTCTGCCTAGCTGTGGGGGCTAAAGGAGAGATACTTTTGTAGTGCAATACTTGGGGGGTGCCTCCAAGGAGTGGACATAGGTCAAGGTTTGACCGAACCACTATAAATCCGGTGTGTTCTTTTCTTATTATTGCTTCCGCATTTATTTTTCTTCCGCACTTTGTTTGTGGTGATTTTGGTTGGAGTTTTATCTTTGGTTTTAAGGTTTTCCAATTCACCTCTCTCTTGATTAGCTTGGGACTAAGTTCAAGGGGGCTTAACATCCCTAACGAACTTTCTAGTGCCATCAAAGCACTTTCAGATAAGAGACTATGTAATGAGTTTTCTAAAATAATGAGTTGAGAATTTGAGATGAGTATAATAGGAGAGTTGTCCTACTTTATGGGTTTCACATAAGACAATTAGATGATGGAACCTTTCTAAATTAATCTAAATATATAATTGACATCTTGAAGAAGTATGAAATTGATAAAGTCAAGCCAATTAATACTCCCTTGACCTCTAGTTTTTTGTTGGATAAGGACCCAAAAGAAAGTCTGCTGATCAAAAAAAGTACAGAGTGATGATTGGATCTTTACTTTACCTTACTGCTAGTAGACCTGATATAATATTAGTGTTTATCTCTGTGCTAGATTTTAAGTTGATCCTAAGTAATACCACCTGACTGTAGTTAAGAGAATTCTTAGATACCTTTTAGGAACCCAAAATTTAGTAATCTGGTACCCTAGGCACAACACTTTTTTTGAGATAATTGGATATTCTGATTCTAATTTTGTAAGATATAAGGTGGATAGAAAAAGCACTTCTGGAACTTACCAATTCATAGGACAGTCTTTAGTCTCCTGGTCTAGTAGAAAACAAAACTCTGATGCACTTTCCACTGTTAAAGCTAAATACATTGCCTTAGGGAGTTGTGTGGCCCAAGTCCTTTGGTTGAAGCAGCAAATTTTGGATTTATGATTTTCTGTAAGCACAATCTCAATCCTTTGTAACAACACTAGTGCCATCTGCATTTCTAAGAATCATATCCAACATTCAAGGACTAAGCACATTGACATAAGGCATCACTTTATTAGAGACAATATGACTAAGGGAGAGATTGAGTTACACCATATGGTAACTGAGAATCAACTGGCTGACATTTTTACTAAACTACTGGCCTTCGACACTTTCAGCACTTTAAGGACCAGATTGGGTGTGATTGACATTAAAGTATGAACTTAATTTCTTCTAATTTCTGATCTATTATCTACTGTTTATTTTTACTTCAGTTGCTTTATTTTTGTAGTTTTTTTATTTGTTTATTTTTGTAGTTGTTTTTATTTTTGGTGCTTTATTTTTCATATACTTTAAGTTATTTTTTTAATCATAGCAGAATTGATATCTTATGCCTTATTTTTACTTTTAAAAATTTGTAGTCAATATTTTACATCTCTTAATATGTTAAAGGGTAAAAATACCATTAATTGTGTCACTTTATCTAACCTATTTTAGTGGAGTAATTTTCTTTTCTAAGCAAAAGTCTATCTCAAATTAACAACTAGATTTTGCAACTGAGATCTTTTCTACCTTGCTACAGTAATCTATCTTATATTTATAATGATCAAAATCTTAATGTTACTTCAAGATTTTTCGTTATCCTGTCATTGTATTTCTCATATAATTTTTTATTCTAGTTTATTGTATGTTCTTCCCTATATTAGAGAGTGAATTTTTCTTTTCAAATATTTAGAAGATATACTCACAACTAAAAATATTTAAGAGTTTTTAAAAGAAAATCTAGCTTGCAAAAATTTAAAAAAAAAAAAGGCCAATGATGCCAAAAACAAAAGATGCGCAATGATGCTAAATTAAAAAATATACACAAAGTGTATCAAAAAAAATTAAAAGATGTTCAAAGTGCGACATTCAATGGACAAGAGGCATAAAATGAGCCCATCAAAAGCAAGCTCTCTTCTCTTTTTTAACTCTTAAAACTTAGAAGAATTCATGTATCACTTGAGATTTTTAAAGACTTGATTTCGATTTCACAATTATGATAAACAACTTTGATATATTATTCTATTAGATATTTTTTTTAAATCAAGTCTTGAATGGATCTCTTTTTTTTATCCAATTAGTTTTTCTGAGATAGGTCTTTTGATTTCAAAAGATGATTTTGCCCTAAAAGAAGTCCGAGCTAAGGGTTAACATGATCAGATATTTAACCATTTTTTGGATTTTTGACATTGTTAACTCATTGACTTATAAGTCTTTAAAATCAATCACATGGAGACTATGTCATATTCATTCCTTGATAAAAAAAAAACCCCTTTACTTTTTGTTAGTTTTTATGTCTTTTTCATATTTTTCTTATCATTTTTAGTTATTTTAATGTTTTTGGGCCTTCTCTGATCATCTCCATCCATCCTCTATTTTTCACTTTTTGTCACATCATCCTGAACGATATTCATATAATCCTAGACGATCAGTTCAATTCCCTTTAAAAAACACCCATCTACTGAATGTTCTGACCTTTCTACTCTTCATTGTCCTAGACGATTATGATTGATATCTGATTCAATCATCTGTGATCATCCTAAACTACCCTTTTGCATCCTGGATAATGCTTTCTGTAATGACATCATCCCGTACGATCCATTGTTCGTCCTGGAGGATACACGTCCAGAGTAGCCCTCGAGGAACTTCCAGAAGGGTGAGAGTATATGGTACCTAGTATTGTGTATCTATTTTTCAAAAATCAAATTTTGATGATAGAAAACACTTCTGTTTTACTACGACTGTCTTGCCTACTAACATTTCAGGTCCACGGGATCAAGATTGCAATTTGAATTAGCTTAAAATTGGGAAGACTAGGGTTGAATTTTTTTTAAAACCTTTTTTCCTTCTTGAGTCTATTTGTAATAAATGTGGTTTCTGATGCTAATTAACCTTGCACATACATACTTGGGAGAACTTTTCTATCAAGACTTAGAGTTCTCTATTTTAAGTACATCATCCAGGAAGATCAACACATTGTCCTGAATAATCTGACTAAAAATAGAAACCCTAATTAGGGCATCCTTGTTAAGGCATCCATTATTAATCACATCATCCTGGATGATGTTTGTATCGACCGGGACAATATGCTCAAATTAGAAAGAATCAGCCTCCAGATCAATTAAGGCATGAAATATTTTGGACATCATCCAGGATGATGTCCTAGATGATATAGTACAATTATGCCTAAATTAATATGATGATTAAGGAAAGCAATTAAGGCTTGATTGATACGATCACATCGTCCTGAATGATCGCAGGATCATCCGGGACAATCCATTCAAAAACCTTAGTTGTCCTGGGACGATCACTTATCGTATATCATCTATTTTAGGCGATGTTTTGGATGATTTCCCGGATTTGAACTAATCATCCGGGTTGATCGCAAGATCATCCTAGACAATCAAGCTATTTTTCAATCATCCAGAACTCCCAACAGTGCGATGGTCTGGATGATATTCTACTATCTGAACTAATCATACAGGATGATATACCATCGTTTTGGATGATATGAACAAATTTCTTCTTATCATCTCAGATCATCCCAGCTGATTAAGCTTAAATTGCACGGATCGTAGATGATAAAGTTGGTAAGTTGCATTTAATGAGCTATTCCTAAGCTCTTCTATTTAAGAGCTCTTATTCTACCCTTTAGAGCATCTTTTGCTGCTATCTTGACCTGAGAAAGTCAAGAGGGGATGGAGATAGAGGGAGAGAGAGGGAGGAACTTGTGAGGGGGAGTTTGTGATAGAGTTTCATAAAGGTTGCTCCAAGCAAGGTTCCAAGTTATCTTCTCTGATTATCGTCCTTCATCCTTGGGGGTTCAAGGGAGATCTTCTTCAGCAATCGATCAAGGTTCTCTGCCTGCTTCAGGAGGAAGCAAAAGGAGACGGGTTCTCTGCCTCACTGGTGTCGGTGGAAAGGAGTTTTATAAGGGCTTCTCCACCTTGCTGTGGGAGCAAAAGGAGAGTCACAAAGTTTAGTTCAATACCCAGAGGGAGCCTCTAGGGAGTGGACGTATGTCGAGTTCACCGAACCACTATAAATCTCTTTGTGCTTTTACTATTATTTTTTCTCATTAAATTTCTACACTCTTTATTTTCATTATGGTGAACTTTGGTTTGTGATTTTGATTTAAAGAATTTTCTAAAATAACCAATTCACCACCCCCCCCCCCTTTGGTTAGCTTTCGGATAGTTCATAAGGGCTTCACATCCCTAACAAACTTTCAAGTGGTATAAAAGTGGGATTCATAAAAATAAAGTTTTGAAAACTTTTTGAATTTAATCTATGGCTAACAATTATAATCATAATACTATGGAAGGTAAAATCAATTGATTATCGCATGTGGATGCTTGTTAAAGATGATTATACATCTTTAACTAGTAAACTTAATGGCATTACTATTCCACTTCCTTTTACTTAATGGACTCTCAATGATAGGGATTTTGCACAACTTAATGCAAAATATTTGAATTATTTTTTTTGTACTTTAAAATCTGAAGATTACATGTGTGTTTCAACTTGCACAACTCGTAAAGAAATTTGGGATAAATTGTGTATTACTTATGAAGGAACTAATGAAGTCAAGCAATCCTAATTGAATATTCTTTTATATGATTATGAACTTTTTCATATGAAACCTTTTGAATCAATTTTTGAAATGTATACAATGTTTACTCAAATTATAACTTCTTTGCATGCCTTAGGAAGAGAACTCACTAACTATGAAAAGGTAAGTAAAATTTTGAGATGTCTACCTTCCTCTTTTGATGCTAAAATTACTGCAATTACTGTAATTACTGAATCTAAAGATTTGAATACTTATTCGATTGATAACTTACTTAGCTCACTCATTGCTTACGAGCAAGGGGTGAATCAAGAAAATCTTGATGTAGGTGAGAAAAAGAAAGAGAAAACTATGACATTGAAGGCCAATGACATAGATACTGATTCTTTCAAGTCTGAAAGCGATGATGTTGTCTTACTCACAAGGTAATTTAAAAGCTTTTTAAGGAAGAAGCAAAAGAACCATTAAAAGTCGAACAAAGGTAAAGGAAATAAAAATTTTAAGAGTTCTAATGATATCATTTGTTTTGAATGCAGGAAGCCAGGACATGTTAATAATGATTGCCCTACACTTAAGTCTCACCCAAGCAAGAAAAATGATAAGGAGAAACCTAAGTTCAAGAAGATATTTCAAAAGGAATTTTGGGCGGAGTCTTTATCAGATTCCTCTGAGTCTGAACTTGAAGAGGAGACAATAAACTTGTGCTTAATGGCAGATGATCATCTTAGTCAGGGTGACCAAGAAGAGGTATATGAACTAACCTATGAGCAACTACTTAAAGTTTCAAAACAAATTCATGCATCATATAGGAAATTTAAGAAAACACATGCTATGTTGAAAATAGAATTTTTAAATTTATAAAAAGAGCATGAAATTCTTCTTAAAGATCATTCTATAATTAGTAGTAACCACATGTTCTTACTTGATGAGTTTGATGCATTAAACAAAAAGCATACTGAATTATCTGATGCACATGATTCCTTAAAATCATCTCATGCTGAGTTAGAAAATGAGTTTAAAAAGTTAAAAAATTTAAAAACTTTTTAAAATAAAAAACCATCATTGCATGCATCACATAAAAAGATGCATCACCATATGAGTAGATTAATGCATCCTTTTCCTGGAGTTAGATGTTTTTCATGTGGCATGTTAGGACACATTAGGCACACTTGCACCATTCACCATAATACACATTGTACACAGCGTGCTCGCCACCCTTCTAGAAGTTCCTCGAGGACTACTCTAGACCCTGGATTCCTGGAGGTGGATGATTAAGCTGCCTACCAATGCTACAAGGCGGCCGGAATCACTATCTCCCAGTCTGTCAATCTAAACACTTGTCTTATCTGGTACTAGATTTATTTGCATACACCTCCTTGTGCTTTCTTCTGACTCTTGTTGTACCGTTCAATTCTGAGTAACTCCTTGAGTTTTTTGCAAGTCTCCATAAAAATTTTGCTTTTATCTCTATTTGTTCGTATGTGAATTGACGTCCCATCGAGATCACATATCAGGATTGTGCGGAGATTTTGCAGCTTTCCCCCATAGGGGATAAACTTCACACCTTGTGTTCTAACCCTGATTTTGACTAGGCTACGGCCAACTCAAATGCTCACTTTCACATAGGGAGAGACTAGCACCTTGCTCAAAGATGCTAGGACCATCCAACATGTCCTTCGCACTTCAATAATTACAAAGGCTGGTGATCGTGTCCACATTATTTCTCTTCTTTTGATCACCACCTTTTATATTTTAGCCCATCATGAAATCAATACTACCGATCTGATCTTTCATTACATTAAGCATTTGACCATCATTCGTGACTCAGGATATAGGAGGAAGATAAATCTAGCCTTAGGACATATTATTTCTTATGTCTTAGAAATCAAATACAACCTCCAAAATCCTGCTCCTCTTAATTTCCAGTCAACCTTCTATTCCAATAATTCTTTCCATGTTCTTCATAGTACTCCTCTCCACCAGGCGCATGGGAAGCTGAGGCAGCTGAGGAGGCGGCGGCTCCCCCACCTATTCCTACACTTGCTCCGCTTCGCTAGTACTCTCAGCTAGATGAGTTGGTGGAGAATTTTGACTAGTGGGAAGCCCATTTTGACACTTACATTGATGCACAGGAGCAGCAACACACTGAGGACTTAGCCCGCTTTGATTCATATGTTACATATCAGCAGTTGCAACACGATCAGGATATGGCCCGCTTTGACGCCTACATTGCACACTAGCAGTAGCAGTATGACCAGGACATAGCCTGGTTTGGAGCACAATTTATCATACTGTCCAGCCACTTTCAGTAGCCACCACCACCACCTCCTCCTTCTGATGACCAGGGCCATCATTTTTCTAGTTTTTTTATGTTATTTTTTCACTATAGTTTGTTTCTTTTTTTTATTTCAATTATGTTCTACTATCCTCTTCCTTTTTGTGATGTCAAAAGCGAGTAGTTTGCTATAATGTTTTGCCTTGTACTTTTACTTAGTTGATCTATGTCTTTTCCTTACATTATTTCCACAAAATTGCCATAACTGCTTGGAACTTTTTATTGTGTTTTCCATCATCAAAAAGGGGGAGATTATTGCATATTTTTTTTTAGAAATCAAATTTTGACGATAGCAAACACTTCTATTTTACTATGACTGCCTTGTCTACTAACATTTCAGGTCCACATGATCAAGACTACAATTTGAACCAGCTCAAGATTGGGTAGACTAGGGTTGAGTCATTTTGTAAACATTTTTTCCTTCTTGAGTCTATTTGTAATAAATGTGGTCCCTAATACTAAGTAATCTTACACACACACACACTTGGGGGAATTTTTCTATCAAAACTTAGAGTTCTTTATTTTGAGTATATCATCCAGGATGATCAATACATTGTCTTGGATGATCTAACTAAAAATAGAAACCCTAATTAGGGCATCCTTATTAAGGCAGTCGCCATTAACCACATTGTCATGGATGATGTTTGTATCGGCTGGGATGATATGCTCAAATCAAAAAGAATTAGCCGCCAGATCAATTAAGGCATGAAATATTTTTTAACATCATCCAGGATGATGTCCTGGATGATACAGTACAATTATGCCTAAATTAATCTGATGATTAAGGAAAAAAATTAAGGCTTGAATGATACGATCATATTGTCCTGGACGATCACAAGATCATCTAGGATGATTCATTTAAAAACCTTAATTATCCCTGGATGATCACTTATCATATATCATCTATTTGGGGTGATGTTCTAGATGATTTTCCTGGATTTGAACTAATCATCCGGGCCGATCACAAGATCATCCTGGATGATCAAGCTATTATTCAATCGTCCAGAACTCCAAACCAGTGCAATGGTCTGGATGATATTCTACTATTTGAACTAATCATATAGGATGATATACCATTATCTTGGATGATATGAACAAATTTATTCTGATCGTCTCAGATTATCCCGGCTGATTAGGCTTAAATTGTACGGATCGTATAGGATGATACTTATATCGTCCTGGACGATAAAGTTGGCAAGTTGCATTTAATGAGCTATCCCTAATCTCTTTTATTTAAGAGCTCTTGTTCTACTCTTTAGAGCATCTTTTGTTGTTGTCTTGACCTGAGAGAGCTAAGAGGAGAGGGAGAGAGAGGGAGTAACTTGTGAGGGGGAGTTTGTGAGAGGGTTTCATAAAGGTTGCTCCAAGCAAGGTTTCAAGTCTTCTCCGGTCATCGTCCTTCATCCTTGGGGGTTCAAGGGAGGTCTTCTTCAACAATCGTTCAAGGTTCTCTGTCTTCTTCAGAAGGAAGCAAAAGGAGACGGGTTCTCTGCCTCACCAGTGTCAGTGGAAAGGAGTTTTATAAGGGCTTCTCCACCTTGTTGTGGGAGTAAAAGGAGAGTCGCTTAGTTTAATGCAATATGCGGATGGGTGCCTCCGGGAAGTGGACATAGGTTAAGTTCACCGAACCACTATAAATCTCTTTGTGCTTTTACTACTATTTTTCCACATTAAATTTTTGCACTCTTTATTTTCATTGTGGTGAACTTTGGTTTATGATTTTGATTTAAAGAATTTTCTAAAATAACTAATTCAACCCCCCCCCCCCCCCCCCCCCCCCCCCCCCCCTCTTGGTTAGCTTTAAGATAATTCATAAGGGCTTCACATCCCTAACGAACTTTCACCTGGATAGTGGTTGCTCAAAGTATATGACTGGAGATACTACACAATTCTCATCACATGAAGCTAGAAGTGAAGGCAATGTTACATTTGAAAATATCACCATAAGGAAGGTGGTAGGATCAGGTATGATAGGAAACTTGAAAAACTTTTTTATGAAAAATGTTCTATTAGTAGAAGGTTTAAAACATAATCTTTTGAGTACTAGTCAGCTATGTGATAAAGGATATTATGTAAAAAAAATTTCTGCTAGCTACATATTAAGCCTGAATGGTAAAGATGTTTTGCATGGTATACGGGTAAATAATGTTTATATGCTAGATTTAAATTGTATCAAAACTCCGACTATTTTTTATTTAAAAAGTATTTCTGATGAGTCATGGCTATGGCATAGGAGATTTTGTCACTCTAGTATGAAAAACTTTAGGAGGATTACCGAAAAGAATTTAGTAAGAGGTATACCAAAACTAGACTTTACTAAGGATCACCTTTGCGATGCATGTCAATTAGGAAAATAGAAGAAGTCCTCTTTTCAGTCAAATAAGGATCTTAGAACTAGTAAATCATTGGAGATTTTGTATATGGATCTTTTTGGACCAGTTGGAACTGTAAGTCTAGGAGAGAAGGTATACGGATTTGTGATTGTGGATGATTTCTCTGGATTCACATGGGTTAAATTTTTAAATCATGAGAATAAATCATTTGAGGAGTTTAGAAATTTTTTTACTTGGATTCAGAGGAAATTAGGATGTGTGATCTTAATAATTTAAAGTGATCATAGAGGAGAATTTGAGAATTTTTATAAGGAGAAAGGGATTGATCATAATTTTTCTGCACTTAGAACCCCTTAAAGGAATGAGATAGTCAAAAGAAAAAATAGAACATTAATAGAAGCCGCTTGAGCCATATTGACAGAATATTCACTTCTTAAATATTTTTGGGCTGATACGGTTAGCACGGCATGTTATGTTCGGAATAGGGTGAATGTCAGATCAAACTTGAATAAAATACCCTATGAATTACTTAAAGGGAGAACACCTAATTTATCACATTTGTATATTTTTAGATGTAAGGTAATCATACATTACAATGGAAATTCTACCTTAAAAAAATTTAATCCAAAATCAGATGAAGAAATTTTTCTAGGATACTTTAGTGTTGGAAAATCTTATAGAGTATTCAATAAAAAAAACTTTAGTAATTGAGGAGACCACACATATTATATTTGATAAATCTGGAATTTAGAAAGAGCCGATTATTGAAGAGAATGAGATAGAAATTGACTCCTAAAAGATTGAGAAAATAAATTTGGAGATAGAAAATCTGTTGCCTATAGATTTTAGATTTTCTAAAAAACATCCAAAAGAATTATAGAACTCACAAATATTGATCAAGCACTTTCGGATGAATTTTGAATATTTGCTATGTAAGAATTAAATCAATTTGAAAGAAATAAAGTTTGAAAATTAACTATAAGGCCAAAGGATCAAAATGTAGTTGAAACTAAGTGGGTATTTAAGAATAAAATGAATGACTCAGGAGTAGTCATTAGAAATAAGGCTAAATTTTTATCTAAGGGATATAATCAGATTGAAGGAATTAATTTTAAGGAGACTTTTTTCCTTGTAGCAAGATTTGAAGCAATTAGGGTTTTATTAGCCTTTGTCTATTTTAGAGGATTTAAATTGTATCAAATGCATATTAAAAATGTATTTTTAAATGGGGTGATTCAAGAGGATGTTTATATGGAACAACTTCCATACTTTGAAATTCTAAACACCCAAATCATATTATGAAATTGAAAAATTCATTATATATATTGAAATAGGCACCTAGGGCTTGGTATGAGAGGTTGAGCACCTTCCTACTTGAGAGATCTTTTAAAAAAGGAAGTGTATACACAACTCTCTTTTAAAATAAATTGGGAGAAGTTATACTCATTGTACAAATTTATGTTGACGATATCATCTTTGGAACTATAAATAAAAATTTTTGTGTTGATTTTTTTAAAATAATGAGTAGTGAATTTGAGATGAGTCTAATGGGAGATTTGAGTTACTTTCTAGGCTTTAGCATTAAGCAAATTAAGAAGGGTACATTTCTTAGTTAGTCAAATTATATTAAGGACATCCTCAAAAAATAGGAAATGGATAATGCTAAACCTGTTAATACACCTATGAGTTCCTCAATTCAGTTGGATAAGGATCCTAAGGAAAAATCTGTTGATCAAAAGAAATTTAGGAGAATTATTTGATCTTTCCTTTACTTGATAGCTAGCAGACCTGATATTATGTTTAGTGTTTATTTGTGGGCTAGATTTCAATCGGATCCAAAAGAATCACATTTGATAGCAGTGAAAAGGATTTTGAGATATCTCTTGGGAACTCTGAACTTAAGAATTTGGTATCCTAAGTTTAGCTCTTCATTTGAAATAATTGGATATTCGGATTCGGACTTTGCAGGATGCAGGGTTGTTATAAAGAGTACTTCTGGAATATATCAATTTATTAGAAATTTTTTAGTCTCTTGGTCCAGTAGAAAATAGAATTCTGTAGCCCTATCCACTACTAAAGCTAAATATATTGCCTTAGGAAGTTGTGTGGCACAAGTACTTTCATTGAAATAATAATTGATTGATTTAAGATTAATAATAGGCACAATTTCCATTTATTGTGATAACACTAATGCCATTTGTATTTCTAAAAATCCTATTCAACATTCAAGAATCAAACATATAGACATCATGCATCATTTCATAAGGGATCATGAATCTAAAGGAGAAATTGAACTATATCATGTTTCAATTCAAAATCAACTTGTAGATATTTTTACAAAACCACTAGCCTTTGATACTTTTAGCTCATTAAGAACAAGACTTGTTGTGATTGATTTGAATGCTTAAATAAAGGTTTCTGCAATATTGATATGTGTTTTGTAAGTGTACTTTTGGTTTTGTGATTTTTCTTATGTGTTTTTCAATTTTTGTGCATGTTTGCTTTTGCACTTTTTGTCTATTTATTTTATGTATTTTCAAAATATTTTCATATTAAAATTCATGTTTTAGAGTTATCATATGAAAGTTTCTAAATGTGACATTCATCTGTATAAAATATTTTTGTACTGGACGAATCCTGTAGCATATCAATCATTGAGTTGAACAGTCTGCATGCAATTTTTTAGTTTTTATTACCGTTCGTCTATACGATCCCCAGATCATCCGGACGATGTGTATGCATTTGTATGTGTATATATAGACGGTTATACGGATAAAATTAGTTTTAATTTTTGATCGTACGTACTAACCTTTAGTTCGTACATACGAACATGTGGCATTCTGAGTGGGGGATGTTTAAAACCATCATAAAAATGATCTTAAATAACTGATTGTCCCGGATGAACACTTGCTCATCTGTACAATCCTTTGGTCAAAAGTTTGTATGAAAGGACATCTCAGAACTTGCATGATTACAAAAAGTCATTTTATTTTGGACACATTCATTCGTACATACAAAATTTTATTTCGTACGTACGAACCTAATATCGTACAGGATGAAACCAGTTTCATACGTACAAAAGTTTATTTTTTTCTTTAAATAGAAGGATTTAGAACTCTATTTTCATACACTTCAAAAACCTTTCAAAATCCTCTTATCTTTCTAAATCTGTTAAATGGCAAGCTCAAGCAAAAGAATTAGAGGGACTAAGGAACTGACTAGGGGACCTTCCTCTAGAAATTCTGAAGAAAATTTTCTGTCTAAAGAAAACGAAGACTCTTTTCCTAGGTTCATTTCTGCTAAAATCACCCCTTCTAGAGTTCTTCTCCAGGAGCACCTTACCTTTAAAGTAATGCACCTTTTTGCTTCTACCCAGTTTGCTTTTATTTTAACCCTAATCCACTCCTACAACAAGGAAACATTCCACTACTTCCCTGTAAATATGACTTTTAATACTGACCAGAGTGTGATTAAATCCTATATTTTGAAATAGAAGTTAGAAATAACAAAGGAGAATTTGGGGATATTCTTAAATTTAAGGACTCAAGTGATTAGAGCCCATACCTTCACCTCTTCCTCTAACTTTGACTGGACTATGATAAATCAAGTTATTAGAGGGATTAAAGAGGTAGGTCATATGCCTAAGGTGTCAACTCTTAACCAAAATGCTCAAATCATCCAGCATGTTCTTCGTACTTCTATTATTCCTAAAGGTGGTGATCAAATAAATATTACTCCTCTTCTTTCCACCGTAATATACCTGATTATAACTAGCCAACCAATAGACGAAGCCCAACTGATCATTGACTACATGTATGGACTTTCTGAGATTGGTCATGTCTCCCACAAGAGAAAGAAGAATATAGCCTTAGGATATCTTGTGACCTATATTCTTGAAAAGAAGTATGAACTAGTTCATCCTGTTCAACATCTAGAGGAGCCTATCTACTATAATGATGGATTATTCCGAGCAATTTTTAATAAACTTGCACATTTAGAAAGTGATGACTCTAAGGAAGAAAGGAATAGACCTCCACCTGTACCTACTGGTAGACAAAACTTTCAAGAGATGGACCAGCGCTTTGATCATCTTAAGAGCCACTTTGATCAACATTTTGATCAAATTGAAACTCATCTTCAGCAGCAGGATTTTCAATATCAACAGGATATGGGCTCGGCAAGAGGTTAATTTGAATCAGTCAACACAAATATAGCTATGATGAATAACTATTTTAATTTATTCAACAAACCATCTCCTCCAGATCAGGGCCCCTCAGAATGATGACTGTACTTCTTTTATGATTCTCTCTATTAGTTGTGATGTGATGTGATGTGATGTGTTATTAGTTTTTTATGTCTTTATGTTTTATAATTTATAAATGTTTGTGTATTGATATCAATCGTACTCAATGTATTATCATTTTACCTTGATATCAATAAAAACTATATTGTCTAATTTTAGTTATTTTTTATCTCTTTCAAAAATATTTGTTAGCCTATATGATTATCCTGACAAATTAATCTGACAAGTGGTATACTTCGAAATGCAATACAAAATTGAATTCATTAGAAAATCTAATTTTTTAAAAATTCAAGTTATGTTATAACTCGATCAAGTTAAGACTATCAAAATTATGTCTCTTATTAAACTAACATAATTTTAATATTATTATTGCAATTTTGATGTTTTATTATTTTTATTTCTTTTTTTAATATAAATATCTTTCTACTTAGAGAAATTTGAGATTTTAGATTATCGATTTTAAAAAGATCAATTAAAAACTTGAAAATGTATAAATATACAAAAATTAAAAGAATTTGCAATGATTCGCAAATTGAAAAAGATACATAAAATTAGCCAACAAATATAAAAGATGCACGAAGTGTGCCACAAATATTGAAAAGAAGCATAAAGCGCCACAAGCATATGTTCTTTTCTCAATCTTTTAATCTTTAAATTCAAATGAATCTTCTGTTCAATTTTATTTTTTATTAAAATTTGAAATACATAAATTTTCATTTCATGTACTTTTTAATAATTTTACTTATCTCATTGTCTAAACTGATTCATGACCTTGATATTTTTTTCTTGTCTATATTATATTTATACTTAAATCATATAAATCCTTCTTTTTCTCTAATGACATTTATCTTTTTTATTGTAAATATAACTTAATCTCTTTCAAGATCAATTATCAAAGGCTTCTCATATGACTTCTTACATTTCTGTGTTTGTTCGTTTCTCCTTCTCTTTTTGCTGTTGTCAAAAAGGGGAAGAAATGTTATTTAACATTTGATTGTGTTGTTCGTGTCTCTGTATGTTTTGTTCGTGTCTTTTAAAAAAATTTTGGTATTTATTTTGGCGTTTCAGTGCCTTTTTTTGTGATTATTTTTTTGTGTTGAAAAGCTTTAAAATTAAAATTTTGATTTGTTCAAAGTAAATGCCCTTTATTCTCACATGCTTATTCATTCAGGGAGAGTTTAGGAGAAACTTATGACTTTCAAATTTATACAAATAATAATTATTTTGCCATCATCAAAAAGGAGGAGATTATTGAGAGAGTTGCTACTTAGCTTTACATGTTTTACACTCTTGCAACTTGTATGTTTTTTATGATTCCAAATATTATTATTTTGATTATTTATTCTCCTAACACATTTTAGATATTTATTTTTGCTCTTATGTGTACTAACATTTCAGAAAAATTCATACTCCGGATTTTTAAGGACTTCAAATCAAGATCAGCTTAGAAAGTTTTTTTAATTAAAGTCTGTGTTTTTCATTTTTACTGAGTATGAGAGAGTATGATTGTAATTGAGTAACTAAGCACACACACACACCTGGAGAAGAGTTTTAAAATTCATAATATTTAAACTGATCGTACAATACGAACCATGTTCGTATGGCACAATCTGGTTAGTTATACTTCCAAACGAGCAATGGAATGAACAAAAAAGGCAAAATTTTTTCTAAGTATAGATCATCCAAACGATATTCTCTATTTGTCCCAGGATGATCTCCTTGGGATTCGCCAATAACTATATTCATCCAGATGATATTCATGGTTCGTCCTTGGACGAAGAGCTTTGGACTTGCCAAATGACCATTCGTTCAGATGATATTTGTGCTTCATCCCAGGACGAAGGGCTTTGGACTTGCCAAAATAACCATTCATCCAAACAATATTCATGGTCCATCCTTGGACAAAGAGCTCTGGACTTGCCAAATAACTGATTCGTCTAGATGATATTTATGGTTCATCCCAGTACGAAGGGCTCTGGACTTGCCAAATGACCATTCGTCCAGACAATATTCATGGTTCATCCCTAGACAAAGAGCTCTGGACTTCCCAAATGACTGGTTCGTCTAGACGATATTTGTGGTTCGTCCGAGGATGAAGGGCTCTAGATTTTCCAAATGATCGATTCATCCATATGATATTTATGGTTCGTCCTAGGACGATCTTCTCTATTCTGTAAACTTGTAGTCCGTCCTGCATTTTCGTACCAACGAACTTTGGGAATAATTGTTCGTACCGGACGAACCTTGTTCATATGGGATGATGATCGAGTATGAAGCTAGTTCGTACCAATTTATATTGAGTTCCTACACAATAGTTTTTATACTGTTCGTACATATGAAATTCGATCGTATGGGACGATCGTGGACGGTCAAAATTTGAAAATTACAATTTTTTGAACAATTTTTCATGTCTTTTCTATAAAAGGTCCACTTAAGACTGTCATGCAATCTTTTTTTACTTGATCTTCGTGCATACTAAAGGGATTTTGAAAGAGAGAGTGAGAGAGAGTGTTTAAAGGAGATTTCTTACTATTGGAGCGTGAAGGGTTCACTTGGTTACTCAAAGGTAAGGATCTCTATGTGTAATTTGAGATTACTTCACTCTTTTCTCTTATCTTTCTAGATTACTCTGAGAAGATCTTTCAAGAAGATCCAGTTCTCTGCCAACACTCGAGGAGTGTGGACAGCAGAAGGTTCTCTGCATACATTTGGAGAGTGTGAACAGCGGAAGTGTTAAGATAGTTGCTATTTGCATACTTTACATTTTTGCAACTTATGTAGTTTTGATGATTCCAAACATTATTATTCAAATGTGTAGTTATATCCTAACAATTTTAGAAGATTTGTATTTGCTCTTGTGTATACTAACATTTCAGGAAAAACGAACTCCAGACTACGAAGACTTCAAATCAAATTCAGAATGAGATACTTTATAAAATTTGAAGTTTGTATTTCTTTGAAATTAAATTGAAAGAGAGTGATTGTAATTGAGTGAATAAAAACATACACACACATAAGGAGATCATAAAAATTTTATACTGATCGTACTGGACGATATTAGTTCGTACAGGACGATCAGACATTTATCTCCTATTGAGCACATGAAACGAATAGAAACTTGCTCAAAAAATTTTTTTTCTAAGTCATTTTTGTCCAGACGAAATAAATAATCGTCCAGGGCGATCGATCTTCTGTAAAATTTTCGTCCAGATGAAATTAATAATCGTCCAGGACGATCTGGTCTTTAGAAAATTTTCGTCCAGATGAAATTAATAATCGTCCATGGCGATTGGTCCTCTGGAAAATTTTCGTCCAGACAAAATAAATAATCGTCCAGGACGATCGGTCCTCTGTAAAATTTTCGTCCAGACAAATAAATTTTCTTCCAAATGATTAACCGACTTAGAATAGTTTTCAGCAGTTTCTAGAATCGACCTAGTAATAACCGTTCGTACCGGATGAACTTTGTTCTTATGGGACGATCAGCTTGTACGAAAATATTTCGTACACATATACAAATGGGGTCGTTTCAAATTGTTTAAGTAAAATCGTCCAGGACGATCCACTGCGTACATAATTGAATACTTGCAGTTTTTGGGCGATTTTTCTTGTCTTTTGTATAAATAGTCCAAATTAGACTGCCACCTATCACTTTTTGTCATTTGATCTTCATGCCTCTTGAGAGAATAGCCAAGGAGAGAGTGGAAAAGAGCATTCAAAGAAGGATTCCTATCACTGGAGTGTGAAGACTTCACTTGGTGTTTAAAGGTAAGAATTTCTACTTGTGAATTTGGATTACTTCACTCTTTTCTTTCTTACTTCTAGATTCTTGTGAGAAGATCTGTCAAAGAGATCCGGTTCGCTGCCGACACTAGGAGAGTGTGAAAGGACGAAAGAGTTCTCTACCCACACTAGGAGAGTGTGAAAGGACGGAGGGTTCTCTGCCCACACTAGGAGAGTGTGAAAGGATGAAAGGGTTCTCTGCCCACACTAGGAGAGTGTGAAAGGACGAAAGGGTTCTCTACCCATACTAGGAGAGTGTGAAAGGATGGAAGGTTTTCTACCAACACTGGGGATTGTGTAAAAGGACGACGGTTCTCTGCCGCACCGGGTAGTGGTGAAAAGAGTGTTTGTAAAGGCTTCTCTGCCTTGCTGTGGGTGCAAAAGGAGAGTCACTATTGGTATTAGTGCAATACTCAGAAGGTGCCTCTGGGGAGTGGATGTAGGTCTGGTTTTAGACCGAACCACTATAAATCTGGTGTCATTTACTTTACTGTTTTTATGTTTTCGTATTTTATTTTAATTTTAAGAACTCTGTGATTGAAAAACACTTTCTAGAAAAACTCAAAAGAAAATTTTTTATTTCGGTTCAACTTAAATTCAAAGAGGGTTTAAAATTTTTAAACTACCAATTCACCCCCCCCCCCCCTCTTTGTAGCCTTGGGACATTAACTTAGGCTTAACAACCTATTTACTAGACTCAACAAGTGGTATCAGAGCTTCGTTTCAAAATCATAAGTTTGAACTACTTTTTGATTAACGTAGATAGCTACTTTTGGAAACCGAAACACACCTGAGGGTTACTCTATCACTAGACCTCCACTGTTTGACAATATTCCTTTTGATTTTGGAAAACACGCATGTCTACTTTCTTACAGTTACTTGATTATCGCATGTGGATGCTAGTCCAGGATGGCTACACAAAATCAACTAGATTAGTTAATGGAGTTATGGTAGAAATATCTTTTGCAGATTGGACAATAAAAGAACGTGACTTAGCACAATTAAATGCCAAATGTCTAAATAGTTTCTTTTTTGCTTTAAAATCTGAAGACTACATGCGGGTTTCTACTTGTAAAAGTGGAAAGGACATATGGGATAGACTTTGTATAACTTATGAAGGGACAAATGAGGTTAAGCAATCAAGACTCAATATCTTGTTACATGACTATGAATTATTTCGCATGAAACCTAAAGAATCTATCTCTGACATGTACACAAGATTCACACAAATTGTCACTTCTTTGCATGCACTTGGTAGAGAATTAACAAATGCTGAAATGATCAATAAAATTCTTCGATGTTTACCTACTGCTTATGATGCTAAAATTACTGCAATTATAGAGTCTAAAGATCTAAACATATACTCTATTGACAATCTTCTTGGCTCACTCATTGCTTATGAGCAAGGAGTAAGTCAAAGAAAGATTGATGCAGGTGAACCACGAAAGGAGAAAAATATTGCACTAAAGGTGGAAGAGTCAGAAAGTGAACACTCACAATCTGAGGATGAAGATGATATTGCACTGATGAGTAGACAATTCAGAAGCTTTTTAAGAAGGAAGCAGAAGAGACGCCAGCAATGGAACAGAGGTAAGTTTAACAGAAATGGCAAGCTTTCTAATGAAGTAATTTGTTATGAATGCAGAACCAGGTCATATCAAGACTGACTGCCCAAAACTCAAAGCCACTCCTAGCAAGGAGAAGGTAGAGGAGAAACCAATGGTAAAGAAGGGCAAGAAGAAGTTTCAAAGAGCATTATGGGCAGACTCTGCTTCAGACTCATCTGAGACTAAAAAAGAAGAAGAAGTCACTAATCTTTGCTTGATGGCAGACAATGTAGATCATTTAGATCAAGAAGAGGTATGTGACTTAACCTATGAAGAATTATTTGAAGTTTCTGAACACATGCATGATGCATATAGGAAAATGAAAAAGATGCATACTAGTGTAAGCCTAGAACTGGAAGAACTCAAGAAGGAACATGAAATCCTTTGGAAAGATCATGCTTTAATAGATGACAACCACATGAAACTACTTGATGAATACGATGAATTGAATAAAAATTTTGAAAACTTAAAAACATCCTATGCTGAACTTAAAAAAGAATTTAAGAATTTTAAGGATGAATCTGAGAGCAAAGCATATAGAATCAATTATATCAATCGAATCTTGGAAGATATGAATTCATTTTACAAACTCACAATAAGAGCTCTCGAGGATAATAGGAATCCCCCCAAACTTGAAGATTTTACAAATCCTAAATATTATCCTAAATTCATGAAATCCCTTAGAAGACAATCATATGGAAGAAAACTTAGGAATATTTTTCCTAATGTTAAATATAATAATTGTGGATTTTTTGGTCATATAGCACACACCTGTACCTTGATGATGAAATCTAATTTGGTGTGGAAACCTAAGATGCATAAACCTAGACATATCATACATGCATCTGATTATAAATTGCTAAAAGGTGAACCCAAACTTGTTTGGGTTCCCAGGTCTAACATTTGAGAGTTTTGCAGGAATGCTCTCACACAAGACCTCGTGGGAGTATATGGTATCTGGACAGCGGATGTTCAAAGCATATGACTGGAGATACTGCTCAATTCATAACGTTGGAAGCCAGAAATGGAGGCAAGGTTACACTTGGAGATAATACCACAAAAAAAGTGGTTGGATCAGGTATGATTGGAAATTTCAAAAACTTTTTCATAGACAATGTATTATTGGTTGAAGGCTTAAAACATAATCTATTAAGTATAAGTCAGCTATGTGATAAGGGCTATAATGTGAAAATTTTACCTACTAGCTGCATATTAAGCCTAAATGGGAAAGAAATTTTTAATGGAAAAATGGTAAACAATGTTTACATGCTAGATTTGAATTCTATTCAATCTCCTACTGCTTTTTGTTTAAAAACTGTTTCTGATGAATCATGGCTTTGGCATAGGAGACTTTGTCATTCTAGTATGAAAAATCTTAGGAGAATTACCCAAAAGAACTTGATAAGAGGTATGTCAAAACTAGACTTTACTAAGGACCATCTTTGTGATGCATGTCAATTAGGAAAACAAGTAAAGTCCTCTTTTAAGTCCAATAAGGATCTTAGGACCAGTAAACCTTTGGAAATACTTCACATGGATCTTTTTGGACCAGTAGGAACTGTAAGTCTAGGAGGGAAGGTATACGAATTTGTTATAGTGGATGATTTCTCAAGATTCACTTGGGTTAGATTTCTTTTTCATAAGAATGAATCGTTTGAGGAATTCAGAAATTTTTCAACTTGGATTCAAAGAAAACTAAGATGCGAAATAATTTCTATTCAAAGTGATCATGGAGGAGAATTTGAAAATGAAAAATTTGAAAATTTTTGTAAGGAAAAAAGAATTGATCACAATTTTTCTGCACCTAGATCCCCTCAACAAAATGGGGTAGTTGAAAGAAAAAACAGAACATTAATAGAAGCCGCCCGAGCAATGTTGGCAGAATACTCACTTCCTAGATATTTTTGGGCTAAGGCGGTTAGCACTGCATGTTATGTTCTGAATAGGGTGAATGTGAGATCAAAATTAAATAAAATACCCTATGAGTTGCTAAAAGGTAGAACACCTAACTTGTCACATTTGTATGTTTTTGGTTGCAAGGTGTTCATACATAACAATGGAAAATCTGCATTAGGAAAATTTGATCCAAAATCAAATGAAGGAATTTTTGTTGGATATTCAAGTGTTGGAAAATCTTATAGGGTATTCAACAAAAGAACTTTAGTCATTGAAGAAACCATACATGTTGTATTTGATGAATCTGGAAATTTAGAATAGCCAAATATTGTTGAAGAAGAGATTGAGGAAAACTCCCAAAAGATTGATAGATTAAATTTGGAAGAAAATGTGGAAGAAAATTTGGAAAGAGAAAACCCCTTGCCTAGAGATTTGAGATTTTTTAAAGATCACCCAAGAGAATTGATAATAGGTGAACCTAGTGAGGGTGTTAGAACTAGGCGTGGATTAAATAAGGAAATCAATCATTCAGCCTTTATTTCAACAATAGAACCCACTAATATTGATCAAGCACTTTCTGATGAATTTTGTATATTGGTCATGCAAGAAGAGTTAAATCAATTTGTAAGAAATAAAGTTTGGGAATTAACTACAAGGCCAAAAGATCAAAGTGTTGTTGGAACCAAGTGGGTGTTCAAAAATAAAATGAATGACTCAGGAGTAGTCATTAGAAATAAGGCTAGATTAGTTGCTAAGGGGTATAATCAAATTGAAGGAATTGATTTTGAGGAGACCTTTGCCCCTGTAGCAAGACTTGAAGCAATTAGGGTTTTACTTGCCTTTGCCTGTTATAAAGATTTTAAATTATTTCAAATGGATGTCAAAAGTGCCTTTTTGAATGGGATTATTGAAGAAGATGTTTTTGTAGAACAACCTCGAGAATTTAAAATTTTAAAATACCCAAATCATGTGTTTAAATTAAAGAAGGTATTATATGGATTAAAACAGGCACCTAGGGCTTGGTATGAGAGATTGAGCACCTTCCTACTTGAAAGATCTTTTGAAAAAGGAAGTGTGGATACAACTCTCTTCTTAAAAAAATTTGAAAAGGAAATACTCATTGTTCAAATTTATGTGGATGACATCATCTTTGGATCTTCAAATAAAAATCTTTGTGATGATTTTTCTAATACAATGAGTAGTGAATTTGAAATGAGTCTAATGGGAGATTTAAATTACTTTCTAGGTTTTAGCATCAAGCAACTTGAGGAAGGGACATTTCTTAGTCAAACTAAATATATTAAGGACATCCTCAAGAAATACGAAATGGACAATGCTAAACCTGTTAGTACACCAATGAGTTCCTCAGTTCAGTTGGATAAGGACCTTAAGGGAAAATCTGTTGATCAAAAGAAATATAGAGGGATTATTGGATCTTTGCTTTACTTGACTGCTAGCCGACCAGATATTATGTTCAGTGTTTTCTTATGTGCTAGATTTCAATCAGATCCAAAAGAATCATATTTGACAGCAGTGAAAAGAATTTAAGATACTTACTAGGAACTCAAAACTTAGGAATTTGGTATCCTAAGTTTAGCTCTTCATTTGAAATTATTGGTTATTCAGATTCTGACTTTGCAGGCTGTAGAGTGGATAGGAAAAGCACTTCTGGAACATGTCAATTCATTGGAAATTCATTAGTTTCTTGATCCAGTAGAAAACAAAATTCAGTTATCTACTGCAGAAGCAGAATACATTGCATTAGGAAGTTGTGTGGCACAAGTACTTTGGTTAAAACAATAGTTGATTAATTTAGGATTATCTATAGGCACTATTTCAATTTATTGTGACAATACTAGTGCTATTTGCATTTCCAAAAATCCTATTCAACATTCTAGAACCAAACACATTGATATAAGGCATCATTTCATAAGGGATCATGTATCCAAGGGAGAAATTGAACTCACACATATTTCAACTGAAAATCAACTTGCAGATATTTTTACAAAACCATTAGCCTTTGATACCTTCAGTACATTAAGAACAAGGCTTGGTGTTATTGATTTGAATGCTTAAATAAAAATTTTTTTGCAACATTGATATTTATGTTTTCTTAGTTATTTGTCTTTGATTTTTGTTTTGATTTTTGTGATTTTTTTTGTGTTTTGAATGAGTTTATTTTGGAATTTATATTTTGTCTTTGGTTTCTGTGTTTTAAATGTTTTGTTTGATTTTCTTCAATTAAAATTTAAAAAAAAAAATTCAAAAATTGGTAGAAATCGTCCGGGACGAATTGTTTTCGTACTGGACGATGTGTGAAAAATTCAGTTTACGTGAATTTTAACCGTTTTGAGAGCAGTTTTAATGAAGTTCGTCTGTACGATCTTATAATCGTCCAGGACAAAAAAATTTTCTCTCAAACGTCGGGACGATTGAATACAGCGGTTGGGTGGATAAGGCAGTTTTAATTGTGAAGTTCGTCCGTACGAACTTTTGGTTCGTCCAGACGAACAGACGTCGTTTCATTGTAGGGGACGGTTTTCAATAGACATTAAAACGAATTAATTTTTGATCGTCTGTACGAAAAATTTTCGTCTGTACGATCAGTCAAGTCAAAAAGCCAGTACGAAGGGACGCATCGTAAATTGTGTTGATTACGAAAAGCCGTTACATTTTGGATGAATTGGATCGTCTGTACGAAATATTTTTCGTCCAGACGAACGATAATTTTCGTCCAGGACGAACTGTTTTCGTCCAGGACGAACGTATCATTTTTCTTTAAATATGAAAGTTTTCTAACTCAACAATCACATCTCCAAACTTCACTTTCAATGCCTTTCTACATCAAATCGACAATGGCCTCCTCAAGCAAGAGACAAAAGGTATTGGTAAAGAAACCCCACAGGAATACCTCTGAAAACTTCCTGTCAAAAGTAAATGAGGAATCCTTTCCTCGTTTTGCCTCTGCCAAAATCACTCCCTCTCGCATTTTAATTCAAAGCAAGATACACTTTAAGGTAATGCACCTCTTTGCCTCCACCCAATTTCAATTCATTCTTTCTCTCGTCCACTTTTACAACAAACATACATTTCACTATTTCTTAGCCAACATGAGTTTTAATTCCGACCACTCCTCCATAAGTTCTTATGTTTTCAAGCAAAAAGTTGAAATCACCAAGCACGACATTGGTGCCTTTTTGAACTTAAGAACTGAAGGATATAGAGCCCACACCCTAATGACAGAAACCTCTTTCAAATGGGATGATGTCAATAGTGTAATTAGACAAACTAGTCTTAACTATCATGTCGCTAGAGTCTCCGGTATGACCAAAAATGCATGAATCATCCAGCATATCCTTCGATCTTCAATCATTCCTAAAGCTGGTGATAGGATTAATATTACCCCTCTCCTTTCTATTTTAACCTTTTTGATTATAGAATGTCATTCTATTGACGAAGCCCAACTTATCATAGATCATATCTATGGGCTTTCAGAAATAGAACATGCAGAACAAAAGAGAAAAAGGAACGTCTCATTAGGACACTTAATTACATACATTTTGGAAAAGAAATACAACTTAGTGCATCCTGATGATGAATACGAAGAGCCAGTATACTATAATGATGCTTCCTTCAGATTGCTTTTCAAGGAGGAAAAAGGAAAAGCACATGCCAGTGCTTCAGAAGAAGAAGAAGAAGGAGAGCAAACTTCTGCACCTCAGTCAGATTATCATAATCTGATTAAAAAATTTGATAGACTTGAGACTCATGTTGATCAAAGATTTGATCAACTTGATGCTCAACTTATGCAGCAACAACAAGACATTGGTAGCATCAGAAATGAAATACATGAAATCAATACCAATGTAATGTTGATGACCTCCTACTTCAACCTTTTTGGTGGCATTCCTTCTCCTCCAGAAGAATAGAGAATGAAAGATGATTTTTTTTTGTTGTACTTGTGTTTGTGTTTGTTGTGTTAGTGTTTATTTTAGCATTTGTCTTAGTTATGTTTGTTAATGTTTGTTTTTTTTATTGTTGTTTTGATATTATGAAATGATCATGTAATCTTTCTCATTAATATCAAAATATGTCGTAGTTGATTTATTTATGGTTTGCTTTTGGAATGTACTTAATTTTTATGAATTTCATTAGTCTTATTTAATCCTAATTGTGCTTAAATTAGATTGTGATTTGAGATTAATTACATTAAAAAATTTAGTCTTTCTAAATTTAAACTTTGTTTATAACTTGTTTTAAGTAGAATTTTAAATTCATGTCTATTCATTTAGACTACATAAAAGTTAATATTATTATTACAATTTAGAAGTTTATTTATTTTATATTTCTTTGCTCAAGTGATATTTATGCACTTAAAAAATTTGAAATTTTAGATTATTGATTTTGGAAAGAATTGGTTTCAATTACTTTTAAAAATTGTACAAAAAGAACAAAAATCAAAAGGAATGCGCAAAGGTTCGTAAATATGTAAAAGAGGCACAAAATTAGCCCAATGTCAAAAGATGCACAAAAATGTGCCCAAAATTTGAAAAAGATGCGCAAAGCGCCACATGTGGTAATTCTCTTCTTTCCAATTTCTTTCAATCTCTTAATTCAAATTGATCTTATGTTCATTTATATTCTATTGAACTTTGAAATATAGAATTTTTATTCATCTCTCTTGTAATGATTTTCTATATTCGAATGTCTAAATTTAATCATGTTTTTGATAAATTCTTCTTACTTACAATGTTATATCACTTCTTAAATTCTATGAATTTCTATGATTTACCTAATGTCATTAATTTTAGATTGCATACCTTATACCAATCACCATTTAGATTAAATTTTCAAATAAATTTCATATAATTACTTACACTTCACGTCTATTTCTTCTTCACTTTTTGTTGTTGTCAAAAAGGGGGAGAAATTATTATGTTCGTATGTTTTGTGTTCGTATTTTTAAATTATTGTGTTCGTATGTTTTGTGTTCGTATTTTTTGTTGTATTTTTTGTTGTGGTCTTGTAATTTTTTTTGTAATATTTTTTTGGTCTTGTAATATTTTTTTGAAAAACAAAAAATTTTTTTTTCTATGGTTCAAAATGCCTCCTTATTTTCATATATACATCAATTCAGGGGGAGTTTAGAAAAATTGTTTAAATTGAAACCATACAAACAATAATTGTTTTGAGATCATCAAAAAGGGGGAGATTATTAAGATAGTTGCTATTTGCATACTTTACATTTTTGCAACTTATGTAGTTTTGATGATTTCAAACATTATTGTTCAAATGTGTAGTTATATCCTAACAATTTTAGAAGATTTGTATTTGTTCTTGTGTATACTAATATTTCAGGAAAAACGAACTCCAGACTACGAAGACTTCAAATCAAATTCAGAATGAGATACTTTATAAAATCTGAAGTTTGCATTTCTTTTAAATTAAATTGAAAGGGAGTGATTGTAATTGAGTGAATAAAAACATACAAACACATAAGGAGATCATAAAAATTTTATACTGATCATACTGGACGATATTAGTTCGTACAGGACGATCAGACAGTTATCTCCTATTGAGCACATGAAACGAATAGGAACTTGCTCAAAAAAAATTTTTCTAAGTCATTTTCGTCCAGACAAAATAAATAATCGTCCAGGGCAATCGGTACTCTGTAGAATTTTCGTCCAGACGAAATTAATAATCGTCCATGGCGATTGGTCCTCTGGAAAATTTTCGTCAAGATGAAATAAATAATCGTCCAGGACGATCGGTCCTCTGTAAAATTTTCGTCCAGACGAATAAATTTTCATCCAAACGATTAACCGACTTAGAACAGTTTTCAGCAGTTTCTAGAACAGACCTAGTAATAACCGTTCGTACCGGACGAACTTTGTTCGTACGGGACGATCAGCTTGTACGAAAATATTTCGTACACATATACAAATGGGGTAGTTTCAAATCGTTTAAGTAAAATCGTCCAGGACGATCCACGATCGTACGGGACGATCCACTGCGTACAGAATTGAATACTTGCAGTTTTTGGGCGGTTTTTCTTGTCTTTTCTATAAATAGTCCAAATTAGACTGCCACCTATCTCTTTTTATCATTTGATCTTCGTGCCTCTTGAGAGAATAGCCAAGGAGAGAGTGGAAGAGAGCATTCAAAGGAGGATTCCTACCACTGGAGTGTGAAGACTTCACTTGGTGTTTAAAGGTAAGAATTTCTACTTGTGAATTTCGATTACTTCACTCTTTTCTTTCTTCCTTCTAGATTCTTGTGAGAAGATCTGTCAAAGAGATCCGGTTCGCTGCCGACACTAGGAGAGTGTGAAAGGACGAAAGGGTTCTCTGCCCACACTAGGAGAGTGTGAAAGGACGAAAGGGTTCTCTGCCCACACTAGGAGAGTGTGAAAGGACGGAAGGTTCTCTGCCAACACTGGGGATTGTGTAAAAGGACGACGGTTCTCTGCCGCACCGGGTAGTGGTGAAAAGAGTGTTTGTAAAGGCTTCTCCGCCTTGCTGTGGGTGCAAAAGAAGAGTCACTATTGGTATTAGTGCAATACTCAGAGGGTGCCTCTAGGGAGTGGATGTAGGTCTGGTTTTAGACCGAACCATTATAAATCTGGTGTCATTTACTTTACTATTTTTATGTTTCCGCATTTTATTTTAATTTTAAGAACTCTGTGGTTGAAAAACACTTTCTAGAAAAACTCAAAAGAAAAAATTTTATTTCGGTTCAACTTAAATTCAAAGAGGGTTTAAAATTTTTAAACTACCAATTCACCCCCTCTCTTGGTAGCCTTGGGACATTAACTTAGGCTTAATAACCTATTTACTAGACTCAACAGGAAGGTACTCTACCTACACTTGAAGAGTGTAAAAGGATGACGATACTCTGCCTACACTTAGAGGGTGTAAAAGGACGACGATACTCTGCCTACACTTGGAGGGTATAAAAGAACAACGGTTCTATATCGCACCGGGTAGTGATGGAAGAGAGTTTTTGTGAAGGCTTTTTCATCTTGCTGTGGGGGCAAAAGGAGAGGCACTAGTGGTAATAGTGCAATACCTGAAGTGGGATACTTCAGGGAGTGGATGTAGGTTATGTTTGACCAAACCACTATAAATCTTGTGTCTTTTATTTTCTACTACTTTTTATTTTTTTATCTTTTTATTATCTACGGTTAAAAAATAGTTTTTAAAATTACCAAAAAAATATTTCATCGGTTTTAAACTTTTAAAATTTTAATTAAAAAGAGAATTTTTAAATTACCAATTCACCCCCCCCTCCCCCCCTCCCTCTTGGTTAGTCGTTGGGACATAAGCTTAGGTCTAACAACCTAACTCATAATTAACAAATTTCAACAAAAATTACATACCCTTTACAGCATAACCTTCTTCAACCCAATATTGAGCTTTGATTCTTTGTTTGATGTTGCATAGTATTCCTAAAATGTTACGATACAAACAAACAAAATATATTGCAAATATATGTAGACAATAGGATGTAAACCATAATATTTGTTATCATCAAAAATATAAACTCATAAGCTCGAGTTGTAACACAAAGGAAGTAAGAGATTGAGCCAAGAAATTAAGGAAGAGATTTGAAATTAAGTAAAGGTGATTTGGGTTAATTTGGATCAACCTAGGTTGATCTGATCAACTAAGTTGACCCTATTGAAACTTGTTCACTATGAATTAGGTTGTTAAACCTAAGCTTATGTCCCAGCGGCTAATCTAGAGGGGGGTGAATTAGTATTTAAAAAAATTTATCCTCTTTTTAAAATTTAAAACCGAGAACTTAACTTTAGTAAATTTTATAGAAAAAGTTTTTCAACCACAAGTTAAAATCAGTAAAACAAAAATAAAAGCAGCGGAAAAATAAAAACACGAGATTTATAGTGATTCGGTCAAACACGACCTACATCCACTCCCCAGAGGCACCCTCTGAGTATTGCACTAATACCAATAGTGACTCTCCTTTTGCACCCACAGCAAGGTCGAGAAGAATTTACAAAACTCTCTTCCACCACTACCTAGTGCAGAAGAGAACCATCGTCCTTTTACACTCTTCCCAGTGTTGACAGAGAATCGTTCGTCCTTTCACACTCACCTAGTATAGGCAGAGAACCCTTCGTCCTTTCACACTCTTCTAGTGTGGGCAGAGAACCCTTCAGCTGTTCATACTCTCCTAGTGTGGGCAGAGAACCCTTCAGCTATTCACACTCTCCAAGTGTCGGCAGAGAACTGGATATCCTTGATAGATCTTCTTCATAAGAAATCTAGAATGAAGAGAGAAAAGATTGAAGTAATCAAAAACTAAAAGTAGAAACTCTTACCTTTGAGTACCAAGTGAAACCTTCACGCTCCAGTAGTAAGAATTCTCCTTCAAACACTCTCTCACGCTCTCTCCTTGACTCTCCTTTTAATTGGCATGAAGATCAGTAAGTAAAAAGATTAAGTGGCAGTTTATATTGGACTTTATGTAGGAAAGACACAAAACATCGTCCAAAAACTGCTAAAATTCAAGTCTGTTAGCAGTGGATCGTCCCCGTACGATCATGGATCATCCCGGACGATGTTACTTAATTCAGTTGGAAACGAACCCAATGCATATGGGTACGAACTGACTTCGTACACATTAATCGTCCCATAAGAATCAGGTTCATCCGGTACGAATGGTTATACCATAGGTCGGTTCCAAAAACTGTAGGAAGTTACCAATTTTTTTTTAAGAGTCGGTTCGCTTCGTCCTGGGACGAATATGCGTTCGTCCGGACAAAATTTTTACAGAGGATATTTCGTCATGTCACGAATATGGATTTCGTCTGAATGAAAATTTTTCAGAGGACATTTCGTCCTAGGACGAATTGGAGTTCGTCTGGACAAAATTTTTCCATAGAGCATTTTGTCCTGGCACGAATATATATTTCATCTGAACAAATATTTTTTAGAGGACATTTCGTCCTATGATGAATTAGAGTTCATGAGGACAAAATTTTTCCAGAGGACATTTTGTCGTATGAACGAAAATTTTTCAAAGGAGATTTTGTCCTAGGACGAATAAAAATTCATCATGGACGATCAAGACTTAAAAAAAATTTCATGGCTTTCTGTTCGTTCCATTGCTCTTCCGAGGAGATAACTGACTTGATCGTACCGTACGAACTATATTCGTCCCGTACGATCCGTATAAATTTTTAAGGATCTCCTCAAGTGTGTGTTTATTAACTCAATTACAATCACTCCCTCTCAAAATTAATTCAAAGAAAAGTACAAGCTTTAATTTACAAAATATCTCATGCTGAATTTTATTTGAAGTCTTCAGTAGTCTGGAGTTTGATTTTCCTGAAAGTGTTAGTTCACACAAGAGCAAAAATAAATCTTCCAAAAAGTATTAGGAGATATTAACACATAAAACAATAATATTTAAAATCATCAAAACTATACATGTTGCAAGAATATAAAAATATGCAAATAACAACTCTCTTAATAATATCTCTCTTTTTGATGATGACAAAATAATTATTGCTTATATAATTTCAAATTCTAAGAATCTCCTAAACTCCCCCTGAATTGATGATCATATGAAAAATAAAGAGGCTTTCCACAACAATTTTAACTTTTTCCCTTTTTTATTTTTTTTTAATAAAATACGAAACAAATACAAAGCAATAAATATACAAACATATGAAAAGATACGAACAATATTTTCTCCCTCTTTTTGATAAGAGCAAAAAGAGAAGAAGAAAAGACCATAAATATAAGTAATCATATGATAATCCTTTAATAATTGATCCTTGAAAGTGATTGAAATAAATCTTGCAAATAAAATTAAAATATTAGACAAATCATAGCAATTTATAGAATTTAAGAAGAGATATAACATTGATAATAAAAAGTATATATCAAAAATATGAGTCAATTTAGAAACTAAAATAGAGAAAATCATTACAAAAAGGATGAATAGAAAAATTGTATATTTCAAATTTCAATATGGAATATAAATATACATAAGATCAATTTGAATTAAGAGATTAAAAGATTATGGAAAGAATTAACTACCACATGGGGCGCTTTGCACATCTTTTTTAAATTTGTGGCACATTTTTGTGCATCTTTTTACTTGTTGGCTTATTTTTGTGCATCTTTTTTAAATTGCGAACCTTTGCGCATTCCTTTTGATTTTTGTACATTTATATATTTTTCAAGAGTAATTTTGATCTTTCTAAAATCAATAATAAAAATTTTCAAATTTTTCTAAGGGCATAAATATTTATTGATAAGTGAAATACAAAATAAGAAAATATCATAATTGCAATAATAATATTAGATATTAATATAGTCTAAATAAGAGATATGAAATTGACAATCATAATTACATCAAGTTATAAGCAAAACTTAAATTTAGAAAATTTTAATTTTCTAATGAATTTAATTTTAACTTGTATTTCAAAGTATAGCACTCTTAAGATCAAAAATTATAACGATTGTCATATGGGCTAACACACATTTGTAAAAACAAGATTAAATCCAAAACAGGATAACTTATATTGATATCAAAATAAATGATATTACAATCTTAGCAAATGATATCAATACGACATAAGATTCAAAAATAAAAAACATCTAATAAAAAGAAAATGCATCACTTCTTAAATCACAAAACTAACACATCAACTAAATAAAATAATAAAAACAAGTACATGTGTCACTCAGATGGACCCTGATCTGGAGGAGGAGGATGAGGTGCAGTACCGAAGAAGTTGAAATAGCTACTCATCATAAGCATATTGAAATTTATATCGTTTATCTGTTCTCGCATAAATCCCATATCTTGAGTGTATTTTATATCCTGCTACTGCATATGAGCTTCAATTTGATCAAACCTTTGATCAAAGTGAGTCTCTAAACAGTCAAATCTTTAAACCAAATCCTGAAAATTTAGTTCATTAGCAGCTATAGGTGCAGCTTCATGTTCTTCCTCAGTATCACTAATGACATGTGTTTTACTTGGTTCTTCTTTATTGAAGATTGCTCTAAATGATCAGTCATTGTAGTAGAGCGGTTCTTCAAAATCTTGATCAGGATGAACCAAATTGTATTTCTTATCCAGAATGTAGGCAACCAGATGTCCTAAGGTAATGTTCTTCTTTCTTTTATGTTCGACATGACCTATTTCAGAGAGTCCATAAAGATAGTCAAGGATTACTTGGGCTTCATCTATAGGCTGTTTAGTCATGATCAAGAAGGTTACTATAGAAAGAAGAGGAATAATGTTGATTCTATCACCAGCTTTAGGAATTATAGAAGTTCTAAGAACATGCTGGATGATACGAGCATTACGAATGAGACTGAATACTTTAGGCATATGCCCGTTAAAAATCATTCCTCTAATCACTGTATTAATTTCAGACCATTCATATTCAGAAGTGGTGGTCAAGATATGTGCTCTAGCTCCCTCAGTCCTTAAGTTCAAAAAGATTCCTAGGTCAGCTTTGGTGATTTCAACTTTTTTCTTAAAGACATAGGAACGAATAACAGAATGGTCGGAGTTGAAAGACATGTTTGCCAGGAAATAGTGAAAGGTTTCTTTATTGTAGAGATAAACTAGTGTGAGGATGAAACCAAAATGAGTTGAAGCAAACAAGTTCATTACCTGAAAGGTCAATTGATCCTGGATAAGAATTCTAGAGGCTGTGATCTTAGCGGACACGAATCTGGGGAAAGACTCTTCATTGGCTTTGGAAAGAAAGTTATCGGAAGGGTTTTTAGGTGGTTTCTTGGCTAGAATCTTTTGACGCTTGCTTGAACTTGCCATTGGAAAGGATCTAAAGGACGAAAGGTTTTGAAAGTGATGTGTGAGTGTGACTATTGAGTTCAAAAGTCCACCAATTTATTGAAAAATGACTATTCGTACACACAAAATTACGTTCGTCCTATACGAAATTTGATTCGTCCCGTACAAAAAAAATTTCGTATGGACGAATGAATGAGTCTAAAATAAAATGGCTTTTTGTAATCACACAACTTAGGAAGCATCCTTTCGTACAAACTTTTGACCAAAATGATTGTACAGACGAACACGTGTTCATCTTGGACAATCAGAACTTATGATCATTTTAATGGCAGTTGAAACCGTCCCCTGCATTGAACCGATATGTGTTCGTTCGTACGAACCAAAAGTTCGTACGTACGAAATATAGCATTAAAAACTACCTTATCCGTTCACCTGACATTCAATCATCCCGTCGTTTAAACAAGTTCATTTTGGATGATCGTGAGTATCGTACAAACAAAGTGAAAATTAAACACTGAAAAATTACACGCAAACGGTTCAAAATCTGACAGTTTGACACATGACACAATTCGTCCCGTACGAAAAAATTTCATCCCGAACGAATGTCACTCAAATTTTTTAAAACAAACACTCAATCAAAACTAAAACACAAGCACACTAAAAACATAATGAAAATGAAAACAAAAACTCAAGATACAGAAAAAAAATCATAAAATACAATGATATACAAAAAATTACTAACTAAAAACACACATCAATATTGTAGAAAAAATATTTTTATTAAGCATTTAAATCAATTACTCCAAGCCTTGTTCTTAATGCACTGAAAGTATTAAAGGCTAAAGATTTTGTAAAAATATCTGCAAGTTGATTTTCAGTAGAAACATGAGTGAGCTCAATTTCTCCTTTGGATACAAGATCCCTTATAAAATGATGTCTGATGTCTATATGTTTGGTTCTTGAATGTTGAATAGGATTTTTAGAAATACAAATAGTACTAGTATTATCATAATAAATTAGAATAGTGCCTATAGTTAATCCTAAATCAATTAACTGTTGTTTCAACCAAAGTACTTGTGCCACACAACTTCCTAATGTAATGTATTCAGCTTCTGCAGTAGATAGGGCTACTGAATTTTGTTTTCTACTGGACCAAGAGACTAAAGAATTTCTAATAAACTGACATATTCTAGAAGTGCTCTTTCTATCCACCCTACAACCTACAAAGTCAGAATCTGAATAACTAATTATTTTAAATGAAGAGCTAAACTTAGGATACCAAATTCCTAAGTTCTGAGTTCCTGACAGATATCTTAAAATCCTTTTTACTGCTATCAAATGTGATTCTTTTGGATTTGATTGAAATCTAGCACACAAATAAATACTAAACATGATATCGGGTCAGCTAGCAGTCAAGTAAAGCAAATATCCAATAATTCCTCTAAATTTTCTCTTAGGATCCTTATCCAACTGAACTGGAGAAACTCATAGGTGTACTAACAGGTTTAGCATTGTCCATTTCATATTTTTTGAGGATGTCCTTAACATATTTTGATTGACTAAGAAATATACCCTCCTCAATTTGCTTAATGCTAAATCCTAGAAAGTAACTTAAATCTCTCATTAGACTCATCTCAAATTCACTACTCATTATTTTAGAAAATTTATCACAAAGATTTTTATTTGAAGATCCAATGATAATGTCATCTACATAAATTTGTATAATGAGTATATCCTTTCCAAATCTCTTCAAAAAGAGTATTGTATTCATACTTCCTTTTTCAAATGATCCTTCAAGTAGGAAGGTGCTCAATCTCTCATACAAGGCCCTAGGTACCTGTTTCAATCCATATAATGCATTTTTTAACTTAAAAATATGATTTAGGTATTTAAAATTTTCAAAACCTGGTGGTTGTTCTACAAAAACATCTTCTTGAATTACCCCATTTAAAAAGATACTTTTTACATCCATTTGAAATAATTTAAATCCTCTAAAATAGGCAAAGACTAGCAAAACCCTAATTGCTTCAAGTCTAGCTACAGAGGCAAAAGTCTCCTCAAAATCAATTCTTTTAATCTGATTATAACTCTTAGCAATTAATCTAACCTTATTTCTAATGACTACTCCTGAGTCATTCATTTTATTTTTGAATACCCACATAGTTCCAACTACACTTTGATCCTTTGACCTTGTAGTTAATTCCCAAACTTTATTTCTTACAAATTGATTTAACTCTTCTTGCATGGCCAAAATTCAAAATTCATCCAAAAGTGCTTGATCAATATTAGTGAGCTCTATTATTGAAATGAAGGCTGAATGATTGACTTCTTTATTTAATTCATGCCTAGTCCTTACACCCTCACTAGGTTCACCAATTATCAACTCCTTTGAGTGATTTTTAGAAAATCTCAAATCTCTAGGCAAAGGGTTTTCTATCTCCAAATTTTCTTCCACATTTGTTTCAAATTTTTTTCTAAATTTATTTTATCAATCTTTTGGGAGTTATCCTCAATCTCATCTTCTACAATATTTGGCTCTTCCAAATTTCTAGATTCATCGAATATAACATGTGTGGTATCCTCAATTACCAAAGTTCTTCTATTGAATACTCTATAAGATTTTCCAACACTTGAGTATCCAACAAAAATTCTTTCATCTGATTTTGGATTAAATTTTCCTAAGGCAGATTTTTCATTGTTATGTATAAACACCTTGCAACCAAAAACATGCAAATGAATTAGGGTTCTTCTTTTTAACAACTCATAAGGTATTTTATTTAATTTAGATCTCACATTCGCCCTATTCAGAACATAACAGTAGTGCTAATTACCTCAGCCCAAAAGTATTTAGAAAGTGAGTATTATGCCAACATTGCTTGGGCGGCTTCTATTAATGTTCTATTTTTCCTTACGACTATCTCATTCTACTGAGGGATTCTAGGTGCAGAAAAGTTGTGATCAATTTCTTTCTCCTTACAAAAATTCTTAAATCTTTCATTTTTAAATTCTCCTCCATGATCACTTTGTATAGACATAATTTCACACCCAAGTTTTCTTTGAATCTAAGTCAAAAAATTTCTAAATTCCTCAAATGATTCACTCTTATGAAATAAAAATTTAACCCATGTGAATCTTGAGTAATCATCCACAATCACAAAACCGTATACCTTTCCTCCTAGACTTACAGTTCCAACTAGTCCAAAAAGATCCATATGCAAAATCTCCAATGTTTACTAGTTCTAATATCCTTATTGGATTGAAAAAAGGACTTCACTTGCTTTCCTAATTGACATGCATCATAAAGGTGACCCTTAATAAAGTCTAGTTTTGGTATACCTCTCACTAAGTTCTTTTAGATAATCCTCATAAGGTTTTTCTTGCTAGAATGACAAAGTCTCCTATGTCAAAGCCATGACTCATCAGAAATAATTTTTAAACAAAAAGCAGTAGGAGTTTGAATGCAATTCAAGTCTAGCATATAAATATTATTTACCTTTTTACCATTCAAAATATCATTTCCATTTAGGCTTAAAATGCAACTAGTATGAAAAAATTTTACATAATATCCTTTGTTACATAGTTGGCTTATATTTAATAAATTATGCTTTAAGCCTTCTACCAATAACACATTTTTAATATAAAATTTTTTAGATTTCCAATCATACCTGTCCCAATCACCTTCCTTGTGGTGTTATCTCCAAGTGTAACCTTTCCTCCACTCCTGGCTTCCAGCGATATGAATTGTGCAGTATCTCCAGTCATATGCTTTGAGCATCCGCTGTCCATGTACCATATGCTCTCACGAGGTCTTGTGTGAGAGTGACCTTGTAAAATTATCAAACGTTAGACCTGGGAACGCAAATAAATTTGGGTTCTCCTTTTGGCAATTTATAAAGAGATGCATGTATGATATGTCTAAGTTTATGCATCTTAGATTTCCACACCAAATAAGTTTTCTTCTTTAAAGTATATGTGTGAGCTATATGTCCAATCAATCCACAATTAATATATTTGACTTTTGGAAAAGGATTCCTAAGTCTATTACTATTCATTTGTCTATTAAGGGATTGTATAAATTTATAATACAAAATAGGATTAGTGAAATCTTCAAGTTTATGGGGTATTATATTATCCTCGAGAGCTTTTATTGTTAATTTATAAAATGAATTCATATCTTTCAAAATTTGATTTGTATAATTTGATCTATAAATCTTGCTCTCCGATTCATCCTTAAAATTTTTAAAATCTTTTTCAAGTTCTGCATAGGATGATTTTAAATTTTCATAATTTTTATTCAAGTTATCAAACTCATCAAATAATTTCATGTGGTTGTTATCAATTAAAGCATGATCTTTCCTAAGAATTTCATGATTCTTTTGTAGTTCTTCAAATTCTAAACTTAGACTAGCATGCATTTTCTTTATTTTTTTATATGCATCATGCATGTGTTCAGAAACTTCAAAAAGTTCATCATAACTTAAGTCACATACCTCTTCTTGATCTGACTGATCAAGACTATCGGCCATTAAGCATAGATTAGTGACTTCCTCTTCTTTTTCTATCTCTGACAAGTCCGAAGCTGAGTCCGCCCAAAAAGCTCTTTGGAATTTCTTCTTGCCCTTCTTCACAAAAGGTTTCTCCTCTACCTTCTCTTTGCTAGGAGTGGCTTTGAGTTTTGGGCAATCTGTCTTTATATGTCCAGGTTTCCTGCACTTATAGCAAATAACATCATTTGAAACCTTTGTATTTCTATTAAATTTACCTCTATTCCATTGTTAGCGTCTCTTCTACTTCCTCTTCAGAAAGCTTCTGAATTGTCTAGTCATTAATGCGATGTCGTCTTCATCCTCAGGTTGTGAGTGTTCACTCTCAGACTCCTCCACTTTCAGTGATAGGTTCTTTTCCCTTCGTGGTTCACCTACATCAATCTTTCTTTGGCTAACTTCTTGCTCGTAAGCAATTAGCGAACCAAGAATATTATCAATAGAGTAAATGTTTAGGTCTTTAGACTATGTAATTGCAGTAATTTTAGCATATAAGCAGTAGGCAAACAACAAAGAATCTTATTAACCATTTCAGCATTCGTTAGTTCCCTACCTAATGCATGTAAAGAAGTGACTATTTGTGTGAATCTTGTGTACATATCAAAAATAGATTTATTAGGTTTCATGCGAAACAGTTCATAATCCTGCAACAAGATATTAAGTCTAGATTTCTTAACCTTATTAGTCCCCTCATATATTATATAAAGTCTATCTCATATGTCCTTTCCACTCTTGTAAGTAAAAATTCGCATGTAATCTTCTGATTTAAGTGCACAAAAGAAATTGTTCAAGCAATTGGCATTTAGTTGTGCTAAGTCACGTTCTTCTACTGTCCAGTCCACAAAAAGTGTTTCAACTCTAACTCCGTCAACTAGTCTAGTTAGTTTTGTATACCCTTCCTGAACTAAGATCCACATACGATAATCAAGTGACTGTAAAAATATAGACATGCGTGTTTTCCAAAAATCAAAAGGAATATTGTCGAACAATGGAGGTCTAATTACAGAGTAAACCTCATGTGTATTTCGATTTTCAAATGTAGCCATCTACGTTAATCAAGAAGTAGTCTAAACTTATGATTTTGAAACAAAGCTCTGATACCACTTGTTGAAACTTATTCACTATAAATTAGGTTGTTAAACCTAAGCTTATGTCCCAGCGGCTAACAAAGAGGGGGGGTGAATTGGTATTTAAAAAATTTTACTCTCTTTTTGAAATTTAAAACCAAGAACTTAACTTTAGTGAATTTTATAGAAAAAGTTTTTCAACCACAAGTTAGAAATAGTAAAATAAAAATAAAAGCAGCGGAAAAATAAAAGACACGAGATTTATAGTGGTTCGATCAAACACGACCTACATCCACTCCTCGGAGGCACCCTCCGAGTATTGCACTAATACCACTAGTAACTCTCCTTTTGCACCCACAACAAGGCGGAGAAACCTTTACAAAACTCTCTTCCACAACTACCCGGTGTGAAAGAGAACCGTTATCTTTTTACACTCTTCCCAATGTTGGCAGAGAACCGTTCGTCCTTTCACACTCTGTCGGTGTAGGTAGAGAACCCTTCGTTCTTTCACACTCTCTTTGTGTGGGCAAAGAACCCTTCGGCTGTTCACACTCTCCTAGTGTGGGCAGAGAACCCTTCTGCTGTTCACACTCTCCAAGTGTCGACAGAGAATCGGATCTCCTTGACAGATCTTCTTCACAAGAAATCTAGAAGGAAGAGAGAAAAGAGTGAAGTAATCAAAAACTAAAAGTAGAGACTCTTATATTTGAGTACCAAGTGAAACCTTCACGCTCTAGTATTAAGAATTCTCCTTCAAACACTCTCTCACACTCTCTCTCCTTGACTCTCCTTTCAATTGGCACGAAGATCAGTAGGCAAAAAGATTAAGTGGCAGTTTATATTGGACTTTATATATGAAAGACACAAAAAATCGTCCAAAAACTACTAAAATTCAAGTATGTCAGTAGTGGATCGTCCCGTATGATCGTGGATCGTCCCTGACGATGTTACTTAATTCAGTTGGAAATGAACCCAATGTATATTGGTACGAACTGACTTCGTACACATTAATCGTCCCGTACGAACCAGGTTCGTCCGGTACAAACGATTATACTATAGGTCGATTCCGAAAACTATAGGAAGTTGCTAATTTTTTTTAAGAGTCGGTTTGCTTCGTCCTGGGACCAATATGCATTCGTCCGGATGAAATTTTTATAGAGGACATTTCGTCCTAGCATGAATATGGATTTCATCTGAACAAAAATTTTCCAAAGGACATTTCGTCCTGAGACGAATTGGAGTTCGTCTGGACGAAATTTTTCCAGAGAGCATTTCATCCTAGCACGAATATAAATTTCGTATGAACGAAAATTTTTGAAAGGACATTTCATCATGGGATGAATTATAGTTCGTCTGGATGAAATTTTTCCAGAGAGCATTTCGTCTTGGCACTAATATAAATTTCGTATGAACGAAAATTTTTCAGAGGAGATTTCATCCTGGGACGAATAAAAATTCATCCTGGACGATCAGGACTTAGAAAAATTTTCGTCGCTTCCTGTTCGTTCCATTGCTCTTCCGTGGAGATAACTGACTTGATCGTCCCGTACAAACTATGTTCGTCCCGTACGATCTGTATAAATTTTTAAAGATCTCCTCAAGTGTGTGTGTGTGTGTGTGTGTGTGTGTTTATTAACTCAATTACAATCACTCCCTCTCAAAATTAATTCAAAGAAAAGTACAAGCTTCAATTTACAAAATATCTCATGCTAAATTTGATTTGAAGTCTTCCGTAGTCTGGTGTTTGATTTTCCTGAAAGTGTTAGTGCACATAAGAGCAAAAATAAATCTTCCAAAAAGTGTTAGGATATATCAACACATAAAACAATAATATTTGAAATCATCAAAACTATACAAGTTACAAGAATGTAAAACATGCAAATAGCAACTCTCTTAACAGACCCAGGGCCTCGATCTAGGCTCAATAGACCTGGTTTGACCCACTGAACACAAGGGAGGTGGTCTTAGGACCTGGCTTGGTCAATTTGACCAAGTTAACCCCTTGACCCAAGTTTGGGTGAAAATAAGGTCAACACCGCCAAACTAGTTAACTGGTCCTAATTTTTAAGAATTCGTCGGTTCAATAATTATCAATTTTATATAATTAAATTTTTTGTTTAAATAAATTTAATAATGTTTATTAAATTTAAACTTGAATTAAAATTAAATTTATTGTATTAATCAATGTTTACATAAGAACGTAAAAAAGATTAATGATATGACATCACCATTCATGTGATTTCTTTGCTCATTTAATTCATTAAAAACTATATAAAGTTATAAATAATACTAATCTAAAATGTCCAGGTGACCTCAGACTAAAGAACTAAAATAAACATCTCATGTTAACAACCTGAATTATATATTTTTAAACATAACTTTTAATTAATATTTACAATGTAAACAATATTTATTTTTATTTAATAATAGTTAATGTTATTTATTAAGCTTTTTAATTATAAAATATAAAAACAAAAGTTTTTCTCTATTTTTAATTATAAATAATGTAATATGAATTTATAAATATAATTTTATAATGTAATTTTATAAATAATTTGTAGGTGTAAATTATATCTATATAAATAAATGAGCAATTATTTATATTAATTTTATATATTTTTATATCAACAAAGTTTTTATTAAATGTGAATTAAAATCAATGATCGGGAAATTTATATTTATATTTAAAATTAGTAATTTATTTATATTTAAATATAACATAAATTAATAATTAATTATATTAAAATTTAAAATTATAGAATATATAATTTATGTATGAATTTATTTATTTTTTAGTTCCAATATTTAATTATTTCATAATTATTACATTGTTATATTATCATTTAAATATTTTTAATATTTAGTACGTCAACCAGTTCGACCCCAGTTCAACCCCAGTCAAACTATTAAACATTGAACCTCTTGCTTTTTCAGTTTTATCTTTGATCCAATTTTTACAATCTTGAATTTTGTCTTATAGGATTGCCCAGTACAACATGAGGATATGATAACATTTTTGTAGTAGTTGATATGTTCTCCAAAATGACCCATTTCCTAATGTGTTTGAAAATAAATGATACTTCTCATATTGCTAGACTATTCTTTAGGAAAAATGTATGTTTAAATCGCATTCCTTTAAACATTATCTCTGATCACAATGTTAGGTTTTTCATACTTTTAGAAGGCCTAATGAAAATTATTTGGCACTAAATTTAAATTCCTTTATGATTTTCATCCTCAAAGTGATGGATAAATTGTAGTAAATCGAATAATAGGAAATCTACTAGGATGCCTAGTAGGAAAAAGCTTAAGAAATTAGGACTTAAATCTGTCTACATCTGAATTTGTATCTAATAGTACTATCTCTAGAACAACCAAAGCATCACATTTTGAAATATTATTTAGTCAAACCCTAGGTGACCAATTGATGTAACCAATCTCCCATCACATACATTTTTTGATTTTGCATTCACTTTTGCTAGGGACTTTCAAAGCTTACATAATACCATAAGACAACAAATAACTTCAAGTAATGATAAATATACTTCTAAGATAAACCATAATCGATTAATAAAAGAATTTTTAAAAAGTTTATTATATTTTAATTTTTATCCACCTTGAGCGTTATCAAACATTAAAGTTCAAGAACTTACATGCCAAGGCTTATCGTACATTCAAAATTCTTAAGAAAATTAAATCAAATGCTTATCAAAATAATTTTTTTACTAATATGTTAATCCATATTATTATTAATATTGAATATATTATATCATATGAAGATATTAACAAACCTCGATTTATTCAATCTAACTCTTTAATAACAAACATAGTTCCCCACTTCAAAAATCCTTTATTCATGGAGATCGATTATATCATCACTAAGGAACACTAATAAATCTAGCTGTTGAGAGGAAACTAATGCATCTTTCACAAATTCTGTTCTAGTGTGAGAAACTCCCATTTCTAGTGAGAGAAACTCCCGTTTATTTTGAAATTCCGCTCTTCCTGGTTATGGCAGGAGTTGATCGCAAGATTTCATCAGTGATCCCTCCGCCGCCTTTGTCAATTCCATCTCATAAATCTTGGGGTGGATCTCCATTGATTATCAAAGATGTTGCAGAACCACCCATTTCATCATCTGCGCGGCATTCAAATGAATTCGTTGGAAAGGGCAAAGGCCTTATGTTTAATGAGAATGTAATTCCTCTAGAAAAGATCGTCCCTGATGAGATAATGATCCACAATAATGATCTTGAAGCTTCTTCATCCTCTAGTGCCAAACTATTTGTTAATAGGTTTTCAAAACCTATAAAGAATGAGGTTGCAACCCCCACTTCTTACGCTCAGGCAGTTCGTAGTTCATCGCATGAAAATCCAAATACTGGTGTTTTGACTTCTATAAATAAAACTATTCTCAACTTTCCAACGAGAGTTATTGCCTCGGAGAATAACACTGAAGTTTGTAAATCAAATGTGCTTCCTCAAAGATAAACAAATGCTTGGAAAAGGCTGTCGAATATCATGATTGTTGATTTCTTAAATACCATAGAAATGTCTGAGGATGGTGTTGCAGTTAAGTTATATGAAGAAAATGAGAAAGCCAATATTCATAAACTACACAATTCGTTGGTGGTGAAAATCTTTGGAAATTTAGTCCCTCTATTAGTTATTAGCAATGACCTAAGGAAGCAATGGAGCCAATATGGTGCATTTCATTTAACCAATCTAGGAATGGATTGGTTAATGTGTTATTTTCATTCAGATGAAGTTAAGGAAGCAATGCTTAGTGGAGGCCCTTGGAATGTAGGAGGGCACATCATCGGTACGGAAAATTGGAGCACTGAGTTCTCTCCATTAACCATGAAGAATATTTTCTCATCGATATGGATCAGATTTCCACACCTTCCATTATTCTCTTAAGATGAGATGAATATCTCTAGAATAGCATCAATGGTGGGCACACCATTATATCTGGATGGTAATATGTTCAATTTGGGAAGGACAGAATTTGCAAGGGTATGTGTTTGTATGAAGCTGGATGAGAAACTACCTATAGGTGTTTGGGTGGAAGTTAGTTCGGGAAGATTTTTAAAAAAAAATCAAGTATGAAAAAATTTCTTCATTCTGTTATAAATGTGGTATGATCTGTCATGATCAAACAAAGTGTAATAAGAGGGAAATGGAAGTTAAATGTTCTAGAGATATCCCTTCTTGACAAGTGGGTAATGTCTAAAGTAGTGTTCAAACTAGAGGTTCTTTTGCTGTTAACCAAGGCATATTACCTAAGCAAGATGGTATTAAGGAAACTCTCAATTATAAGGAACCTGAAGAATATGGCCCATAAATTCACATGAGCTATGGAAGGAAGAGATATTACAACAGTGTTAAACCAAGAAATGTCGTTAACCCCTCAGTTGGTAATGTTGGTAGTAAAGCAAAAGCAAGCATTTATAAGCTAGTTAATGTCACTCATAATGATGTTTGTGTGATAGATGATAAAGTTCTTGCATGTTTGAAGAATCAAAACATCAATTTGAAGCAAGATGGAACAAAAGGAACCAAGGTGATGGATGGCGATGCAGTTGTTATTTCAGCTGTCGAAGAAGCTAAATTGGTTTATGCTACACAGGAAATTGTTAATAAAATGTTAGTTCATGAGGCTGATTATTATGCTAAGAAAAATGTTGTGAATAAAGTGAACATAACTATCGATAATGTTGTCACAAATGCCAATGTGGAGGAAAGTTGTGAGGGCACTAGAGAGGATGGTGAATTTCTCCATGAAGATGGTGTCTGTAATGATGCTGGAGGAATTTCAGAGGCACTCGAAGAAGGGTCTGAAGTGGTGTCCTCCCAGATGCTACTTGGTGGTGATAAATGTTTGAGGATGTGGAAGATAGCTTTAATTTGGCTATTCTAGATGCTGATGTGGAAGATAGCTTTAATACAGGTAGATGGATTGAGGCACATAAACATGTATTAGAAGGTTTATCCTGTAAGGTTTTGCCTGAGGGTGATGTATGCTCGAAAAAGATGTATATCCAATCATTTTCAGTTGCCAAAGGTACTATAAGCAAAGTAAGAGGTGTTCTGAAGAATTCAGGATCATCAAACTCTATTAATCTCAAGAGAAGACTAAAGAAAGACGGAGGTTCATTTGGTCCCATTAAAGGAAATCTCAAAGGCAAGAGAGGAGATGACAAGTTAGATAGTGCTGGGGGCTCATCCCCATTGGGTTTATAATGTCTTCTATACTATTTTGGAATTGTTGGGGAACAAAGAAAAAAGAGGCTTCCCATTACTTACGTGGTTTGGTTGGTGATTATGGGATTTTTTTCATTGGCCTTTTGGAAACTAAGTTAAGCTCTATGGATACTAATGAGGAGAAAAGAATCATTGGTAGTGAGTGGGATTTTTTCATGCCAATGCAAGAGAGGCTTCAGGTGGCATTTTGGTGTTGTGGAGAAGTAAGATTTCTACCTTTAATATCTTAAACTCTTATAGTCAATGTGTTATTGGCTTTTTAAAAAGTCCTAATGGTGTTTTGTGTAACATTTTCATTGTATATGGTAATAAGGATAAAAATGAGAGGAGGAAATTATGAGAGTTAATTGAAGGTTATATTCCTAAGGATATGCCTTGTATTATAGAAGGTTATTTTAATTGCATTCTTTCCAAGGGTGATAAAAAGGGTGGAAAGAGGTTTATGTTCACTCAAGGGCCTCAAGAGATAAAGGAATTCCTTTCAAAAAATAATTTTCATGATATAGGGGCTGTTGGTCCCAAATTTACTTGGTGCAACAATAAAGAGGGGCTTGCTCGAATTTGGGAGAGATTGGATAGAATTTGTCTAAATTCAAAAGCTTTATATCATATTCCTTTTGTTGTTACTAAGCATTTGCCTTGAGTTGCCTCTGATCATTGCCCTCTTCTTCTTAATATCTTCAATTCAATTGCGGTCAATCAAAAACCCATTAAATTTGATAATGCTTGGTGCTCCTATGAAGCCTTGAGGGGTGTGGTAATCAATGCTTGGAGTAAGAATGATTTTGGCAACCCATCTGAAATCCTCCAAAGGAAATTAAAAAGGTCCCTTAAAAACCTTTTCTTTTGGAGTAAAAACAAGCTTAAAGAACTAAACAAGTCCAAGGTTGAGTTGTAGAAGGATATCCTATCTTTACAAGAAGAGGAAAGTTTGGACGGGTTGGATTCGGTTAAGCTACTTGAGCTGAGAAGAAAGGTGAATGTTCTCAATGTGACACTTGCTAGATTGGCTATGTGGTGGAAACAGCATTCCAAATCTAACCGGATGGAGGAGGGAGATCAAAATTCACACTTCTTCCATGCTTTTGCATCACCCAGAAGGAATAGTAACGTGATCAATCATGAGGTAGATTTGGATGGTTGCTTGATTACGGAACCTGAGGAGATTCATGCTTTGTTTGAAAACTTCTTCAAAAAGAAATGGAGGAAAAGACATTGCTCTTTCTCTAATTTGTATGAATTCTCGACTGAAGGTGTGTTAAATGATGTTCAGAAGGCTCTGTTAACTGCAATTATATGAAACATTAGCTTTTATCAATGGTAATGAAAATGAATAATAATACATCACCCGATAATGATGGAGTGAATGCCTACTTTTTCAAACACTTTTGGAATATTAACAATGCTGAGTTATGGAATGCAGTCCTTAACTTCTTCAATACAAGTGTAATAACTGATAATTGGAAGGATACATTGGTCGTGATGATTCCAAAGACTCCAAATGCTTCTGAACTTGGTAAGATCCGTCCTATTAGCTAATGTCAAACGCTTTACAAGATGGTTGTTGGCATGATGTTGAGTAGGTTGAAAGTTTGTCTTCCTACAATTATATCGGAGTATCAAGGTGCTTTTTTTTCAGGAAGAATGATTTCAGAAAACTGCCTTTTGGCCCATGAGTTGGTCAATAAGCTAAGATTTACTAAATCTAAACCTGACTTTATGTTACTTAAGCTTGATATGGAACAAGCATATGATAACATGTGCTGGGAGACTATTTATAAGATCATGTATGAAGTTGGATTTCCTGATTTGTTCATAAATCTTATCAAGCAATGTATTAGTAACCCAAGATTTTCTATTATTATATGTTATTATCAATGGAAAAAGAAGCAGATGGATTAATGCAGAATGTGGTTTCAGACAAGGATGCCTGTTATCTCCTAGTCTTTTTATTATATGTTATGAACTTTTGTCAAAAGCTTTTGTGGAAAGAGGCAATGAACTTGGTGTAAGTTGGCTCCTAACACACCTAAGGTAACGCACTTGTTATATGCTGATGATGTTTTGATTGCAGCCAAAGCTTCATGAAGAAATACAAAGATCATTTCATCAATCCTCTCTGATTACGGTGGCTGGACAGGACCGAGCATTAATAGAAGAAAATCAACTCTCATGTATGGCAGATCTGTAACTCGGCGTAGAAGGAAAAAATTGAATAAATTGTTTTGCTATAGAATGGTGGATGAATTTAATTATCTTGGCGTAAAGATGGCTCTCAGAAGATTGAAGGTAATTAATTTTAACCACATTCTAGAGAAGGCTATGGACAGACTCAACACTTAGAACTCACGCAATCTTTCCATGGCTGGGAAGTTGGTGTTACTAAATTTTATTTAATCTTCCATCCCTTTATTTAGCATGGCTCACTCTTTGATTCATAAAAGTATTCTTAAGGAATTGGACAAGTATTGTAGGAGTTATTTGTGGCAAAAAGAGCAAGGGCGAAATGGTATGCATTATGTTTCTTAGGATTGTTGTGTACATCAGTGACACAATGTGGTCTTAGCATTCAAGGTGCAGCAGAGAGATAAGGTCTGGCAAGAGCACGCAATGCTTGGAATTTTGTTAATAGGAAAGAAATCCTTCTAAATAAAATCTTTTCAAGCAAATATGGCAAGGATATTTGGGATTCTGAAGTGAAGAAATCATCAACACCTGCGTGGCGAATTATCATAGATGGTGTTCGTTTCTTGAAGCTAATTATCAAGTGGAAAGTATCTAATGGAGCAAGAATTAATATCCTGAATAATAATTGGAAACTTGATAGCAGCTTGAATAGTTGGCCAGCTTTGTCTGACTTTGAGGAGCTGGAACATAATTATTTTTCTATCTTGATCGGTAGAGAAGGAAATTGGGATAAGGTGATGCTAAGTAAGCTACTTTCTGAAGATTTAATGAAGATCATTTTGAGTATCCCAATTTGTCCTAAAGACGGGGAAGACACACTGTAATTGATGCAGAGTGATTCTGGTAAGTCTATTGTTTCTTTGGCTTGTCAAGCTTCGGATGAACATCCAACTCTTGTTAATAAAGTAAATCGGTTGAGGAAACTAAATGCAAGGAGTTCTTATTTTGGTGGAGATTGATTAATCAGTCTATAGCAACAAAATTGTGGCTGTGCAGTAGGAAATTAAGTGATTCCTGTAATTGTAAGTGGGGATGTTTAGCACTGTAAGATAGTTGCCACATAGTTTTCCAGTTTACAAAGCTCAAAGGAATTTTTTCTTCGTTGAATAAGTGGGGTATTTTCCTCCCCATGTTTAATGATTTTACACATTGTGTGAATATGTTGGAGAACTTTGCTGGAAGTAATCCAGGAACTGTTAGGCTATATATATCTGCAGTATACCATATTTGGAAAGAAATGAACCTTTTTACTCATGGGATCAAGGAGAGGAGTGTTGGAATGGTTGCTGCTCAAATAATGGCTGATTTTGTGTATCCGATTACACTTCCAATTTGTAAGAGCCGGGAAACTAACCAGTATAAGCTATCTAAAACTTGGTTTCCCCTTCCTACAAGTTAGATCAAGTTGAATATTGATGCGTCCTTAATGCAAAACAAGGAAGCAAGTATAGCTGGAGTCTTATGCGATCACAAAGGCAAATTCTTGATGGCATATGAAAGGAAATTGGTGCATTGGGATATCTCTATGTTAGAACTAATTTTGATTTTTAACTTCAAAGAGATTATTAAAGATTGGATGACTAAAAAGCAAGGAATTGTGATTGAAGGTGATAACATTAATATTATCAAAGTGCTACACAAGTCGCTTTGTTTGGAGAATCGAAGCAATAAGGTTCTCAACTTGGATTTTTCTTTTCTTCATGTTTTTAGAAATGTAAATTTTCACTATGTTTCTAGAGATAGCAATTGTGTGGCGAAATCTTGTGCCCACTTTACTCTTTTGGGTGATTTTATTTGAGAGGATTTTCTTTTGGATGAACTTCCATCAAGCAATCTGACTTGATTAGGAAGGATTGTGATAGGGTAGCTATCACTTAGGTTCTTTGTATTTCTTTCCTTTTTATGGTTTAATGAAATTTGCACATCTTCAAAAAAAAACAAATCTAGTTGTTGAGCATCATTTTTTAGTTCATTGGAAGAATAACCACCTAGCAATGATACGTGAGTGATGCATACTAACTTAGACACTTTAGCCTTATAATTAGTAGAAGACTACTTGGATTTTAACTTTACATATCAGAGTTCAACTGAGCCCAAGAGATTTGATGTAGAATATCATGTGGATAAAGATAACCAAAATAAAAAACTGAATTATAAGAGCTAAGACCAAAGCCCAACAAAAGGATCAAATAAAATGTCCAATTACAAAAGCTCAATCAAGAGCATAATAATGAGCTCATAGTTTAAAATATTTTAAATGTAATTTATGTTTTATTTACTATCTTGAAGCTTGTATGATCAACCATGAAATGGTTAGGTATGGATGAGGCAATTAGTCAAAATGGGTTGGTTGAATGTGTAGGTGGAATGGGTAGGTGGAACTCCTCTTTAATAGCCACCTACCCCCTCCATTTTTTTCTTTTTATTCAATTTTTCAATAGTTATCTTGTAATGTCTATAAATATAAGTTGATATGCATTATAGTTTTTATCTTCTAAATGAAATAATTTTGTGAAAAAGTTCTCATTTTTTTGGTGCTTTGTGACTTCAAATGTGTGCGTTTTCTTTAGTGAGATTAAGTACTTATCCTTCTCTCTTTTATGCTACTTATAAAATATCTTAAATACCTGCTCTAAACTATTCACAAATCCTCCTCCACTTTATAAGCATCCCCTAAGACCAATAAATTAGCAATCAAAATCATAAAGCATTATAAATACCTCTATGTAGTCATTAGCCCAAATAGGGAACACTAAGACCTAGTCTTATTCCCTATACTTGAACATCAATTTAAACTCTACCAAACTCTAACATTAACTTCATATCACAAGTTCTCATTCTAATCCAACATTTCACTATCATTTACAGTCATTTATCTCACATAAAGGTCACTCTCTAAAGTAATTTTCCAAATCATCCCAAATTGGACTAGTCTTGGCATTTCTACTAATATACCTCTCTAAACCTCTCATTATTCCATCATAAACTCTAGAACACTTCTATAAATATTAAATTAAAGATTCATAGCCTTTTCAAGCCATTAATCTCACTAAAAGACTACCCACCACCATCACTTAGTGTTTATACTATGGATTTTATGATAAAATGGCTAAGAAAAGACAATTAAATTCAGTAAAATAGTTGTGGAGTGAAGTGTGGGTCGGCCAAGCAATTGACTAACGAGAGTGGAGTGGCTGGCCAAGCATGAAGGAGGGAGTAGTTAAGATGGTTGCAAGTGAGTAGTCCCCTCATCCTTTTCGTCGACTTTTATGATTTCAAATTTATATTAAATAATTTATATAAATATTGAATTGGTTATAGAATGAAGAAAATTGATGTGTTTTGTTATTGAATTTTGAAGAAAAATTTGTTGGTGGAGCATGGTAGTTAACCAAATTAGGAGAGGTTGGATGATCCTTCCCAATATTACTATTTGAGTGAGTATGTCTAGAGGTATCGATATTTAACACAACCCAAAAACTCAACCCAAATATTTTGGATTTGGGTCAACCCATTTAAAAAATGGGTCAAGTTCAAGTTTCAAATTCTAACCATATTACAAATTTTGGTCAAGTTTAGGTCAACTCAAAACCTTAAAATCAACCTGCCAACTTGCGCTCAACCTCCTTGCACAACACACTAGCACTCCCGGTCACCCGCACATGCTTGCCCACACGTTATACATGCTCGCATGCATGCCAGCTCACCCATTCCCTCTCACCCTCCCATGCTCACTTGCACCAACTCATCCCAAACACACCCACTCATCACGCTCATAGTTACCCTGGCTTAGGTCAACAATTTGTGTTGATTCAACCTAGATTCGAACCGGGTTGAGTTTGAGTCTAGTTCTATGACCCATTTTTCTAATTAGGTTGGGTTCGAGTCATCACAGTTGATGGCTTGTCATTTTCTGTTTGGACCCAAACTCGACCCGAAACACATTTTAACACCCCTAAGTATGTCCTACTTTTTTTTTCTTTTTTTTTGTTAGTCATTCCTACTCTAGAAAATTATAATCATAATTTTCCTAGCAATCATATCCATCATTTAAGGGATTTGTGAGAATCAACCAAACTAGGTTAGAACTAACCTAACTTTAGATAAACTTCACTTAGGTGACTTCAACTCCTTTAAATAATTCAAAAATCTCCAAATAAATAGTATACCCCTTAAGCTTTAATCTTCATATTTTTTTTAAGGTTCTTATTCACTAAAATCCAACATTTTATAAGCCCTAAGTCACTTACAGCCTTTAGTCAAAATGACCCAATGTTAAAGACAAAGTTCTGAGTCTTTTTTCTAATAATCTGCTTTTTATCAAGAGCTTTAAGAATAACTACTTTGTTGCTGCTAACTGAGGCCTCAGGTTGGTTGAGCTCTAACCTATTACAAAACTTCATTATGTGTATTGGGTAAACCTTCTATGAACTATTATAAACTGAATGTTGGTGGTTTTGATAAAGGGTACACCTTGGGGTGTGGTGGGATCATCAGAGACAGTCAAGGGAATATTATTTTGTCTTTTGCGGTTCCTTTACATAATGTTAATTTGCAATTTGTTATGCTTAATGCTATCCTTTATGGGCTGAGAATTTGTATGTCTCTTGATATTCCTAACATTGGGATTGAGGTTGATTCTATTTATAGTATTCAATGCATTAACAATGTTGAGGAGTCGGTTTCCAATCCTGCAGTTTTTTATTTGGTTAGGGATATTAAACAGTTGATGATCTTTGTTAATGTTTCCTTCTCTCAAGTTTATAGGGAGTGTAATGCCTGTGCTAATTGGCTTGCCGATTTTGGGAGTGAGTGAGATTGTTTCATTGATTTTATGGCTGCTAATTTACCTAGCCCTTTAAAAGGGCTCTTAAGACTGGATAAAATCATTATGCCTTATGTCAGGTGATAATTTGGTTGTTTTTGCTAGTGTTTGTGGGATTTTCCCTCTTGCTGTTGTGCTAAGATGTGGGTTCTTGCCGGTTGTGTTGCTTGGTTGATTCTTTTCTAGTGGTTATGGAACCTTGTTGCTGGTTTCCTTCTGGAGCCTTTCTATTGATGGGTTTTGTTGAGATATGTGGCAATTTAGTGTTGTTATTTTTTATCTGGTGGTTGGTTTTTATCGCTGTCCTAATGAGGATATTTTTCTTCTATCATTTTGTCTTTGAGCAGTTTGGTGGGTTTTGTGGTCTCTAGTGGGGCCTGCCTTTTCCTCGGGAGCTCCATATGGGTAATATCTTCTCTTATTATTCTGCTCTTCAGTTAATTAACTTCCATTTATATTACCCTGCTTCTTTGTACTTTAGTTTTTTTTGTTTTGCAGCATTTTTTATTCTTAGGAGGATTCCTATATGGTTGTGATCAGGATTTTTTTTTAGAAAGATTGTGCTTCATATTTCTATCAGTATCTTTCTTTTTTGGATGCTTTTCTTTAGCATCATTAGCATGTTACTAAGTATTCTTATATTTTGATTTAGTGGGGACTATCGGCTTATAGATTTTCTTTTGCTTTGTTTTGTAGCTTCTTCGAGCACTAGAGAGCTGAGGGTCTCCTTCAAGGACTTTGTAATTATTTTGTTATTTAACGTGTAGGTCCCTCTGTAGGTTTTAACTAAAGAAAAAAGATGAAATCTCAAACCAATTTGGTGGGGGGGGGGGGGATTCAAAACAAATTTATGAAACCTCACCAAATTCTCCATATTCAAACTAGACATCTTAGCATTTAATTTGATTTTATTTCATGTCATTTGGACTTCTAGGGAGGAAGTTATATGTTTTTGAACATAAGAAACAAGATAATGGTCAATTGCTAGAATTGGATTGCCCGACCACTAACGTCTTCCCTACCTTGATTCCACTCAAATTTAAACTCCACCAAACATAGAATTAGTCTCCTGAGCATCCACCAATTGGATCACATCAATGATCTAAATCCCACATAAGCAGGATTAATCAACTGGTCTAAGATATCCTTTTTCTAGCTGAAAGCTATAAGTAACTTAGGGCTTCTAGACTTCAGATTTTAGTGAATAAAACCCCCACATAAATACCTAAAGATTAAAATATAAGGTATCTACTATGGATCTAGAGTTTTTGGGAATTTTTAGAGTTGTTTTAAGTCACCCAAAAGAAGGCAATTTAAGACCAGGTTAGTTTTAACCTAATTTGGCTAATCTTCACAAAAGCCCTCAAATTATGTGTTTGCTTTTTAGGAAAATAATGATTATAATTTTTTTGGAGTGGAGAATGATTGATGGGACAACTAAAAAAGAAAACATGAAGTAAAGCATGATAAATCCTACTCCTCGCTCAAGTACTAATACCATAAAGGATTAGCCAACCTCTACTAATTTGGTCGGCTACCAAGATCCAACCAATAATTTTTTTCTTCAAATTTTGAAAAATATTAAGGTTCGAGCAACTCTTAAGGAGATTGGGAGCAGAGGAAAAAAATGAAAAATAAAATTTTTTAATTAAAATTTTTTAGATCTTATCTAATAATTAATTAATATATTATTATTTGAAACTCTTTAATTTTTAGTATTTGAACATTCTTAATAAAAGTTAGAATAGATTTAGAAGATGCTATCATTAAAATTTAATTTAAAACTTATGACCTTATATTTTGAAAACTATTAAAGTTATAAATTAAAAGATAAATTTAAATAACATAATATATAAATTTTATTTAAATTTGAAATGTATTATTATACTTAGGTAATTATATATATATATATATATATATATATATATATATATATAGAGAGAGAGAGAGAGAGAGAGAGAGAGAGAGAGAGAGAGCAATTTATATTGTATGAAAATAGTATTTAAGATTTTAATTATTATTATTAATTATTAAATTTATGATATTTTAAGTAATAAATTGAATTTATGGAGGGGTTAGATACTAGAAGTAAAGAATATCTTTTAAATAGAGAGAAATTATAATATATGGCAGTCAGAATGCAATTATATATAGGTATTAATTTGATAACAGAGTGATGATTAAAGCAAATTGTCAAGACATCTTATTACAATAATAATGCTGCTTCCTCTAATCTAATTGCATTGAATCAATTGATAATTGCCCAGTTAATGTTTATTATAAATTTCAAGTAATTTTTTATCTCTTTTTTTAACAAAATGGTGATTTCAAAGTTATTTATAGCATGATAATTCAACATATATACTACATAAAGTTCTTGAATAACATATGAATAAAATAACTAAATGACTAGATGAAAATATTTGCATGTACATTTTGATTAATGAAATACACCACCTTATGTGATAAAATATACCCGCACGTCAATTATTTTAATTAATAACAAAATTACGCATATGTGAATTTTTTTTTTTCTAATCAAACTTCAATTTATTTGCTCGCTCTTTGCTCATTCTAATTCAAACAAAGGCCTCATAATAAGCCTAAGAATTATATTTTACATCTCGGGATTACAACACAGTTCCAACATTATTTCTAAATATTCGGAATACATAATGTGTCTTTTATTGTGGTGCATTTTAGACTAAGGCTTCGTTTGCGACGATTTTTTTACTCTTTCTAAAGTAGCTTTATAGTATTAAAAATTTATTTTTTGTGCTATAAAATTGTTTCAAGAAGCAGTAAGAGAACCGTACCAAACAAAACCAAAGGCTTCGTTTGGAACAGTTTTCTCACTGCTTCTTAAAGCAGCTTTTTAATATAAAAATTTTAATTTTTACTAAAAAGTTTTGTTAAGAAGCAGTGAGAAAGCCGTCCTAGGCTTCGTTTAGGATAGTTTTTTTACTGCTGTCTAAATCAGTTTTCTAGTTCAAAAAATTGTTATTCAAGAAAGTTGCTTTATAAAGTTATAAGAAAGCTAAAACATAAAGTTTTAGAACTAGAAATTTTCATACTAAAAAGGTTGTTTTAAAAAGCAATAAGAAAGCCGTCTCAAACGAGTTTTTTTTTTGGGTAAAATCTCACTAATAAGTTAATGAAAGCATATTTATATACAAAATGTGAGGGCATAACTTGTCAGGTGAATCAAACTTACCGCCATGTTTAACATCGAGTTCCTGGGAAAAATAATTCCACTCCATTCTCCTTCACTTGGAAGTGAAAGTTGCTCGCTTTGTCTGTGTATTGGCTGTCGTTGAAAGTTCCTTTCTTCAAAACGGTCAACTGAGAAAAAAACCAGTCAGCAAAAACAAGAGGAAAGAAAAAATTTTGAGCTGGAAAGCCATTTTATTTGACTGTTTGTAATGAGCGCAGTTTGTTTATTATAGAGGACTTTTAAAACAAAACTTCGAATTCAAAAGAAATTGAGAATGATAAGCACCACGGATCCTATTCATCATTATATTTTCTTATTGGAAAAAAGATTAAACAACATGGTTTTGTTACATATAAAATCATTGCGCTAAATACTTTCAAGAGAAAACTATGCGACGGAAAATTTTCCTTGGAAAGCTTTAGAAGGGAAGAGGATGTTAAGCCTCATATGGTGGCGAAAATGAAAGAATAATTGATCGCAGACAAAAAAGAACAGTTCTTAGATGGGTTTCTTAACATTAATCGATTTAGATTGGCAGCAGGTGATGCATATGGATTTTCTTTCCTTTTTTTTTTATGACTATTTTATATTCCAAGCCTAAAAGCGAACTACATCCTTAGATATAGCTTGAGATATAGAGTTGAAGTTGCAAGGTCATGACTACTCACTCTTCATCTAAGCCCATCTTTTAAGCAATTCAAAGCATTTCAAATTGTCCTCCAATTGTAAGACGGTCTGCCTAAAGATGCCATGCCCTCATAATACATTTATTCTCGCACATCTCTCCAAGTCCTTCGTTTTTCTATCTTGTTTAGCAGCCTCTTCCAAGCTCAAAATATTATGTTGGGATGACCCCTTTAAATTATGACTGAACACCACCAAGGATATATGGAAATTCAAAACCTAATATGAAGCTCTGGAATAAAGTTCAGTAATATCCATTATGGTTCTGGCCTCCACAGGGCATACATATGGTTGAAAATCAAAGTATCGTTTGCAAAGAACAAATAAGAGTATTTCGATGCACCCCTGGATGCAACAATTCATTTAAATGGCCATCCCTCTTAGCTTGTTAAAGCAAGCGTGACAATGTCTCAATGTAAATGATCAAGAGATAAATCAGCAATGGATCACCCTACCAGATATCCCTATCTAGATGTATGTTCCCAAAAGTCCCTACCATTAACAATAAATGAATATTTTACTGTCATCATGCAGAGCTTAACTAGCCTAACCGGATGTCCAACCTTCTAAGCATGCCTATAACAAAATACCATTCCATTCTGTCATATGCCTTGCTCCTACCCAAACTTGATAGCCATGGACCCAATTGCTTCCCCTCCTTCTATTGTTATGATCAATTTCAAAAGCACCAGTCACACTGTCAGAGAGATCAACTTTATTGGCATTATGAAATAATGCAAGGAACAAGAGGCTTCAACATATTGACCAACACCTTTGTTACGATTTTATACAACACATTTGCAAAGCTAATGGGCCTTATAAATAATGGGACAAGTCCATAGGAAAAGAACACTAGAGAATAAGAAGATTATGATTTTTAATTAAAGTTAAATCTTAAATTAAAATTAATTGCTCAGCTCATTAGTTTAAATTTTAAATGTATTTCAAAATTATTTAGTTATTTTAATTTGATTATTAATTAAATTGGTTGTTCAAATTTATAGATTTAATTTTAAATCAATTAGTCCAAATAATTAGGGTTTTCATTTGTTTTAATTGATTATGATTAAATTGTAATTTCATCATTTTTTAATTAACTAAAGTTTAGTAAACTTACTTATTTAATTTAAGTGAATTTATTTTTTAAGTTTTATTTTAAATATGATAATTAATATTTAATTAATTGATTAATTAATATTTTAATGAATTAAACTTGTTTAATTAATGTTTAATTAATTAGGACTCTCCAATTTTTTAATTTGGTAGCCTCGCGTAATTTCGGCAGCCTTCCGGCTCCCCCTCCCCATGAAGGGAGGTCGGGAGCGCACTTGCCCTTTCAAGTATGCTCAGCTGGATCAAATCAACGACAAGGGCTTTGAGAGAGCGAATCAACCCCGGTATCGGCCTTCAAGCACCTGTTTGCAAATTTGGTATTTTCCTAGATTTTCGGTAGACTTTCAACACCCCCTTCCTGCGAGGGGAGGCTAGGGAGGGCGCTTGCCCTTTTGATCGGATCAGCCGGATCAAATCGACGGCCGAGGGCTTCAGGGGACATATCAACCTCGGAATGCGTCTTCAAATCTTCCAATTGATGATCATGGGGCCTGCCTTTTTATAATCATTCTTATCATTATTAATTATAGTAATTATTATTAATAATTTTTTAATTAATAATAATAATAACATATATTACACCTCTCTTCTTCCTCAATCACTTAGGTTTCAAGAAGCAGACAGGCCAGGCACCGGATGTGGGTTTTGTTTATGGGAGAAGACAGATCGTTAACAAAGGGCTCTGCCAAATGCAGGTCGCATTCACCTAATGTGGCGGACGGCGAAAGAGGGGCTCGGCCGTGGACTGGGACTGGACAGCGTGTCTACAGTAGGCGGATCGAGAAGTTTGGGCTCGGGAGATCAGTCGTTCGTTCCCATATAGGAGGTGTGGGAGGCAGACGAGTGGCTTGAGAGATCGGAATCGGTGGGTTTGGTCGGATCGAAGGTTTTAGCCTTGCTCGGAATCAGACACATACGTAGGAAGGAGACTGGAGAGGGTCTATCGCGTGGATTCGAACTAAGGCGGATGGCGACTGGGGCTTTCATCTGAGCACGTAAGGGATCGGAGCAAAGAGGACGAGAATAGGTGCTCGGTTCTAACAGAGTTCGAATGTTTTTGGGCCTTTGGATCGTGCCGCATGAGGGAGTTTTTGTGCCGTGAGGAGCAAACGTGGGGAGTTATGTGGAGATCGTGGGATTGTAGGAGCCGGCTAGTTAAAGATCAATACTCATCAGCCCAACTCTAGGCACTAGCAAGAAATTGATTCTAGATTCAACTCATAGATTTAACGACAAGCCAAACCAAATCTTAAAGAAAATTAAACACGAATTCGCCGTATCACAATAGCAAGTAAACACTCACAACACAACAATATATGTAGTACTCAAAAACATAAATATAAAGAAAATTTGAAGATTCTCATGATATCTGAAGAAGACTCTTGAGCAATAAGGATCTAACCCAATCCCATACCTCAAGGGATAAAGAACCAGGAAAAAGCCGGAAATTCCCGCATAAAATGTAAGAATTAAGGGTTACATCAACAACCCTAATCCTGGAGAATCAAAGAAAAGAGATTACCGCGCAGCATTTCCACAGTTTGACCAAGTCATCAGCCTCACCATAGAACAATTGAGAACAGGAGGGAAGGGTTCAATGGCATTCGAGTGAACATCATGCAGAGAAGAGACTCACAAGAATGAGATACCAAAATACATGAATTTGTTGGTGAACCGTCAAGTTCAGTAAGAACCCTTGATCAACTGAAAATTGAAGTTTCTCAGATCATGCATTAAGATAACGCCTAAATCTAGCTATTTGCTCAAGTTCGGATATTTTTCATCAAGATGCTTTGGCTTTTCTAAGAGAAATCTGCCAGTAATAGGCAAGGGTTGCTTGTTGACTTACAGGCTAAGAAACCTTTGTTTGATTGCGAAGCTTAGAAGTAGGAAGAACATAAGTTGAATACGTAATTCTATTCACCTAGAATCCTGACTATGAAGATGTTTGCTCGTGAAGCCCTTCAATGCTTTTGACACTGTGTAAAGTAATAATGTGAAATGCCACTCATCTACTTTTTTGCACAACAAATGATGTTGGCAGGGATCGAAGCACAACATAATCAAATGTGAATTTACCAAAATACATCATATATTGCAGTATTGGCAATCCAACCATCACAATAACATTTACAGGAAATTAAAATTCATGAGATTGTTAAGCATGGGGATTTACAGCTAAAAAGAAAACTGATGCATCTTCTGCTCTCCCCCATTCAAGCTAAAAGTAAATTGTCGGGCTTGATAATATTTTCATATTATTCTTATTATAAAAACAAAATTCTATATATTGCATTTGGGTCCATATGCGAACTAAAATTCGAGTTAGAAGTTTAGAAGGTTAATTGAAAGTCTTTACACAAAACAAGTGGTTGTCATCATCACCACTGATACTATCATGTGATTAATAATTATCTACCTGCAAATACCAGAAAAATTGAAGCAAACCTGTCCATGCACATCAGCAGCTATGCCAGTAACCAGTGGCTCTGCCTTTATAACAAAATCTGCTAGGTATATTAGATGGGAAAGAAGCCTTGGAGCTTCCATTTCTGGATAGATATCTTCATGATTCAGAATTACCAGTGAACAATCCTGAAATATACATGATTAAGGAAAGAAGAACGAAGCACGCTAAAAAGAAAGCATGTGTTAGAGAAAAAAAATTAAAAACATATAAAATAAGCTAAGGGATTTAGCAAACCTGTTCTGATGTAAGGGTAATACAATAGTGCAGAAAGTCTAACACATGATCCACTGAACCATGAGCAACTATCTCCAAAATCGACAGGTCATCTATCACAGTAGAAATGTGAGCCCTACTGTAGTCCCCTGAGGAGCTAACTTCTACGGCCTTCAGGATCTTTGAATACAAATCAACTAGTCCGTGTTCTACGGCATTTTTCTGGATCTCATCTATATAGTTCAAGCATAACATAATCAATTCATGCTTACTATCCTGTAGTTCAAGCTATTAACAAAATAAATGAAGGAAGACAGAACAAATGATGAAAATGCCAATTTGTCTTGCAACTCACTTGGAAACTCCACTTTAAGCATATCTACGAAATGAAACCTATTGTGCTCCCTATGTATTGAAAGATTGCATCCCTGGTTAACATTATAGGAAAAGATTCATCCCCGCCTCAACCAAAGCATAGCAAACAGAATATATAAACATTAAAAAAATTCTAGAAACAACACGTAAATAAAGGAAAGAGGAATGAGTACCCGAGTAACATATCGATGTATTATAGATACACATATGTATGTCAGAAAATGGCTAAAAAAAGTTTCTATAACTACAATGCAAGGGGACTAATACCAAATCATGAATCATGAATCATGATTCCTTTAATTATGTTGAGTGTTCTATGGGTGTCAACTCTATTTTTGTGCAGATTTAAACACCGCATAAACAATATTACCTTTGGTCCGAATATTTTTCATTATTGTTCTTTCAAACAATTTTATTTAGCTACCTAACTGGTTCATCAACTACCCCCCATTGTACATGTCAAAAACAACTTAGACAATTTTTAGTATTTTAAACCTGATAGGTGCCATTGCTTCAACAATCTCTCAAACAATCATATAACATTCTGATAGGAAGTGAATGCACTTTTCACAAAAATCAGTGAATGAAATATGAAAAATTGGGAAGAAAAATACTCCAAAATAATTTTTATTGAAAGAACTATAAAAAGAAATGTAAGATATAATTGGATCTTCAATTGTAGAGGAAGATTCGGCTCTCCCAAATCCCTAGCCACCTGCTAGAGTCCAAATAACCTAAGAATAATCTAAATTCAGCAAACTCCAAAATATCATCCTAAAACCACCCCATACCTGTTAACGGCGAATGGCGCACCACGGTGCAAAGGTCCCTTTGGAGCCATGGCGCATAGCACACGGCACGGTGCGCGCCATTTTGAACATGGCGTAAACTATATAAGAATTATAAAATAACAAGTATGAATATGAAATATCATTAAAAATGAAAGACAAGCTATCATAATAATGAAATACAACCATAACATATATAAGTTCGACTAAGCAACATCCAAATATCTCATAATTTGAATATTACAATATTTTTTTAAAGATAAAATAAGAATTTAATCTACTCTTTTTTGGAATCATCATCAGCAGCAAATGTTAAAAAAGTTTCATTATCTTCATCAACATTGTCTACTACTTCATAATCCTCTTAATCGCCCTCCTCATCCTCATTCTCAATAGCAATATCATTGTTAATTGAAGATTCCTTCTCTTTCCCTTTCGATCTTTCCCAAATATTATAGCTTTTATCATAAACACCAATAGCCTTAGCAACACTTGTCCAAGTTAAATTTTCCTCTCCAACAATAAAGTCATTTTCTTCATCAAAATCATCATCTAATTTTCCTGTTACTACTCATTTGCATCATCTATCTCAGTCAAAGAAATATGATCAATCACATCACGATGATTGAATCTCCGAATCAGTGCTCTATTATATTTCACATAAACTAAATCCTTTAAGCGACCATGATCCAATTTGCTTCTTCGTTTACTATGAAGCTGTAATTAAAATATTATTACATTACTATATTATGAACATATATAAAAAAGCGACAAAGATACTGTGAAATACTTACATGTTCAAAAATACTTCAATTGTGTTCACATCCGAATAAACTACATGTTAGACTTAGGACTTTGATAGCAAATTGGGAGCTCCTTGTACCACGAATCAGCCGGAAGAAACAAAATTTTTTTCAATATTATATACTTGCAAATCAGTCTTAATTTTTTTGTAAATAATGATACATGAAGATCAGGTAATTCTTTGTCTTACAACTGGAGAAATACCAAATAGTCCTTCACCCCTAATGTATAAACTTAATTCATTACTGATTTTATCTTCTTTGACTACATCTTGAGATAATCTTTCAATACATTAATAAAGACCATCAGCTATTTCCTTATCCTTAGCAATATCAGGATTATTGAAGAAATATTCATAATTTTAAAAATGTTCCAACTAACCTAAGAATAAACTAAATTCAACAAACTCCAAAAAATCATCTTGAAATCACCCTATTGTTAGCCATAAATAGGCTCTCATAATTCCCTCCCAAATCAGCCCCCTTTTTCTAAATAATTCCCTTTCATATTTGTAATCAAATTAGATTTATTTCTCTAATTAATTCCCTTCTAATTGTGATTAAAACTTTTCTAAACAATCTCCCCTTGAATCTTCCTCCTTTTCTCTAAATAATTATATCTTAAATTTCAAATTCAAAATATCTCTTGCCATAAATAATTTCTCTCAATTATAATATAAACATTTCTAAACAATTCCCTTTCGAATAATAACCTTCCTAAATAGCTCCCTCTTTATTAGAAAACTTCCTAATTTCATCCCAATCAAATCGACTAGTCCATCACATTCTCATACTAAATCTTCTAAATTATCATAGATTTATCTTAAAATTCTCACTTTTTCATACATAAGTTGGCTATAAGTGACTCCTTTGTTATATAACACTTGGATAAATATAGTTGATTTATTTGCAATTTCATTATATAACACTTGGATAAATATAGTTGATTTATTTGTAATTTCATAGAATTTATTTTAAATCTCCATAATATTTTATTAATGCACTAGAATCCTAAAGCATGTATCCATGTCACACGCCTATCTTTTAGCAAAAATTTTATGCCATCATTTATATCATCATTCTTTAATATGATAAGTCCAAAAGGCAAAAATGTCACAATTAAATATCTCTTAACATTTCAACATTAATAATTATTGGATTTCATATTATTACTGTTGCGGTCTGGAAGATTCGTGGCGGTAGAGTGAGTAAACTTTTTGTCTTAGCGATGCACGAATATCCAACACACAAACAGCAAGAGAGAAGTAGAACACCAAATCTTTTTTACGTGGAAAGCCCGAAGAGGGAAAAACCACGGGGCCTTGCCCAGGTGAAAATATTCCACTAAACTTGAGTGAATTACAAGGGTTGACCCGTCCCTCGATTTAGAGGCGGTCGAATTACAGTGATTTGGAGAGACAGTCAAAGGTCTGGAGATGGTCGTACAGATGTCCGGCAGGTGGCGGCCGGGCGGTAGTCCGACTAAGGTCGGGCTGAAGTCTGGCAGGCGGCGACCGGGCGATGGTCCGGCGACGGGCGGAGGCCGAGCGGTAGTCTGACCAAGGTCGGTCTGAAGTCCGGTTGCAGGCAGCGGCCGGGCGGTGGTCCGGCAGAAGGCACGGCCGGGCGGTGGTCCGGCGGCAGGCGGTGGCCGGGCGGTGGTCCGACGAAGGTCGGGCTGAAATCCGGAAGTCGGCCGGGCGGTGGTCCGGTGGCAGGCGGCGGCCTGGCGGTGGTCCGGCGACAGGCAGCGACCGGGCGGTGGTCCGGCGACAGGCGGCGGCCTGGCGGTGGTCCGGCGGCAGGCGGCGGCCGGGCGATGGTCCGGCGGCAAGCAGCGACCGGGCGGTGGTCCGGCGACAGGCGGAGGCCGAGCGGTGGTTCGGCGACAGGCGGCGGCCAGTGGTCCGGCGGCAGGCGGCGTCCGAGCGGTTGTCCGACGGCGGCGGCGACCGGGCGGTGGTCCGGCGACAGGCGGCGGTGGTACTAGAGCTCTTGAAGCTTCAGAGCTCTCTTCAATCTCAAGCCAAAAGGTCCCCTTCATGTAGAGAGTGGGGGTCTATTTATAGATTTTCATGAATGGCACACCCCGTAAATCTAGAGAAGATCCGGGGCAGGTTCAGAGTGCTCCATCGGATGGCTCATATTGATTCCCCCGATCGTAGAGAGTTTTTCAACTGTTTAAGTACCTTAACATTGTCGGAATTCAACAATCTTGGGCTCGTTGGATTCGTCTCGCCGAGACGCTCGATTTGACTATAAGCATGCCATATTTAGATATCTTTTCATTATCCAAATAATGCTTTAATCCTTCCAAATGTTGTCCGGGCCCCCGATTCGAACCCATTTGGGCTTGGGTTGGACCAATTTTGGTGATGTTTGGTTCGTCCCATTGAGATGTTCAATTTGACTATAAGTTTGCTAAAATTGAAATTCAGATGATCACAAATTTAATTTTGAAGATTTTTCAACTTGAATATGCCTCGAGATTCATGCTTGATCAAGGCAATTTTGTGGATGTATCAATTACGATAATGTAAAATATGTTTATGGTTGTTAAAAATAATAAAAAATTTAATCTGAGATTTAGCTTTATCAAAAATTGAGAAGAGTCAAAACTCTGCTCCAAATAACTAATAAGTACTTGATTTCGAGTTGATTTCAAACTCGCCTGAATATAGTGTACAACAATAAAGAAAAAAAACATGATTCACTTGAAAATAGTTAGAGTAAACCTATATATATATATATATATATATATATATGAATGCGCACGCAAGCATTCCATTATTGATAACCTTCTCTTTCATAAAAACTTATTTCTTAAATCCCATGTATTTTTTATATACATAAAGGTCCATATATATAAGTGTACAACATAAAGAAACAAAACATTCTATTATTGATAGAAATGTCCCCCTCAAACATAAGGGAAAATTCTATAAGATGATAGTTAGACCTGCAGAGATGAGTCTATACTAAGTTAAGTGTGGCAGAGATAAGGATGCTCAGGTGGATGAGTGGCTTTACCCTTAGGGATAGGATGCGAAATGAGCATATATGTGAAAAGGTTGGAGTAGCTGCAGTAGAAGATAAGATTAGAGAGAGTCGCCTTAGATGGTTTGGTCACATAAAACGGCGGCCTTCCGATGACCCGATTAGGAGAGTAGAGGTATTAGAGTTGACTTATGTTAAGAAAGGTAGGGGTAGACCTAAAAAGACTTGGTTAGAAAATATTAGGAATGACCTTTCTTTATTAGATTTAAAAGAGAATTTGACTTTTAATAGGACATAATGGAGAAAAAGGATTCATGTAGCCGACCCCACGTAGTGGGATAAAGGCTTGATGTTCTTGTTGTTGTTGTTGTTGGTAGTCGCTGATGCACGGACACGGACACGGCGACACGGACATGACACGACACGGACACGGGACACGACTTTTTTTGAAAATATAGGACACGGGTACGGCGCGGACACGACAATATATTTTTTTATATAGTGTATATATATTAATGTAATATCATATTAAAAATGACAAACAATAATAAATGAATGGCATGATAACTTTTCTAGCTTATAATATAAAATATTTAGTACAAAATGTCTAGTACAACCACAAAAATATAAGCAAATAATCACTTACTACAACATCAAGCATTCAAGCTTCAACTACTAGGATTAGCTTTAGAGGTTTGCTTTTGGCATTTAATATCATCATCATTGAACATCACAGCTTTCAACTCTGGTTCAACAAGAAAAAGATTTGTAATTGTGCAAAAAGAGAGGAGATGTAAATACCTTCACTACCGAAGAGAAATAAAAATGAGAATATTCGATGAAGGGTATTAAATGCAGATGTTGATTTGGTGTTGTGGATAGAAAATAAAAAATTTAGTTTAAATCTCATCAAAATAAGAAATTATATTTTAAAAAATTATAAAATATTTAAGATACGCGTGTCGGACGTGTCCGACACGCGTGTCCAATTTGTTTTTAATATTTTTTAATCGGGCACGTTTTCGGGGTGTCCGACACGTGTCGGAGGAGTGTCGGACGAGTGTCGTGTCGGACACGGTGTCGGACACTGCACGCCTCTTTGAGGAGAAGTGTCGGTGCATCATAGTTGGTAGTTAGACCTGCAATGCTTTATGGTGCAAAATGTTGGCTATTAAAAGAGAAGCATAATATTAAGTTAAGTGTTGCAAAGATGAGGATGCTCAGGTAGATGAGTGGCTTTACTCTTAGAGACAAGATACAAAATGAGCATATATGTGAAAAGGTTAGAGTAGCTCCAGTGGAAGATAAGATTCGAGAGAGTCGCCTTAAATGGTTTGGTCACATAAAACGGCAACCTTCTGATGACCCGGTTAGGAAAGTAAATGTATTATATTTGACTTATGTTAAAAAAAGGTAGATGTAGACCTAAAAAGACTTGGTTAGAAAATATTAGAATGACCTTTTTTTATTAGATTTAAATGAGAATTTAACTTTTAACATGCCACAATAAAGAAAAAGGATTTATGTAGCCAACCACACATGGTGGGATAAAGGCTTGATTTATTGTTTTTGTATATAAAAGTCCATATAGTTTAACTTTGTTGTAAAAGGGATGTCATTGTTAGTAACTTAGTGCTCAAGTTTTCAACTTTTTATAAACAAAAACCATGAAAAAATTCTAATGATTTTTTAACCCTAACAAATACACTAAGGTTGAACAAACTATTATAAATTTACTAAAAAAAAACTAATATAAATTTACTAAGGTTATCTAGAACTTGGGAAATTTGATTGGGCTTGATGATGAATTACTAAATTGTATCAATCATGGAAAATTTTTTAGGTTATAGAAACCCAAATAATTTTACAAAGGTTCAATGAAACCAATAGATTTTTCCTTAGAGTTTTAATGAATATAACCCAATTAATTAACCCTAATTGTACCAAACTCTATTAATTTCATTAGTTTTTAACCAAATATTGGTAATTTTACCTTTTTTTAAAAATTTTATCAAATTTTATAATATAATGATGGTTAAATATCTAAAAGATGATTCAGTTGACTGAAGCATATTTAATTAAAACTCTTGTCCAAACAAACTAAGAAAGAGCATTTCTTTCACTAATATCCTATAGTTTCTCATAGCTGAGCTAAAAAGATCTCGAAGGTGGGATCCCACTTAGTGGGATCATGTCAATGCATCGACTTTGAAGGAAGTCCACTTAGTGGTATCCCTCCAAGAAACCCTATCAACAAGTTTCACGATATAGTTGGCAAGCTCTTAGCTCTTAAGAGTTCTATTGGATGCAAATTCAGGTACTTTTGAATCGCTAGTAGAAGAAGTATTGAGAGAGAATTAAAATTAAATAATCATTAAGCTGTTGAGAAAAATTTTATAAAAAAAAACATAATATTCAGAAAATATTCACTAAAGCTAAAAAATGATGTCATTCTTTACAATAGACCAAGTTTGAGAACTTCAGTATAAATTTAACTTAATTATTTCACAAATTATCCATCATTCATTCACGTCTTTACCTTTAACTAAAGTTTCTTATCTTCAACATTAAGGCTTTGTTTAGTTATCCGGTACCTTTTGTAAAAGGTAGTTTTAGAAATATTGGTTAAGAGAATGGAGTTTACTAATGGAGAAGCAAATATCAAAAAGCTTCTCAAAACAACAGAAAAATGAAGTTCCCTAAAAAGCATTTCTATAGAAGTGTCTCATCCAAACAGCGACCAAAAAATAATTTCTTCGTTTCTAAACAGAAAAGGCAAAAAAACGCCCTCTCAAACGAGGCCTAAATCATATATGTTGACCAAAGTTTCTAAATATCATTTCTCTTAAGCTATTTAATATTTTCCTTTCTCTATTCTATTGTAAATAACCTAGCATAGAAATCAAGAGATGTAATTTTATTTGTTTACTGCTCTCTTTGCAAAATTTGTTTCTTTTGTACTCTTATATCATAGTATTGATTTTTGTCATTCCTTAAAAGTGTATCTTTGCAAAATTTCTTTTAACTTTTCCTCCCTCCACTACAAATTGTAATAAAGAGAAACCATCAACAAGTCCAATTAATATATCAATCAATCATGGTCACCTTCGTCTTGGGGTGTCAATATTTGACTCGACCCGAAACCCGACCCGGACCCAACCCGAAAAATATCGGGTTTGGGTGAACCCATTTGCCAGATGAGTCAGGTTCGGGTTTCGTTTGTCGACCTGTTTATAAAATCGGGTCGGGTTTGAGTTGACACAGAAACCTGGAATCAAACCGGGTTGACCCACAAACAACCGCACCACAAAGCAATCCCCCGCTCGCGTCTGCCCGAGGTCTGCACCTGCTCGTGTGCACCCGATCACGTCCGCTTGCATCCGCCGGCAGTCCGTAGCACAATTTGTGCTTACACCGCAGTGCGCTCGTCCTCACCCAGCACAAGCTAGCTACCACCACCCACGTCGCACCCCGTTGTGTTCTAAGTTCGCGGGTCCGATCGAGTCAACCTGGTAACCCATGCGGGTCGAGCCCTGGTTGGAATTTCTGACATGTCTACAAAAACAGGTCATGTCAAACAATAGCGGGTCAATAACGGGTTCAACCCAAACCCAACCCACAACCTTATTGTACACCCCTGCCTTTGCCTTTAAATAATATTCTCTTATCTTCACCCTTAGAACTTGTTATCAAAATATCTAAATCACATTTCTCTTGCCTAACAATAACAACAACATCAAGCATTTACCCTCTATATGAGATTGGCTACATGAATCCTTTGTCTTTGTTGTATCCTGCTAAGAGTTATATTTTCATTAACATCTAATAAAAAATGTCATTTATAATACTTCCCAACCTAGCCTTTTTTAGGTTTACTTACACCTTTCTTAAAATAGGCAATCTACTCTCCGAATTGGATCATCGGAAGGCCAACCTTTTATGTGACCAAACCATCTAAGAAGACTCTCTTTAATCTTATATGTCATTGGTGCTACTCCAACTTTTTCATGTATACACTCGTTTCACATTCTATCCCTAAGAGTGAAGCCACTCATCTTCCTGAGCATCCTCATCTCTGCAACAATTAACTTAATTTTATGCTTCTCTTTTAATGGCCAGCAGGTCTCACCATCATCTTATAGAATTTTTCCTTAAGTTTGAGGGATACTTTCTATCACACAACAAACGCGGTGCATTTTCTCCATTTTTTTAGTAAATAGCCTGATGTCAGTTAGTCCCCTGGCTAAGTCTCTTTGATATATGGCTAACGAATACTGTCAGCCTTACAGCCAAGTGGCATACACAAGACATTTATGGTGCCAGACAAGCAAGGTGACTTGCGCACCATCAACATTTGATGGGTACACACAGCCAAGCAGAGCAGCCTTCATATTGTTGACAGTGCACACAATACAAATGTTGCATGCAAACCAGTACTGCCATGTGCAAGCCAGTGGTTCTGCGAGCAAACAGAATGGGTTGGCAGTTGCAAAACATTCAAGGGCATGTGCAAGACTCATTCAACTAGTAGTTTCATGAGCATGCAAAGTCGCGCTAGCAATTAGCAACACTTTGTCAAGGTAAAAACTGTTGCAACAATTTCCTAGACGTTGAAAGGTGGACAGACAAACAATTGCTTGGACATGGGTAGACCAGCAGTCGCACATTGTTGCCAAGTTGCTAGAGAACTAAGGTAATTGCATGTCCAGCCCTATAAATAGGCCTAGCCATCCATGTAGATGCAGCTGTAGATGCAAGGCAATAGGTAGAGAGCTATAAGCAAGTGCATGTTGTTATAATGCACATACAAAGAGAGTGTGAATGAACTCTTTTAGCAAAGGACGAGAGTAGAGTGAATTGAAAGAGTGTTGGCATTGTGCAAACACAGAGAGGGAATGAGTGAACTCTCTTGTGGGATTGAATGTGTGTGAGGGTGATGTGGTACAAAAATAAAGACTAATGACAAGATCACAAATTAAAGCCCATCATCACAATTTCAGCCAATCACCATACAAAACACTCCATGCAAACTCATGAATGTCCCATAATATTTTTAAAATCATGATAGAATGATTTAAAAGTTTAATTTAAGGCCCCTTAATGGATAGGTGGGTCACACAAGTCAAAAAACAAATATCTTCATAAATTGGTTGATTTTAAGAACACTCTATTTGTTATTTATGATCAATCCGAATTTTTATGTATTTGAAAGCTTTTAATTTAATTTTATTTCTTTTAGTATTACGACATCTCATTAATCCATATAATAATATTTTATTAACTCTTAAGGCTTTTCAAAGTTGTCTAGGCTTGGAAAAGGCCTATAAATAGGACCTTACTTTATGCTTTTGCTTCAAAGTTGCCGGGGGTCCAAGGGGGCGCTACCTTCTAGCGGGGTTCGACCTGCCCGGTTAGGTCGCGGGGTCAAGGGGCAGCTCCCCTGCGGAGGTTTATGGGGGCCGCGCCCCCGGAACAAAATTTTATTATAAGAGTAATTTTGAAGTTCTGCTTGTTTTTAAAGTTCGTAAATTGTTTGTATGGGTAGATACCGAGTGGTACCGAGCATGTACCTAGCAGTACCGAGCATGTACCTAGCAGTACCGAGCATGTACCTAACGGTACTGCACGGTACAGAGCATGTACCTAGCAATACTGAGCGGTATCGAGCATGTACCTAGCAGTACTGAGCATATATTGAGCAGTACCAAGCATATACTGAGCGGTACCGAGCATGTACTGAGCGGTACCGAGCATATATTGAGCAGTACCGAGCATGTACTGAGCGGTACCGAGCATGTACCTAGCGATACCGAGCATGTACATAGCGATACCTCATTTAATAACCGGACACGCGTGTCCGATTTTAATTTTAATTTTTTAAATTGCGACACTCCAATGCCGTGTCGGACACGTGTCTGATGAGAAGTGTGAACTGATGCCTGACAAGTACCATAAATTTCTATACATCTCTCTAATCTATTAGGTTAGTAACTTAGTATTCAATTAATCAGTTTAACTATTAAATTTGTAACTTACATTTACTACTTGCACTTGCAGAGTAACAAAGTCAGGGAAAAATTATCCAAATTACGAATCGACCATATAACCGAGCTTTCTGTTTCTTCAAACAACATTTTATTACAGTCAATCATTGAATCCAATAACATTACTCTTTTAGTTGGTTTGTTGAAAGAACAGAAGTGGAAATTTTATGACTCGTTGCCCTTGCTTGACCGCGTCAAAGAGCATAGGCTTGTTGTTCCAAAAATTGTAAGTGTCAGATGAACATGAACTCTTCAATTTTAAAAAAAATTACATAACTAATCCTTGATCTACATATTTTTCAGCTTAAAGCCTTATACTCTGACACGAAAGGAGCTTTTAAATGTGATATCAGAAAATGGAAGCTTTCTACCATTAAAGATGTACCACAACAGGAGAACTCTATAGATTGCGGGATATATGTCTGTAAATATATGGAAAGAATATATCTTGAATGCAACACTCATTGGACTGATAGTACAAATTGGCAAACAGACATGCCAAAGTATAGGTCAGAATTTGCATATGAAATATTTTGTAAAACATTGAAAAAATAACAGTTTTTCATTCTGTGTATAAATATTTCTATGCATAAATGTTTCTAACTTTCTATGTAATGTGTATAAATGTTTAAACAGTTTCTGTGTATAAATGTTTATTTCTGAAGAATATATTTTTCAATTCTGTGTTTTTAAACGTTTTTAAATAATACGCATAATGCACGCACCAAATACGCATAACAAACGCAACAAATACGCATAACGCACGCACAAATACCCATAACGCACACATAAAATACGCATATAGATTTTTCAATTCTGTGTTTTTTAAACGTTTTTGAATAATACGCATAACACAGTAAATTTTATTTATCAAATTATATTAAATGTTTTAATTAATATGTATCTTTGTTTTTAAGTTACTTACATTAAAATGATGAGGAATATGTTTTTTAAGTTACTTACATTACGCAATGTGATTTTTATCATTTCATTTTCTATTCTTTACTCTTGAATATGATATTTGAACAAGTGCAAAGGGTTTATGGCTCTAGGTGGATTGTATTTAAGGAAGATAAATAAGGAATATTATATTTGAAAGATTTTGTGCTTGGAATTTGCGTTTAAAGATTAGTGTTTGAATTTTTTATTTGTTTAAATAAAGAAATAATTTAAAAAATGTTATTTAAACGTTTTTGAATAATACGCATAACACACACATAACATACGCATATGGAATGCACATAGTACTAACAAAAGACACACAGAGTACGCATATAACACGCATAAATAACGCAGTAAATTTTATTTATCAAATTATATTAAATGTTTTAATTAATATGTATCTTTGTTTTTAAGTTACTTACATTAAAATGATGAGGAATATGTTTTTTAAGTTACTTACATTACGCAATGTGATTTTTATCATTTCATTTTCTAGTCTTTACTCTTGAATATGATATTTGAACAAGTGCAAAGGGTTTATGGCTCTAGGTGAATTGTATTTAAGGAAGATAAATAATAAGGAATATTATGTTTGAAAGATTTTGTGCTTGAAATTTGCGTTTAAAGATTAGTGTTTGAATTTCTTATTTGTTTTAAATAAAGAAATAATTTAAAAAACGTTATTTAAACGTTTTTTAATAATACGCATAACGCACGCATAACATACGCATATGGAATGCACATAGTACTCACAAAAGACGCACAGAGTACGCATATAACACGCATAAATAACGCAGTAAATTTTATTTATCAAATTATATTAAATATATTTTATTCATATTATATTAAATAGAGTATGCAGACTACATTTAGTATGAACTGAGGGGTCGTTAGTTGTGGAGTGACGGGTGGCAGATATGGTTGGGAGGGTAAGAGGATTGGTTGATTTTTTATGAGCCTTTATTATACTTACTATTGCTCAACTATATAATGCAAGAACACTTGAAGAAAAGGGTAACTCATGATTTTCAAACAAAAGTAATGCAGCCTTGACCGAAGGTAAGATTTTTTATTTCAAAAAGTTAGTCTAAGGCTGGCAGGCTGCTGTTAGTTTGTGATTCTTTTGAGGATGAGGATAACTAAGTAGATTTCTAAATCGTTAGAATGAAAATACTAGGTAATCCTTATCCTCAAACGAATCACAAACTACCAGAAGCCTTAGTCTTATTTCTGAAGTAAAAAAACTTTCCTTTTGTATATGGCTGCGTTACTTCTGTTTGAAAATTATGTCTAAAAATCAAAGGAAGATTTTCTTGTAATCAAAGGAAGGTTGTATAACCTGCGGTCCTGCATTACTTCTGTTTGACAATCATGTGTAAACATCAAAGCAAGCTTCTCTTGTAATTATTTTGGTTTAATTTTTTTAATAGAATGTACATAGGTTATAGCTGCTACATGAATTATGATTGATGTATTGTCCAATATAAATCATCTTTGACAACCAAGCCTTCCATTTATTGCTGTGATATTTATCATTCTTCCGTGGACATGGAAGGAGGATAAATATCGCAGTAATGAATGGAAGGGCTTGGTTGTAAAGATGATTTATATTGGACAATCCAACGATCATAATTCCTGTAGAAAAGTTGATCTTGTTGAAGATGTAAATTAAGTTACAGCGCATTAAGATGTACATTGACAATCATATTGGAAGAAGTTTTACAAAATATACGTGTTCTGCTTAAATACGCATTACATATGCAGTGTTTACTCATTACATACGCAGTGTTTACTCATAACATATGCATAATACACGCATAGAATACGCACACTTTACGCAGTGTTCTGCTTCTCTACACATAAAATACGCATGGAGTACGCAGTGGTTACTCATAACATACGCAGTATATACGCGTAAAATATGCACAACTTAAAACTGAACATACAAAATTAATCGACAGCTCGACATTATATAATACTGAACAGTGATCACATCCAGTTCGCATACTAAACCCTAAACGAGAGCTGCTCTCTTTGCCTGGAGGTTTCTTCTACTACGAGTTGGGTTGCTGTCTTCTCCGTCCAACCCGCGGCCGCTTCTGTCCGAGGCTGCTGTCTCTTCCGACCTGCATCAGGTCATAGAAAAGATTAGTAAGAACTCGTTCACTTCCTATTTTTCTCAATCAGGATGGTCAAAAATAAGGAAAAGGCTGCATCAGGTCATAGAAAAGATCCAGCATGGAAATATAGCACTCAGGTGGATGTAGAAGGCAGTGATAAAACATATGTCTATCTGAAATGCAATTACTATGATAAAATTATGAAAGGTGGTGTGACTAGGATGAAGGAACACCTTTCAGGTTCTCACAAGAATGCTGCTCCATGCTCCAAAGTTCCTGATGTTGTAAGGGATGAGATAAAGTCATACATGAATAAGTCTACCACATCAAAACATCTTGCACAGAAGCAATTTGAGGATAGAGTTGATGCTGGATCTTACTACGGGAGTGAGCGCAGCGTTAGGGATTCATCTTCTTCTATGAAGCCCATTTCATCTAGTGGTGCTAGAGGGCCTATGGATAATTATATGGTTGACACATTAGAGGATAGGCCTTCTACTACACAGAAGATGGCCCCAGAAAATGCAAGAGAGGCGCGGAGAAGAGTGTGTAAGGATATAGGCAGTTCTTCTACGAAAATGCAATTCCATTTAATGTTACGACATCACCTGCTTATTACAACATGATTCGTTCAGTTGGAGCATTTGGGAGAGGGTTCAAACCTCCAACCATGTATGATTTAAGAACATAGATTTTGAAGGAGGAGTTGGAAAGCACTGATAAAATCATCGAAGAAATTAAGAAGACTTGGGCCCAAACAGGAGTAACAATTATGTCAGATAGGTGGTCTGATATCAAACATAGAAGTCTGATCAACATCCTCATTAATAATCCTTATGGTACTGTGTTTTTAAGGTCAATTGAAGCATCTAACCAGGTCAAAGATGCTGAGTTCATATTTGGATTATTAGATAGCATTGTTGAGGAGGTTGGAGAACATTTGGTTGTACAAATTGTGACAGATAATGCAAGTTTTTATAAGACTGCAGGTAATAAACTTATGGAGAAGAGGAAACATTTGTATTGAACTCCATGTGCTGCACATTGCATAGATCTGATTCTTGACAAGCTTGGGGATCTACCTCAACATAAAAATGCACTCACTAAAGCCAAAAAAATAACCAAGTTTATTTACAATCTCTTGGGTTCTAGCTCTTATGAGAAAGTTTTCGAAGAAAAAAATTCTAAGGCCAGACGCAACAAGATTTGCCACCGCATACTTAACCTTAGAGAGCATGCTGGATGCCAGACAACCTTTAGAGGCTATGTTCACATCTACACAGTGGTTGAGTTGTGCTTGGGCGAAGAAGGCTGAGGGAAAAGAGATTAGAAATATTGTTTTAAATGACAGATTTTGGCAAAGTGTCTTATATGTCATTACAACCACTAGACCTTTAATTCATGTTTTAAGGATGGTGGATGCTGAGAAGAAGCATGCAATGGGTTTCATCTACAATGCTATGGATGAAGCCAAAGAGATGATTGCCTCCAACTTAGGAGACAGTGAGGGAAGCTTTAGGAAAATTTGGAATATTATTGATGATAGGTGGGAACTACAGCTTCACCAACACTTGCATGCCGCTGGCTACTACCTAAACCCTCAGTATCAATATGCAGAGAACAAGTCTACAAACCCTGAAATAAAGTTGGGATTATATCATTGCATGGATCGTCTAATAAGTGATGCAACTGAAAGATCAAATGCTGACTTGCAATTGATACATTTAGGAACAAAGAAGGTTTTTTTGGATTACAAAAAGCAAAAGATACAATTGTCAAACGATCTCCAGTTGAGTGGTGGATTCAATTTGGTGATGGGACTCCAGAATTACAGCATTTTGCTGTGAAAGTTTTGGACTTGACATGCTCTTCATCTTGCTGTGAAAGGAATTGCAGTACCTACAACCAAGTGCATACAAAGAGGAGAAATCGCTTGTCGACATTGAGGATGAACTCACTGGTGTACATTATGTACAATAGGAGACTCAGATATAGAAATTTAAAGAAAAAAGGATTAATGGATGATGAAGATCCTTTGCTTTGCGATGATGTGGCATCTGATGATGAGTGATTTGTAGATGAAGAAGTTGAAGTGATGCCGTCTGAATTACAAGATGAAGATTTAAATGTTGATTTCTTTAATGGTCTTAAAGCATCCACATCCACCACAACTCAAAAACAAATCAAAAAAGGTATATAAATAATATAGTTTTTTTTCTTAAACTTTTATTAATGTATTACACTATTATTTACTATGATATTACTCAAAAATATTTACTATTTAGGGAAGAAGATAACTAATAATGAGGAAGAAGAAGCTGATTGGGAGATATTGGACTCTATAGGAGAGGGGGAAGAAGAGAGAGCAGCTCATTATAATGATGATTCAAATGAAGACCCCCTTAGTGATGACTGATGAGTGATGATAATGCTGATGACTAGTGAGTTCTTAACTTCTTATGTGATATGTTAATGTCATTGCTATTTATCTTGTGCATTTTTATATTTTATATATTATTTACTCATTAGTATATACAAAATTTATTATTTTATGTTTACGCAATTTTTTGATTTTGAGGCTTACGCCTCAAATCACCTTGAGGCTTACGCCTCGCCTCACGAACGAAAAATGCCTCAATACCCGAATACGCAATTTTAAACCTTGGGTGTATTTCTTTGGTTTGGTAACATATATTACACCTTTGATAGGATTTATTTGATTAGAATTTTTTCTTTTATTGAACAAATAAATAGTTATCAAGCCACTTCTTTTACATAATTTTTATATATTTATCTTTATTCAGTTGCATTTATATTTTTTCTTATTAATATTCTTTAACTTTTCAAGAGAAGAGTTCTTGTAGAAGAGGAGAGTTGATGCAACACTAAGATAAATGCTTATGACAATATCACAAATTAATGGTCATCATCATAATTTGGGTTAGTCATCATACAAAATTCTCCATGCAACCCATGGACGTCCCAGAATACTTTTAAAATCATAGTAGAATAATTTAAAAGCTTAAATTAAGGCTTATTGATGGATAGGTGAATCATACAAGTCAAAAAGGCAAAGATCTTAATAAATTGATTGATTTCAAGATCAATCTACTTGTCACGTGTGTCCAATCTGAATTTTCATGTATTTGAAAGCTTTTAATTTAATTTAATTTAATTTCTTTTATTTTCTTTCTTTTTAGTATTAAGACATATCATCAATCCATGCAATAATATTTTATTGACTCTTAAGACTTTTCAAAGTTGTCTAGGCTTGGAAAAGACCTATAAATTGATTGATTTAGCTTTGTACTTTTAATTCCTTAAATAAATTTTTTATTTTAAAAAGAAAAAAAAATATTTTTTATTCAATGAATCAAAAGTAAAAAAGCAATATTCTATTTATTTTTCAAGACTAAATAATTTTAAAAAGCCTTAAGAGCCAATAAAATATTATTAGATGGATTTATTATATGTGCTAACATTAACAAAAAGAAAATAAAAAACTTCAATTACATTAAAAACTTTTAAATATATGAAAATTCTGATTAGCCACAAATGACAAATATAGTGGTTTTAAAATCAATCAATTTATGAAGATATTTGCTTTTTTTACTAGTATGGCTCATCTACCCATGAAGGGGCCTTAAATGAAGCACTTAAATCATTCTATCATAATTTTAAAAGTATTATGAGATGTTCATGGATTTGCATGGAAAGTTTTTGAATGATAACTGGCCCAAATTGTGATGATGGGTCTTAATTTGTAATCTTGTTATTAGTCGTTGTCTTGGTGTTGTATTAGAGGGTTATGGACTTATGGGTATTTTGATAGATTTGCCTAATAACGAGTCTAATCGTTTGTATATTTGGTGGAAAAGAGAGAAGGTAGGGATTGTGACACCTGTAATGTTTGGTGTCTATTGATCTTCAGCACCCTTCCTTTGTACTAACTTACAAGTGAAGGTTGAAACAATGAAAACACCTGGCTTTCATATAATGTCTGATTGTGTGTAGTTCATCTACGATTTGCTCCACTCTTTTGAAACAAAAGAGTTTGATAGGAAATACTTGATTTCAAGTATTTCCTATTCGCTTTTACAACAACTCTCAAGGCAAACTGCTATCCACAGCATGAAAACAGTCCAAAACAAAGAAAAAAAACAGGAAAAACTGCAAGAACCTTGGAGAAAAGACTTGTATTTACTAGTAGATGCAAGGAAAATAGCAAAGATACAAGGATCCTCTATTCGAGAGGAGGATCGCACTCTCCCAATCTCTAGAATTCGATCTAGAACCCTAGCCACCAAAGAAGAATAAGAAAACTCTTATAAATAATGACATAACCCTAATCCTCTCTTTACTCCCTACTTAATGCATACAATTCAAATCTAATACAAAAGGACCTAATTACCCTTGCTTCCCCCCTCCTTTTGGCTCCAAGATTCAATTTGAATTTCAAGTGGACCCCACCTAAATCTCCCCCCTGGCTTGCGCTGGCTCCTCCTGCTGTATAAGAACTGAGCCGGCCCAAGGGGCTGGGCTGGCTGGACCGAACCAAGGAGGATCGGTCTAACATTACCGCCCTCCCAAAGAACCACCTTGTCCTCAAGGTGAAAGTCAGGAAACTGTCGCTTCATCCGCTCGTATGGCTCCCACGTGGCCTCGTAGTCAGGGAGGTTCTTCCATTTGATCAGGACTTCAGTTGCTCCATCTGCTTTCTGCCGAGCCTCCATGAGCTCCAAAGGTTCCAGTATCATCTCCATCTCCTCATTTAATGTCCCTGGTAACTCCGTACTAGTAGCATAATCCCCAATGGCTCTCCTAAGCTGGGATACATGGAAAACGGGGTGGATCGTCATCGTCGGTGGTAGCTTCAAACGATATGTCACGGCTCCAATTTTCGCCAACACTTCATAAGGCCCAGAGTACCTTGGGGCAAGCTTCTCATTCCTTCGATTGGCGACCGTCTTTTGTCGATATGGACGAAGTTTTAAGAATACTTCCTCGCCCACTTCAAATTGAATATCATTCCAATATCCATCAGCTTGTTTCTTCATAATCTGTTGAGCCCTTAAAAGATGTCTTTTTAACTCTTCCAGTGTCTTATCCCTCTCTTCCAAATACTCCTCTACTGAAGACACGGGCATGCTGCTACTCCCAAAATGCACCAAGTGGGGCGGATCCCTTCCGTACAACACCTTAAATGGGGTCATCTGAGAGGCTGAATGAAAAGAGGTGTTCTACCAGTACTCGGCCCATGCTAGCCATTTATCCCATAGCTTGGGTGTCTCTAATGCGAAGCATCTCAGATAAGTTTCCAGGCTCCGGTTGACCACTTCTGTTTGACCATCTGTCTGTGGGTGGTAAACAGTACTCCTTTTTAGCACCGTCCCCTGCCGTCTGAACAATTCTTTCCAGAAATGGCTGAGGAACACTTTATCCCTATCTGATACTATCGCCTCGGGCACTCCGTGTAATCTGACTATCTCCCTGGTGAAAACTGCCGCTACTGTCACCGCAGTGTATGGATGGCGTAGAGGAATAAAGTGAGCATATTTGCTCAATCTATCCACTACCACCTAAAATCACAGTGAATCCCTCAGAGCGGGGTAGCCCATCAATGAAGTTCATAAATATCTCCTCCCATACTCGTCCTGGTAACGTCAATGGCTGCAGTAACCCCCCTGGTGACATAGCTAAATACTTATTTCTTTGGCAAATCTCGCACCTGGATACCATCTCTTCCACATCTCTATGCATACCTTTCCAGTACAGCTCTGCCGCTAGTCTCCTATAGGTCTTTAGCACTCCTAAATGACCTCCCACTGCAGTTTCATGGAACTCCTGGAGCAATTGTGGGATGTGTACTGACGTTCTGGGTAACACAAACCTCTCCTGATACAACAATCTCTCCCCCTCCAACGAGTACCCTGGATGGCCTCCCTCTTCCTTCAGTAAGTCAGCTCTGATCTTGCTTAGTTCCTCATCTTTGGCGCTCTCCTCCTTTATGTCTTCCCAATCTAGCATCATTGGGACTAACAAATCCACTGTCTGCAGCTCCCCCATGCACCTGGACAAGGCATTTGCTGCCTTATTTTCTACCCCTGGCCTGAACTGAATCTCAAAATCATACCCGAGCAGTTTGGATAGCCACCTCTGATGCTCCTCTGTCACCATGCGCTGCTCCAGCAAATATTTCAAGCTCTATTGGTCGGTTCTGACGATGAAATGTCTTCCAAGTAAGTAGGGCCGCCACTTCTGGATGGCCAAAATAATTGCCATCAACTCCCTCTCATAAACAGATTTCAACCGGGCTCTGGCAGTCAACACCTAACTGAAATATGCAATGGACCTGTGACTCTGCATCAGCACTGCTCCTAGTCCGTATCCCGATGCATCTGTCTCCACTATAAAGACCGGAGTAAAATCTGGTAAAGATAAGACCGGGATTATGGTCATAGCTTTCTTCAACTTCTCGAATGCTGTCGTAGCTGCCTCCCCCCATAAGAATCCATCTTTCTTCAACTGCTCAGTGAGTGGCCAAGTTATAGTGCTGTATCCCTTTACAAATCTTCTGTAGTAACATGTAAGCCCTAAGAATCCCCTCAGCTCCTTTAGATTTTTGGGCAGTGGCCACTTAAGCATGGCCTAAATCTTGGACTGATCTGCTGCTACCCCTTCCTTGGATACCACATGCCCCAAGTATTCCACACTAGCTTGTGCGAAGCAGCTTCAAGTTAGCCCTCAACTGGTGCTCCTGGAGAACCTCTAACACCTTCTTTAAGTGTCCCCAATGCTCCTCCTCTGTTCTGCTATATACTAAGATGTCATCGAAGAATACCAACACGAATCGCCTGAGATCCTATTTAAAGATCTTATTCATGAGTGCTTGGAACGTAGCTGGGGCATTAGTGAGGCCAAAGGGCATCACTAGGAACTCATAGGGACCCTCATGAGTTCTAAAGGCGGTCTTGGGCACATCTTTTTTCTTCATTCGTATCTGGTGATATCCTGATTTCAAGTCGATCTTGCTGAAAATCACTGTTACACTCAACTCATCCAGAAGCTCATCAATCACTGGTATGGGAAACTTATTAGGTACAGTTTCCTTGTTGAGTGCGCGGTAGTCTACACAGAAGTGCCAGCTGCCATCCTTTTTCTTCACCAATAGAACAAGACTAGAGAACGGGCTAGTGCTGGGCCTGATAATCCCTACTTCAGGCATTTCTCTGATCAACCTTTCTATTTCATCCTTCTGAAACTGAGGGTAACAGTATGGTCGTACACTAATAGGTGACACCCCCTCCCTTAACGTGATGGCATGCTCCTGCTCCCTGGGTGGTGGCAGCCCTAGAGGTGGTTGAAAAACCTCCTCAAATTCCTGGATCAAGGGCTGCACAGAGAGGGGTATGTCTCCCCCTTCCTCCACACTCACTCCTTCTAATCGGTGTAATTCCACCAAGTAGCCTTCCCCCTCTTCTTGAATTGTCTTGATTAGGGCTTTAAGAGAAACCCCTGCCTTGGTCAGCCCTGCATCTCCTTGAATCACCCTCTTCCTTCCATCCTTTATCAACTCCATCCGCAGAGTGCCCCAATTTACTTTGGTTTCCCCCAATGTCTGCAACCACTTCATCCCTAGGATGACATCCGTACTCCCAATTATAGGGGAAGGAAGTCTTCCTTCACTTGTATGCCTTGGATCTTCAGCACCACCCCCTTGCAGGCTCCTCTTCTCATTTCTACCTTCCCTGTGCCCATCATCACCCCATAGCCTCCAGTATCTTCTAACTTCATCCCCAGCAGCTCCACAATCTGGGTGGAAATGAAATTGTGGGTTGCCCCACTATCAATCAACACCACGACTCCACGATCAGCTATCTCTCCCTTTACCTTCATAGTGTGACTCGAAGTGAATCCCACTATAGAATTAAGAGAGACTTCTACCACATCCAGATGCATCTTTTCCTCCTCCACCTCAGAATTGCTTCCCCCTCCCTCTTCGTCTTCCTCGTCTTCACAAACAAGGAGAACTTGAATAGTTCGATCCTTGCACTTGTGCCCTGGCGTATATTTTTCATCGCATCGGAAGCACAGCCCTTTTGTTCTTTTCTCCTGCATTTCCTTCTCAGTGAGCCTCTTGAACTGCCCCCCATTTCCTCCTGTGGCTTTTTCCTTCGTTTCTTTCATCCCTCCTGGGGACGCTCGCTTGGGGACTAGGTGAGTAGTCGTCCACCTGTAAGTGCCTCCTGAGCTACTATTACACCTAGCTCCCTTCTCCAGGTTCTTTTGATTTTCAACCAACTGTGCAAGTTTCATGGCCTCCCCCAGGTCCCTAGGCATCAAGACCTTCACCGCTGCTCGCACCTCGGCCTTTAACCCCTTCATAAAATTCCCCTCCAGCACTGTCTCGGACAGGCACTCTACCCTGCTGGCCAGATGCTCAAACCTCTCTCGGTAGTCCGCCACAGACCCCTTCTGCATTAGGGCAAAGAACTGCTCGTAGAAGTCTCCTCCCTGATTGGTTTGGAAACGCTCTAACAAACTATCCTTGAATTCTCCCCAGCTCCGGATAGGTCTCCTCTGATCTCTCCACTGGTACCAAGAGAGTGCCTTCCCTTTCAGACACAAGCCCGCTGCCGATAATTTCTCCTCCTCCGTCAAGCCGTTAATAGCAAAGTACCTCTCTACTTTGTAGATCCACCCATAGGCATCCTCCCCTTTGAAAATGGGCATTTTTAATTTTCTCACCTTCCGATCCCCGCCGTTCCCCCTTAATCCTCCATAGTTTCCCCTCTCCCATGTGCCTGCCCCCCCCCCATGTCTCCCTATCTTCCCTTGCTATCCTGTCCCCATCCCCCTTCAAAATCACCTCTCCGATCTTCAAAAACAGCTTCCCGGCGCCTATGATAACCACCCCGATGCTCCCAACCAACACCTCTTGGTTCCACGCCTCCATAGCCTTGCCTTTCCCCATATCTTCCTCCTCTCTCCTCCCTCTGGAAAGGCTCCAAATGAGGCCTTCCCCTACTCCCTTCCACGATTTTCACCTCCTCTTCTTACCGATGGATTTCAGAGTTGGTGTTCTTCGCTGCTGACCCTTTTGCATCAGATGCCACCGATTGGGTTTGAAACTCCAACATCTTTTTCATCATATCCCGTAGATCGGCCACTTGCCCCTCCATGGAAGACATTCGTTCCTCCACGGTCTCCTTGATTTGATTTATTTCTCCTTCAATTTTCTCCTCCAAAGCATCCACCTTTTTAGGGGCCATCCAAAGGAAACCGAAATTTTAAGACAAATTTCTGGGTCTGAAAAAAAATTCAGCAAAAACCTCCTTGCCGTTCAAATTTCAGCCACCGAAAACTATAAAAATCAGCCCCCGATCGATCCCAAGATGTGCTCTAATACCAATTTGATAGGAAATACTTGATTTCAAGTATTTCCTATTCGCTTTTACAACAACTCTCAAGGCAAACTGCTGTCCACAGCAGGAAAACAGTCCAAAACAGAGAAAAAAACAGGAAAAACTGCAAGAACCTTGGAGAAAAGACTTGTATTTTACTAGTAGATGCAAGGAAAATAGCAAAGATACAAGGATCCTCTATTCGAGAGGAGGATCGCACTCTCCCAATCTCTAGAATTCGATCTAGAGCCCTAGCCACCAAAGAAGAACAAGAAAACTCTTACAAAAAATGACATAACCCTAATCCTCTCTTTACTCCCTACTTAATGCATACAATTCAAATCTAATACAAAAGGACCTAATTACCCTTGCTTCCCCTCCTTTTGGCTCCAAGATTCAATTTGAATTTCAAGTGGACCCCACCTAAATCTCCCCCCTGGCTTCCGCCGGATCCTCCTGCTATATACGAACTGAGCTGGGGGGTGGGCCAGCTGGACCGGTCTAACAGAATTCCTTAGAATTGATGCTGGGAAAACAATCATTAACTCTTTTAGATGCGGCCCATTAGTGAACGGGAAGCATCCTCACATAATACCCAAAATCTTGGCAAAATAAGCATACGATTTTCCCAAAATTATATCCTACTTTCGCCCACATAAATAAAAAATGGCAAATTTAATTTCATTAAATTCTATTTAAAATTCTAAGCATTTTGATATATAATAGTATATAATTATTCAATCAATAGCTTAAAAATATGTTATTAATATTTATTTAACGTTTGCCATAATAAATGATTGACTGTTAATCAATTTTAAGTTAATTATTAATTGTAGTGACTTTCCACTAACATCAACTTTTCCACTAAGAGCAGCATGCAACCGTTGATTTGATCCTACGGCTGGTATTGAGAGCATTAGTTAGTGGAATGTTAAGATATTATATTAGTAGTATATTAGCACTTAGCAATCAGCCCTTCCATTCCTCTCACCCATTCATCATATGGATCACTGGAAGCCACTGAAGGCCGCGGGCAAGAGGAGGAAAAAACAAAGCTGCTATTGTACTCTACTGTGGAGGATAAATTCAGAACATACATCACATAAAGATAAGGAAATCAGTGTTGTTGTAGGCTGCTGTGGAGGATAAAGTCCAGGTCTCAAATCTGTAGTTGCTAAAAGGAATTCTGTAATGTTTGCTGAAATTTGTATTACTGAGTTGTTTATTTGTGAAATCTGCATTGTTGAAGGTTGTATGGTTGAAATCTGTATTGCTGAATTTCTGAAATCTGCATTGCTGAGGGTTTTATGGTTGAAATCTGTATTGTTGAAAGTGGTGTTGCTGAAATAAATGGTTATTTAAATCTATGTTTTGTGTTGAAAGCAGTGAATGCAAAGAGAAGAATAAAGTTGCTATTATAGGACTGCTGCAGTAGTTGCAAAAACCAGTAAGGTGAAGATAGGAAATTCAGAAAATAATAAAGAAATAAAAGGAAGGGAAGTAGAGAAGCAAAAGGGAGTAAGAGGCGAGATTTTGGGTTGAATTTGTTCTTTTCGAGTAAACCTCTAAGAATTTTCATATAAGTTGTGTTATTTTTATATGCATGCATGCATAAAAGTGCTTGTATTTTAGGTTGTATATAAGAGGAAAAGAGACAGGTACTGTAAGAGCACAAACTCACCTGCCTATGCCAAAGAACAATGTGAGATATCCAACCTGTAGTGTAGGAAATGGGAGCATTTTTTGTACTTAATGTAAAGTGTAGAAACAATCATTTTACAATTAGCAGGTTACATCTAGCATGTTGTTGTATATTTTAGCATGTTTTATATTATTAGTAAACTGTGATGTTGAATTGTGATGCTTTAGAAAGATATTACAAATGAAGGGTACAAAAATATACACATTTACAAAAATTAAAGGTAATTGAGACAAGTCATAGATGGGAGATAGACCCGCACAAATAAAGGCGAAAGACCTAACAAGATAAGCCTTCGGGAAGCCATACATAAGGTATCCTACTCTCTCACTTCTAAAAGTTGGGAATTCGGACCAACCTTGAAGGAGAGAGCAGCCCTCAATTCTAAAAGTTGCGAATTCAGACCAAACCCTGAATTAGAGAGATGTAAGTGTGCAAAAGTCTATAGTCATTATATTACTTTCTTAAAATATTGAACACTAAACACAACATGAAGGGTGGAAAGCTAAACATACATTAGTATCTTGTATAGCTTATGATTAGTATAGAAATTCTCGTATATTTTAATTGACTATTTCCAACTCACTTGGTTTTGATAGAAGTATTTCAGGATAGGTATTAGTAAGAGATAGGTATGTGCAGATTCTTCCTCTCTGTTAGACTCTAGATTGACTATAGAGGGTCAAAATGAGGTGTCAGGGAATTGCTTGACAAGGCATAGGATCACGAGAAGACAGACTTTAGAGCTCAACATCCAAATATGAAAGAAGATTTCAGCAAAATAGTGTATCAAGAGCTGATTTTTTGTGGTACAACGTGCCTTTGAATTTGTGGGAAAGGTGTGGAAAGTGGCTTATCAATCAAAGTTATCAAAGATAATGTAAGGGGATCTCATATTCTTATCAGTTACCTCAAATATTTCCATGGAGATTTGAAGTATATGAATAGGAGCAAGGATGCTTAACCATAGACTCTTGAGTAAAAGTTAAACCAACCATAAGACAGAAGTCTTGGTAAAGTGGAAGTGGATGACTGGAAAAATATAATACCTCAAAGCAATTTTATGATTACAAGAGGTTGGCCAAGTATACACAGGCCAATAATGACGTGAGATGGGCGAAATGGCTTAAGCAACATCAACATTTGTTGGATATGCATGGCCAAACAAAGCTGCATTCGTATGTTTGACAATGGTGCTACGTTTCAGATTAGTGATGCTACATAAAAATCATTGATTGTGCTAGCAAGCCAGTGTTGTTACAATCAAATGTTGATGTAAGACTTAAGATCCATTTGGGGTGGCTCCAATTGCCAGCAAAATTAGTTCTAGAATTATTGTTGCAAAAGTTTTTTTTTTTAATTATGATGAGCTTTATAGAGTTTTCTTTTTTGATAAAGTCAAACATCAATTTGCTTACAGCCACCACACTCAAGTATATCTAAGGTCTATTTGGAGCAATTTTTTTGTTGTTTTACTTTTCGGACTGCTGTCACACTTTTATTTAGTTATTTCCCCTTGTTATTTTCAATATATATATATATATATATATATATATATATATATATATATATATATATATATATATATTCATAATACCCACAGATCTTTCAAAAAGGTCGATATGTATACAGCTACTTTTATATGCAATTGTAGCCGTCCCAAATGCACCCCTAGTTGTAAAAAGCTACTTTTCAGAAAATAATTTTAATAAAAATTATAAGAATCTTATAGCCAAAAAGAGCAATGACAACTTTCTAGAAAACAAAGCTATGAAAAAATTCCCCCTAGTAAAACCTTAGTTAACTAGTTGTTGCATAAGCATGCAAAATGGCATTTGCAATTACAACAAAATTCAATCAAGCCGCCAAAAGTTGCTTAGACCTACAAAGTAGGCTAACCAGCAGTTGCCTAGACATGAAAAATGGGTTGAACACATGTTGCAGCAATTTCCATTAAGAGTGGCTAGCAAACTTAGGCAGTTCAATGCCTATAAACTATAAATAGGCATGGTCGGCCATGTAGATGCAAGGCAAGAGGCTGAGGGTTGTGAGCAAGTGCAAAATGTATTACAAGTGCATATTGTAACTATGCACACGCGAAGAGGGTGTAAGTGAAATCTCTTAGCTATAGGTGAGTGCAAACTGAATTGCAAGCGTTCAGAGATTGTGCAATCGCGTAGAGAACATGTGTGAGCTGTTTTGTGGGTTCGCACACTTGAGAGCATTGTGGACATTTTGGTGCATAATAGTGGGCGCTCCTTAATATATTTGGAGGAAAAAGAAATGGTTGGAAGGGTGGCTCTCATAAATTGCTTGTTCCCTCTTGATCTTTGCCACTTCTTTGTACTAACTTGCAAGTGAAGGCCGACCCATGGAAAAGTCCTTGATGTCATAGAGGTTTAAAAAGCATCTAATTTTGAAACCTATAATACAAAGGTTATTTGCCTTTCTTACTACTCATTGCATAAATTCATGATTCACATAATATTATTTGTAATATTTCATTTTTGATATTATAAACTACCAATTATTTTCCTGTGCATCTTCTATGCTTTCTATATCAACCACCATGGCTAAATATAGACAAACATTTACAACTCCAAAATCACAAAGACAATCCAATTGCTAGCCCATACTTCTAAAATGAAGATTTTAACTGATATAACTAGCACCAAATGTCATACATCTTTTACTCAAATTGAACTTAAGAGAATCAATCAAAATTTGTTTATACATTTTGAGTTATAACTGTGCCCTTAAAACGGTCATGCAATATCCTAGAAGGCCCCTTGTTGGCATAAAATGTGAGGTAATGAAAATTTTAATTGACCATAGTCATAAAACTAACATATGACCGTTGGTCCTAAACAAAACTAGCTCAGGAGATAATGAGATATAGTCCAAGAACTTGGAATCCTAAGAAAAAAAAGCCATAAACCGCAAGAAAATACGCAGCATTGCGGCTAGCAAAAAGCAACGCTTCACAAGATGTATTGTTTGCATTCTTAGAAGAAAATCTTTCAAGCAAAATGTCTCGCTAATATTAGAACTACTCCAACATAGATACAAACAAAAATAGATGCATACACACAATGATTTATATGTATGACATTCAAGAAAATAAAGATGCCAAAATAACAAAAAATCACGACTATAGTATACCATTTTTTGGAATAGTTAAATAGCACTTGCAAACAAAGGTTAATTACAATATGCAGTTTTAAGCAAAGGAGAAACTACAAGAAATTGAAGGAAAAACACAATTTTGCAGTAATCATAATATTGAAAGATATTTTATTAAATTGGTAAAAATTGAATCAGAATTGGAGGTGATATACGTAATAATCAAGTGTAAGGTTTGATGAATAACAAATCAGAGATAAACAACATGATTGTTGTTATACATGCTTTTGGTCAAGAATTCAAAACTTCATTGAAGAAGACAACAACATAGGCGTTGGTAAGCGGCTATTGAACCTCATAATTTTAAGGCAACAGGAAATTAATCCAGTTCAAGATATGATCTAGCACCGCAACATGTTCCTATTCAACTTTACTCCATATAGTATAATCATAACCTGATCACTGCTTTATTCATATCAAAATAGATTGCTTTGAAAATATAATAGTTTCCTTGTTCTCGAATTTGTTGTCTACTTGTCTTAGAATTGCGTTAGAAGAAGTTTAGACATTAGAGCTTTGTTTGGTTATCTGGTACCTTTTGTAAAAGGTAGTTTTAGATACGTTGGTTAAGGGAATGGTGTTTTCTAATAGAGAAGCACATATCAAAAAGCATCTCAAAATAGCATAAAAATGAAGTTCCCTGAAAAGCATTTCTATAGAAGTGTCACATACAAACAACAAGCAAAAAAAATAATTTTGGTTTTTCTTTTTTAGAAAAGGCAAAGCAAAAAAACGCTCTCTCAGACAAGGCCTATTTGTATGATCAATTTTCATTGAATCTATGGGCAAGAAAAAGACAATCTAACGAACTAAAATAAAGCTTGGAGAATTCCTAATGGGTTAACATATTCAAGTCCAATACATATTGTCATATAGCTCATATTATTTTTTTTTTTCTAGCTACACGGTGACTAATCCAACCATTGTGATTCTTAATACAAGAGTTATTTCATAGGAGTCCACTGGAAATCTTGTTTAGGAAGGTGAATCCATCATGCAAGCTTAATATATTATCATTATAACTGATAAAGAAAAATCAAAAGCACTGATTCAATTTTTTTTTGAACTGCCAGACTATTTGACCATTGAATTCTTAGAATAAAAATGATTTGAAAAATATATTTTTTGTAACTTACTAATTTCAAAATATCAATTAAAAATAAAATAAATAAAAAACAAAAAAGAAATGTCACACGTACTATGTGAAAGAATCAACATAACTTAATAAATTCATCCAATTTAATTGCCACAAGAAGAACATAAGCCAGGAATGGGGAGACCTAAGTTGTTTGGGGTGATAGTGGAAAAGTTGACAGCTGTCACCGTGCAGAACAAAATCAATCAAATTATGCCAAATTCTAACAATCTAGTGTCAGTTCATGCTGTAATAAACCAACTAGTATCCACTTAGACCATCATTGATGACTGAAAACAAAAGCTGACAATACACTTGAGGAATAAGGTATTATGAAACTACAACTAAATTAAATTAAACTCAATAACCGCCCTACAATTTCAAACAAAAAGGGTAACATAAAGTAATGGCTCTAGAGATACCTAGCTCTGAAACTTCAATCTTTAATATTACTTGGAAGAAAGAATAATCATGATGCTCACCGCGGCACAATATCTACAGGGAGAGGGAGAAAGATTAAACCTTCCATTGGCAGAATTCATGTATACTCCCGGAAGTATGCAAGAGATGAGATGCCAATTAAGGTTTAATAAACTTCAGTTTCAATTTAGATTGCCATAGTTCGTGATAAAATAGCAAAGCAGAGAAAGGAAACCAAGCCACTAAAGCAATGTAACAGTAATAAGGGAAGGTTCTTTGTAAAAAGTAGTCTGTCCTCTTCTTACATACCTTTTGTAATTATATATTTGTAATACCATCTGCTACTAGCAGTACTACGCAACTAATTAAAGAAAACGGATAAAATAAAGATGGTGTATACTTGCTAACAGAAAAAGAAATAAGCAAATATGGGGTAGTGGAGCCATAAATAGAGATGTGGTGTGCCTCAGGTACACATTAGCTGCATCAGTTCTCCCCCGGCGAAGTGGTTATGGTGGATGTATTTATATGGTGGGTATTATGCATAAATATCAGCTATGTTGAAGGCAGCAGATATGCAAAAGGTGGTAGGAAGATCAATGCCATAGGCATTGTCGTTGATGTGATGAAGAATGGGGAATGGACCAATTTTCCTTGGGCTGAGTTTAGAGTAAGTGGCCGTTGGAAACCTCTCCATACGCATCTGTTGTTGAATCTTGTTGAATCTTAATTAGGTTGTTAAACCTAAGTTAATGTCTCAAGGCTAACCAAGAGGGGGGTTGAATTGGTACTTTTAAAAAATTACTTTTCTTGGATTTAAAAAATTTGAAACCAGTTAACGATTAAGAGCAAGTTAATTAAGGTTTTAAAAACAACTTTTCAACCACGGAAAAAATAACTTACAGTAAGTAAATATGTAGCGGAAAAATAAACTACACATAGATTTATAGTGGTTCAGTCAAACATAACCTACATCCACTTCCTGAAGACTCCCTCTTCAGGTATTGCACTATTACCACAAGTGTCTCTCCTCTTGTCCCCACAGCAAGGCGGAGAACCCTTCACAAAAGTCTTTCCACCAATCCCCAGTGCGACAGAGAACCGTTGTTCTTTTACACCTTCCAAGTGTACGCAGAGTACCCTCAGCTGTTCACACCTTCCAAGTGTCGGCAGAGAACCGTCGGCTGTTCACACTCTCCAAGTGTAGGCAGAGAACCTTTGTCCTTTTACACCCTCCAAGTGTAGGCATAGAACCTTCATCCTTTCACACTTCCCAAGTGTCGGCAGAGTACAGGATCTTCTCCAAGATCTTCTCACGAACAATCTAGAGTGACAAGAGGAAGAGTGATAACAAAATAAATTACAAAGAGATCCTTACCTTTGAGTAACCCTATGAATCCTTCACACTCCACTTGTAAGAAATCTCTCTCAAACACTCTCTCACACTCTCTCTTTCAATTGCCTTTTGAAAATCACAAAGTCAAGAGAAAAGAAGATCATTCACTTCAGTTTAAAATGGACCCTTTTATACAAAAGAAACGAAAACCCGTCTAGAAAACTGAAATTTTCCATTTTGAACGTACACGATCGTACTGTACGATCATATGTTCGTACAAACGAACAGTTCAAACACTATTGCGTACGAACATGTTGTGAATCGGTACGAACTCATTTCGTACATGATCATCGTCTGATACGAACTGTGTTCGTCCGGTACGAACAAAAAAAATTTAAAGTTCGTCTGTACGAAACGTCAAGACGAAATGAATGAAACCAGAACCGAGACGTTCATCCCGGTATGATCAAAAATATCGTCCTGTACGATCTTCGTTCGAGGACAAACCAGAGACCTTCGTCCCGGTACAATCAAAAATACCATCCCATACGAACTTCGTATCTGGACAAAACAGAGACGTTTGTCCCTGTACGATCAAAAATATCATCCCGTATGATCTTCGTTCGAGGACAAAATAGAGACCTTCGGCCCTGTACGATCAAAAATATCATCCCGTACAAACTTCGTATCTGGACAAAACAAAGACGTTCGTCCCTGGACGATCAAAAATATCGTCCTGTACGAACCATACTTAGAAAAAAAAATTGTCCTTTTTGTTCGTCCCATTGCTTGTTGGGGAAAATAACTGATCAGATTGTCCTTTACGAAGTGATATCGTACTGTACGATCAGTTTAAAAATATGAATTTTAAAACTCTCCCCCAATGTGTGTGCGCTCAGTTACTCAATTACAATCACACTCTCTCAGACTTAATAAAATGAAAAATACAGACTTCAATCACAATAAACTCTAAACTGATCTTAATTTTAAGTCTTCAGTAATCCGAAGTATGATTTCCCTGAAATGTTATTACACACAAGAGCAAAATAATTTTTTCAAAAATATGTTAGGAGAAATAATAATCAAAACAATAATATTTGGAATCATCAAAAACATACAAGCTACAAGAATATCAAACATGCAAAATTAAGTAGCAACTATCTCAACATCTGTAACATGACTAAGTTGTCGGGATTGAATACTTTAGGCCTTCTGTGAATATCGACTTGATGTCTAAAGGTTATCCCTCACCGATTGAATTACTTCAGAGATTTGGGAAATAGTTTTGGAAGCAGTGGTATTGTGGCATTTCGATAAGATTGCAAGATACAAAAAGTGATTTGGCATTTTTTATACACAATGTTAAAGAGGCAGGAACCTGGGAAAAGATTTGGCATTGAGTTGTAGGCAAACTTGGCCTGGTTGAGTAATTCATCCCAAAGTTTTGGTTGTTGTTGAACTAAACAACGTAGCATATTTCTCATGTTCTGTTAATAACTTCGATTTGGCCATTGGCTTTATAGGCCGAGCTTAACTTGATATTAGTGTTTAAACTCTTCCAAAGTTGCCTCCAAAAAAGGTCGATGAAATTAACATTATGATCGAAAGTAAGGCTACATGGTAGACCATATAAACGGACAATTTCCTCAAAGAAGAGACGAGCGATGTTGACAGCATCTTTTTTTTTTTGCAAGGGATGAAATGAGTCATTTTGGAAAAGCGATCGACTACAATCATAATCAAATCGGATCCTTGATGTGCGCGAGATAGTCCCAAAATAAAATTAAGGCTAAGATCTTCCCTGATCTAGCTAATGTGTATATAAGGCACACCACATCGCTGTTTATGGCTCCACTATCAAAATGCAAGGGCCTCCCCAAAATAATGTGGCACACATCCATGTCATGTTCGTCACAAAGAATTTCACACATGTAATGCTTTCCAATTGTGAACGTGACCCGGCACATATCAGAAATTAAAACTCCACGCCCTTCTTAACACAACTGATTTTAAAGGGATTTGAATTCTTGGTGGTTTTAAGTTGAAGAGCTTGAACTGCGGCTCTAGAAATAATATTCTCTATGCATCCACTGTCTATGATAAGATCACATACCTTGCCAAGTATAGTACAACGCATTCGGAATAACGCATTGTGATGGGAGTTAATAGGACATCTAGGTACCAACAGTAACTTTTCTATAACACAAATAATTGCTTCACGCCTTCACCCTCATCTCCATGCAAGTCCTCTATATCCGCTTCATTATCAACATCCACCAAGGCGATTTCTTCATTAGGTTCACCATCTAACAGCTGTAATTGCTGTCGTGAGGACCATTCGTTAGATTTGTGCCCTAGTTAGAAGCACCTAAAACATTTCATGGTTGTCGACTTAACATAGGGAGTGTCCTTGCCCATTGGTCTTGGTCTAGTGGAACTTTTGGGATCGTCTATAGGATTGATAGCTGAACTGGGTGAGTTTACTTAGGGCTTAGAGATATTGGTGTTCTATCTTGTTGTCTCAATCGAACCTTCCCCAAACGAGCGTCAAGCCAAATAGCTGCGGGAGTGTTGTTGAAGCTGCAACTAGGGTTTTAATGCAAAATTCACTACTTGGGAAAAGGACCAAACTGAGTTAAGCTCCAATTTGTCCTAGATATTGTCCTTCAAACACCCAACATATCAGTCGACTAACTGATTTTTTGTTTCATTTAAGTTGTTGTGGCACTGAAGCGATAAAATTATTCAATATACTCACTAACAGGTTTTTGTCCTTGCCTACAATGTTGATATTGTAGATAGAGCATATGCTCATAATCAGTGGGTAGAAAATGTCTTCTTAGGAGTTGTTTTATGCGATTCCAGCTTTTCACAGGATCCCTACCTTCTAGTTAGCAATTTTTTTGCAACTGCAACCATTAAGCACTGTCTCCTCCCTTCAACTGACACACAACAATTTGACCTGCTTATCAGGTGTAATTTGCATGTACTCAAAGAACGAATTGACCGCCCTTTCCTAATCTAAGAAATTCTCTATGTGAAGCCACCCGTCAAAGGTTGGAATATATTCAACTGGACACGAAAACCCTCATACCCTTGGTGATGTGTCTGATGGTACCTCAGTCGGTCATAAAACGGATGAGGTTTTTCCTCAATGGAATCAAATAGTTCCTTATGGGGAACGTAAACGCTGCCCTCCTCCGACTCAGAAAATGCAATGCTAGGGAGTCGGGCTCTTTGATGACACCTTCCAGGGTAGGTGGGAGCACGTTGTACCAGTGTGGTTGCCGGAACAGGTTGGCAGGTTACTGGGTTGGTAGCTGCCCGAATCTGTCAAATCTCATTATGCATTTCAGTTGTATAACGAAAGAAAATGGTAATTAGGTCATCTAGCTGTTTGGAGATGCTGCTTTGAGCGAGCCACAATGCCTCCAAACTACACTTGTCCTCCGTGTGGTTGCTTGCTTGCTCCCCTCCGCCATTACGCCAGATTTCTAACTCTGATACCAAGCTGATAGAGAAAATAGCAAAGCAGAGAAAGGAAACCAAGCCACTAAAGCAATGTAAAGTAATAACGGAAGGTTCTTTGTAAAAAGTAGTCTGTTCTCTTCTTACATACATTTTGTAATTATATATTTGCAATGCCATCTGCTACTAGCAGTAGTACGTAACTAATTAAGCAAACATATAAAATAAAGATAGTGTATACTTGCAAACAGAAAAAGAAATAAGCTGATACGGGCTAGTGGAGCCATAAAAAGAGATGTGGTGTGCCTCAGATACACATTAGCTGCATCAGTTCGTTTCCTTATGGGAATTCCTTCCCAGGTGAGAGACTAAAATCAACAATGCCGCACAAAAAATAAGCCCTAAACGGGCGTAAACGCAACACTTGCTTACCAGCTTCCGAAGGATGCGGTCGTAGTGAGAAAAAGGGTGGGAAAGTGCGATGAAGATCACGGTCCCGCCACTGTCGGGGGAGAGAGCTCGCTTGACAAGGTGATGGAGGACGAAAGCGCCGCTCGTCTCGACACAGTCATCGACCAGAACGACCCGCCCCTGCGAAAGAGCACCACCACCGAAACCACGTCCCGTGAGACCCAAGGCTTCGTCGAGAAGATTAGGGCTATGGTTCATTGCCGCCGCGGAGGTTTTGGCTCCGAGATTCTTTCCGCTATAAAAACTGGAAGGAATTTGTAGATTAGTTACCGGCTTACCGCCCGCTTGTAATAATTTCCCCTTGGGGCTGCAAAAGAATTGAGTAGTATGTGAGTGCGCTTATGTTTGAGTTCGTTTATTATTAGTTTGTTTAAATTTGGTTTCTGTTAGATTCGATATTTATTGCTTGTGTTTATGTTTGATTAGGTTACATTAATGATGTTCATTTTTTGTTCATATTCAGTTCATTTCTGATTCAATTATCGAGCTTTAAATAAATGATGCGATTAGTAATTATCGAGCTTTAAATAAATGAACATTAACGAACTCTGTTTGTGAACATATTAAATAAAATAAAATTTACATTAGAACGTATAAATATGAATGAAAACAAAATACACATGCAACTGTCAATTATGTTCATAAGTAGTAGAGAAGCGTGAGAATCTAAAATGATGGATATCATCGATTTATCAATTCCGTTCTATACTAGTTGAGAAGCATGAAAATTTTAAATAACAGAGGTAATTGAGTAGTCAAATTCATTGAGGACTAGTAAAGAAGCATGAAAATCTTGAAGTATAGAAATCATTGATTTGTCAATTCCGTTAAGGACCCGTTAAGAAGTGTAAGAATCTTAAAAGACAGAAATCATTGATTTGTCAATTTCGTTCTAGACTAGTTGAGAAGCATAAGAATCTTAAAGGACGGAGAATCATGTCACTAAAATTTTTATGAGTAGGGGTTAATGAGCACATATTGTATTGGTTGTGTTTCCTCCTCCCAATCGAGCCTCTTCTATCTTCATCAACTTTATACCTATGGAAGCCTCTCTTATGGAAGAACAATTTCAGACAGACGCTGAAGATCACAACAAATGCTAGCCAAGGAAGTTTCAGGTATTGAATATTATTGTAGTAACCTGAACATTAAAGAAAGAGTGAACGCTCTACCAAGGGAACAATGTGAGAAAATATATGATATGCCTTTCCAGACAAATTTTGTAGAACTTATAATACTTCAAGAATTCTTGAAGGTTCTAGCAACCGGATACCACCTAATAAAGGGAATAACGACGGTTAAAAAAATATTTCATGATTATGCCCAAACATGTACGAAATGAACAGCAAAATGTGTCATATTAAGATTTCGTATGGGACGGCTTTCTAACTACTTCTTAAAGCAGCTTTTAAGTATAAAAATTAAAAATTTTATACTAAAAAGCTTATTTAAATAGTAAGAAAGCCGTCCCAAACGAAGCCTAAATCATCCATGAGTAGGTTGTCCTTGTCAAATAAAGTATGAGATCTATTGCGCATACGTTGAATTGGAAGTTTATGAATGTTTTGAATACAAAGATTTGAAGATAACCCCAACAATATTGCTGACATATGGAATGCTGAACTCTAAAAAAAAACATTGGCATGTTTGGAAAAAAAATTACAAAAAATTATAAAGTATGTCTTGCCAAAATCAACAAGAGCATTACATGTAAAAATTGAATCATCTCCTCCTGAATAGGATTGGAATATAATCGAATCAACAGAACACTTATATAAGATAAGAGCTTTGAAACCAATACAGAATATGAATACTTCAAAAATATTGACATCTTCTCCTTAGAAAACTTTTGGTATTTGACACTAAACATCCCACTTGAGAATCAAGTAACTCACTAGATAGTAGTAACCCAAGCATCAAACTGGTTATAAATCATGGTAATAATTTTCTCAGATATATAATAGTTGAAAAAACACCAACATAAAAGATATTTTTAAACTCTCCATTGGCTTAACATATTTCTGCAGTATAAGTTTTAAAAAAAAAAAATTAGATCTTGTAGAAAATTATTAAATGATGGGACTAAATATTTCTACCCAAAACATGAAAGAAAAAATTGAAGAGCAATAACTCAAGAAATGATGGGACTAAATTTAGGTCTACCTGATGATAGGGGTTTTATTTTCGTGCTAGTTTGATAATTCTATCTATTGTATTTTCTATTTATTTTGCAGCTTCATGTAATTTCTTAGGGGTGTCCATAATTGACTCAACATAAAACCTGACCCAGATCTAGCCTGATTTGGGTCAACCCGTTTTCTAAAGGTACGATTTGGGTTCAATATCTTGACCTATTTTGAAAATTGGGTCAGGCTCATGTTGACCCAAAACCCAAAATTAACCTAGATCCTACCCAGCCCTACATTCTCACGCACACCCGTCCTGCGTCCCGCACTTGCATGCGGTTCCAGCCTCACACACGCACCCGTGCATGCTACCGCACCCGTGCCCATACAGACTGCCTTGTTTTGCTCTCACTGGTGCTATCGAACCCCCTATATCACCCGCCCCCGCACTCCACACATGTGCAATTTTGATTGCAAGCCCATACTGCTCAATTGTAAGCTCTCCTATACCACTCATGTCACCAAATTCGGGTTAGCAAGTCAAGTCACATCAACCTGTTGGATCAGTCATGGGTTGAAATTCCTAACCTATTTGCAAAATCAGGTCGAGTTAGAGTCAACCCGTTTAGACTGGTCAATTTTGGGTTGGACCCAAACCTGACCCGAAAACCCATTGACACCCTTATAATTTGTCTTTATAGTTAATATAATTGGGTTTTGCTTTTAATTTTCCAAAGAAAAATAATTTATTTTTTTAATTATTTGATGTCCTTTCAATTTACATGTTGATTTTATATTAAAATATATATTTTAATGTGATGTTTTAATTATACTATTACATTTTAATTTATTTTAAATGAAAGACCTAATTTAAATAAATTTATTACATAAAAAATATATTAAAATTATAAAATTAATAACATAATATATTTTGGATCAAAAATTTAAATTCAACATTTTACAAAAAAATAACAAAAGTTAATATTTTTATACATAATTTAAAGGACAATCATTTTACAATAATCTTTTGATTTAAAAAATGTATTTGTGAACGATGCAACACCAATATTGGTGTCACAATGTTCACTTCCGAAAAAATGTGGGTGAGTTTTGCATTCGGGCAGAGTTAAAGGAGGATGGCATACAGTGGCTTGGAGATCGGTTATAGATGCCCTTAGGATGCAACTTACGTATCATGATTATTTTTGGACATTTAGACCAATTAAAGAAAACTTACACACGCATCACATATGTAAAACTCAAACTGAAGATATCTTAGTTTGTAGCCAAAGCTCCCAACAAACATATCAAGATGAGTTGGTGTGATCGATCATGATAGAGAAACACATCTTCAAGGGAGGGCCCATGGTAGAAACTATTATGAAACCTATAACAGAACTCATCCGACCTGATCAAAAGGTGAGACTAGTCTAGGCCTTAAGCTGACAACCAGCACTCACATGTACCTAGATTGTCATCTTAAATACTCGCTCTCTTTTAGAGCGATCACTCTAATGTAAGCTCATCAAGCTCAAGTACAGGAAAGTCATGGAGCCCTCGTTTCATCTTACTATCACTTAAGGCCTCTCCTTGTCATGACAACACTTCACCCATCTATACATAGACTTCACCCATATATATAATTTATTTATTTATTGTTGAACTCATTTTTATTTTATTTTATTTTATTTTGTTTTGCCCTCGAGAAAATTCGATCAAGTTGATCGAGCCTCGTCGAGATTGATTCAATTTGAATCGATGTGAATTTGAGTTTGATTTTTGCTGAATTGGCATAGTCGAGCTGCATCGAACCCGAGTCAGCTTGATTCGAGTCAAATCGAGTTTGATTTTAAACTCAAGTTTGACCTGAATTAACCCAATTAGTTCTGGTTTAGTGCCAATATGCTTTTTAAGAACTTTGAATTATTTTTCTAGATCAGGCCCTTTGATCCAATGGTCCCCATTACATTGAGAATCGAAATATGTCGTCATCGCAGTTAGCAAGTTCTATTTGTGTGTTTAAGTTCATGCTATGAGGGATGGGAAATGGAGGGCTGCCTTTCTCAGCATTAGGGCATCTCCAACCGAACGGCAAACACTTGTTTGCCGTTCTTGCTTTGCTCCAACCGATCGCCATTTTTGACGCAATTTGATCGCGGATGAACAGTGCGACGCCAATATTGGCGTTGCACTGTTCATAGGCGCCATTTTTTTTCTCTCTACCGAACAGGTTGAGAAGAAAGGCGCGAAAGAAAACGATGGTTTTTAGCGGCAAAATGGCGTTGGATTGGAGATGAAACACGACATTTTTTTATTTCCCTGCATTTTGGAGTGAAAAATGAGATTTTCCGTTGGAGATGGTCTTAGCATGCCTTCCAGGCGGAAATCTCCTCCCTCTGGGGATTTTTCTGGTCGGTCCAGGGCAAGAGCAAAGGCGGATTCCCTCTCTCTCCCGCCCGCTCTCTGTTCCGCACGGTTCCAAGGGAACCGAAGCTCTCATCCTCCCCACTTCCTCTCTCGGTCTCTCTGCGTTATCACAAGCCAGGAGAAGAACCGAAGCCCTCTCCTCGCTCTCCCGGTGCTCTCTCTCTTTCTCGCATAAGCCCTAGGTAGCCGACCCAAATGGAGCCCCTCTGTCTCTCGTCGCCTTCTCCTGTTTGAAACCAGAGGCCAGAAGCCTGGTCCCTCTTTCCTCTCTTTCGGGTCAGAAGACCTAGCAGACCCCTACTCTTCCACCTCTCTGGCCCGAACGAATAGAGGAGGAAGCCGAAGCCCCCTCCATTGATCTCCTGCCTGGCTGCCGGCCGACCCTCTCTTTTACAAGTAATTTCTACCCTTTTTTTTTCTTCTTCTTCTACCTTCTTTTTCTTCTAAATTCCCATTTTCTTTTCTTTATTCTATTTCTTCCCTTTCTACTTCTCTAAGGATGGCAATGATTGAATAATTACCTTATAGAATGGAGTTGTGTTAAGTTTATATTTCTATGTTACAGTAAAATTTTCTGTAGCTTTTGTGAATGAAGCACTTTCTTTATAAATATTTCATTCGGAAGGATAAGATATAAGATTTTATGAGGTATGGATGTGCCTCATAACAAGGTTTACGTGTTACAATCTGAGAGTATTTCTTTAAATCCAGTTACATAGGTTTTTGAGAAAGAGATAGTTACCTTATCTCTTGAAAGAATAACAAGAAGTTAATCTCTTGCGTTATCATTCTTTTTTGAACTCACAATATTTTAAGATAATGAGGATTCTTATGCTCTTTTATGAGAAAGGATTATGTGAAACGGGTTGTGGTTGTTTAAAAGTTGATTCTGATTTTATGATCACCAAGATTGCTCTTTGGATTTTAACATTGTTAAACTTTCTTTTGTGATTACCAAGAGTGGCCTGTAACCTCATATGTTTAAAAAAAGAAAAAAAAAATCTATTTTAACATTTGGAAGAATGAAGGTTCTCAGATTTTTGTTGTTTCAATAGATCTCCCTACAACAAATCTTTCAACTTGTTATTTGATTTTTGTGTAAAAAAAAATGGAGATTTGCTCTTCACTGAGATGGACTCTTATGTTTGTGAAGCATGTGCATTCAAATTGATTCTACCCATGTGAAAAGAAATTTCTATGCTATGGTTTTTGGGAAGTTATTGAATGTAGAATTTATTGGGAAACGTACTAAACATGATTGTGAGATAGTGACACTATTTATAACGAGTGGTTTTCTACTTCATTAATCATCATTATATTGAGGGTTTTGTTATGCAGACATTTGTATTTTAGTTGCTTTGATGATTTTATGAGAAACACTTAGTGAAGATAGTTGTATGCTTCAACAATGTATAAAAAAAATGTTTTACATATGATTCCATGATTAAGTTGCTTTGGGCTGGTGGAATGTGTTATTGAACCTTGGAAAGTGATGCACATTGTATAATGAGATAAGTGTTTGGGTTGGAAACGATCTGACTTTGTGAGGTTACGATGGATGACGAAATATTTCCATGTTTTCTCCGGAACTTGTTCCTTATCTATTTGCTTGAGTGTATGCAAAAGATAGTATTTGTGAGCATTTTGAATGGTTGGGATATTCTCTTAAAATGTGGGAAGAACATATATGCATCAAATCTTTCTTCTTATAATTGTATTTTAGTTAAGTTCCAAAATCAGATAAGCCGATTGATTATTGCCTAATTTAGAGGAATGTAATTTTGATTCTCATCCTTGAATGTGTACAATTTTATTATGAAGATTTTTGGTAGAAGTGTGAGAAGTGATTTAGCGTGTGCTTTATGGTCTATTTCTGAGCTTCACTTGATCTAATAAGAGCTTGGCATGCTTCATGAAGTAGCTTTGTTTTAGTTTTGGAATGAATTATGAGCATTATATTAGAAAGTCTTATGAACAATTTCATGTTGAAAGTTTTACGAATTGTTCATATGGGAAAAGTTTTACAAGTCGCTTTATATTGAAAGGTTTTGAGAATGTTTTATGACGGAAAGCGTTGTGAAACTTTCTTGTTGGAAGGTTTTAATAAATTTACCCCATGCCTAACATAAAAGCACTTGGTTATTTTGTGTTGGAGAGCGCTTTGATGGATTTCTCATGAAAAAAATGTTTTATGTGTCATTTTATTTAGAAGGTTTTATGAGTTGTTTTGGGATTTGCTTTGTGTTGGAGGTCCCTTTATGTCTTTCTGGAATGAAATGACATTTAGTGTGTGGATTGTCTCTCTCTTGTTTGTATTTTTTTCTAAAAGTTAGGTTTTGGATAAGTGTTGAAAGAAAAGCTTACTTTGATTTCAATTTTGGGAGCTTGCTTCCCCTTTGTTATTTTTAGGTTTATTTATGAAATAGTATATGTAATTGAGTCAGGTTTTCTCGAGTGCTTTACTTGGAACGTGGGGACAGTACGTAAATGGCATCAAAATACCTTCTCTTCTATTCATATTACATTGAATGGGAGTTAATGGTGTTTTAGAGATATGACTGGCTTCGAATAGGCATGCCCAACAATAAGATGCCTATATTTCTTTTATTATTTTTTATTTTCATTCCTTCCTTTTGGTATCTTGTCGTCTTTCTCTTTATTTCTCGTCTTTCTACTACTTTTCTACTTATTATCCTACTTTTATGTATAGATCCCTAAATCTTTTGATACATGTACGAATGTCTAAAAGGATTAAAAAAACACTTCCTTTTGTTCCCTATAACACTAGTGACACCTAAGGACAAAAATTAAGGATTGAGTCTTGGATAATATAGACTTAGGATGCATGCTTCTTATAGGATAGAGACATTGAACATAAAAAACTTAGTGACACATTTTCCTAGGTTTAGTGTGCTATAACTCATTAATAACCAACCAACAAAATCATTCTTAATCCTAATCAAAATGCATTAAAACACCTAACTTTAAATCAAATCATAATTAATGTTCATAACCACTAAAAAAATAAAAAATTTAAATCAAATCTAACTAATTTATTAATCATCCTCCAACATATTTAAAATTTAAAAGACGTAGACTAAATTAGGAGGGCAAACCTAAACTAAAATTTGCTTGGCTAAAAGACTCATAAGATTACTCAAACCTTAAAAAAAATCAATCAACAAACCTCCTGACTAATAAACTGCTTAATTCACCTTTCTTTTTTAATTTATAACCAACTAAATTAATTCAACAAAAATTGATACCACTGGGTAACTCAAGTATACAGGGCTATTAAGTTAGTCCCAAGGAGGGTGAAATAAACCTCACGGTCTCGGTGAGCAACAAAGGCCATCAAGTGAACACTAAAAATAAATTTTTAAAATCAATCTTAAAATATTAATATTTAAACTTAAATTAAAATTCCTCCCTTAACCTTTAACAAATCAAAATACAAATAACTTAAATAAATTATCATACATAGGGCATACCCAAAATCATACAACCTGTTACACACATCTAGACTTATTTATTAGAACATGACTTATAGCTCTAGGTTAGGTTGGTGTTTTATTTTATTATTCAATATCAATTACTCTTATCAAATTAGAGAACTACCATATTATTTTATGTTCTAACAATAACATGTACATGTTTTATAAATGCTAATATTAAATTTCTTATTAGTTATATTTTTATTTACATGTATTTCTTTTTTGAATGACATCTACGCTCATTCATTCATTTTTCTTTTATCTTATCTTGCGAGGTACATCAGGTCTTGCATGGTACAGAATCAAATATGATTATTTGCTTAGGAGCTTTTAAGTGGCTACACCACGGTCAGGTATAATTCCTGTAATTTATAAAGAAAACTCTTAATTATATGTCGAAACTGCTACACATCACACACATCTTGTTAATAGCTTTTAGTCTAATAAATATTCTAGCATGTTTAGGTAGTTGGTCATATGTTAGTGCACTAATGAAGTTTTAACACTATAGGCTAAAGTTTTCCCCATTCTATGAGCCTTAGAGACCCTTATGATCACCTTAAGCCTGTAGTATAGGCCCACCTACTTGTGCTATATGCATCATTATTTTTCCAACATAAAGTGGGCACCGTTAGGACTTTCCATTTTCTTTTGGTTTTGAGTATGATACCCCTCCACCTTTTGTGAGCTCTAGAGACCATTAGGGTTATTTTAGGCATATAGTGTAGGCCACCTATTTGTGTCATGGGCATCATTATTTTTTCACACGAAGTGGGCACCGTTAGGATGATTTTCTTTTATGATGTGATGTGGATACCTTACCTGGAGGGTATCCTTAGTGTGTTTATTTATTTTTTTATGTACTCTGAATGTCATGCATTCATTTTTATGCACTTTATTTCATAGTGCACCTTGCTTACATACATTCATTACATCAACATTGCTCAAGTGAAAATGTCATCTTATCTTTCAGTAGACATAAGGATGTTTTTACTTATACATCTGTTTCATGCATCATACATAGTACTAGGTATATTCTTTTGCATATTATTGAGTCCCTGATTTAAATCTTTTGAACTATAAATCCTTAATTTCTTAGGATAGAGTCTTCATATCTTATATACATATAGGACGATTGATTGTGTTTAGGATGTTAGTTGGTAGCTCACTCCAGGCAAGCATAAGCCCAGATTATACACCTCTCAGTGTGTCTTTTCACTTCTGATGTGTGTTGAACCTTTTATTTTTCCTAAGATAGTAATTCGATCTTTGATCTTTTAAACTCAAAATCTTAATCACATCTTTATATATTTGAAAAAGTCTAATTATAATGAAATAGATAAAGAGAAGAGTTTATTTTCTTCGGAGTAGAACCTAGGAACTTTCTCTGCATATCAAATTAAGAAGAGAATAATATAACATCCTTAATCGAGAGTTTTCTTAGGTTAAGGCCTAGGATGTAATTAACCACGGGGGCTTGTGCCCATGGGAAATTGATCCCCACATCAAATAAACCCCATTCGAGATGATGTATCAAATGGGAGAAATCTCATGATATTTTGGGTTATACATATTATTAGGTGAAAATCGCTATCTTCCATGGCTAATTGTATGTATGACTCCATCTGCTCTTCTATTGGCCTGCTTGTGTCGAGTGTAAAGGTCTACGATCATTTTATCCTACGGGATAATGTGGTCATACCCTTTGCATTCGAACCCCATGAGCAGAATCTTTTTGGAGATCCGCATATAACTTCTCAAGTAATCTAATATCTCTCACACAAGTCTATAGTAATATCAACTATCTTGTTTGTTGCAGGTGCTCTAGTCTCAACACTTGCCCAAGCCTATTTATGTACCTATCATAACTAAACTCAACCAAAGACTAATCATCTGAACCCATCCAACCTCACACTCCATCAACTAATTGGAGGATGACACATGTTGTCACACCCCATAATCTAATTTGAAAGAGTTCTTTATTTTATCATTTATTAAACAACAACTGGAGCTATCTATCTTCATTTGTTAGTAATAAAATTAGATATCAGGGAAAATAAATTCTGTTGATCAAAACATTTATATACATCTATATTCACTGACAAATATATATATATATATATATATGCAATTACAATCTATCTTTTCATTCCTGGGTACAAAAGAATAACTAAAACAAAAAAGAACTGCACATGAGAAATCCTGATCAACCTCTCATTTTTGAATTTCTTCCCTGATCTGAAATCATTTAAACTATATATAATAAGCTAAATAGTTTAACAAGTCACTAAAATATTATCACTAAATTCAAATCATGGTAAAGAAGCAATTTGTATGTTGTTAGTCAATTCATAATAGTAACAATCGTATTATAAAGAATCAGTTGAGAAATGATAAAACTCATATGCAGTAGTAGTAGAATTTATTAATAGTTAAATGTAATGGTACATAAGCTAGTAAAGCACTATAGTGAGGAAATTAGTAAACCAATATATGTGTCAAATCAAATCAATAATGTAGTCATTGTATCAGTACCATCAATCATTAAAATAATTATATAAGGCTGTAAAACTAAATCATTGATTAAAAAATTGTCAAACTCATATCAATTAAATAAAATTGTATAACAATGTACGCATACTATCCAAATAATTTATATCAATATTATATCAATATCTTAGTCACATAATCAATATATCATGTGCTTAATATGTCACATGCTTAATATCTATAATTAGTACAGTGAATTAATATTAGTAATAGAAACATTAATAGTGAATCAGTATTAATATCATCCATAATATTGGTGTCCATAGGTACCAATAAATTTAGTGGATACAATAGTAAGTTAATGTATAACAGTAATCTATATATAATGAATTCATAATATATATTTTAGTAGTCACACTAAACAAGTAAGAAATCCTAACTATAATGGTGTTTTTCAATGGTCGGTAATCAATAATTAGTAATTGTTAGCTAGAAAAAGTGAGTCGTTACTCTTTCCCCATCGATACAATAATAACTTCTCATAACACTAAATTATTTTATCACGTAAATCAGTAAAGGATAACACCCAACCATAATATTTAAAAGAAAGCTCGTTGACCCACCATCCTGTATAGTTCAATTAATCTTCAATCAACATGTCAACTAGTCTTTACTTATCTTTTACACATATTATAATAAAAGCAATAATGATCAACTATAACCTAATAATATATTTATTTTCATTCTCAATATTTGTATTAATAACATATTTTTTATAAAATACCTACTGAGTATATAAAGTTTCATAATATAATCAAATTATCAAGGATTATGTAAAATATAATTTCAAAACTTTAATCATACTATAGTACTACTTTTCATAATCTACATTATTTTCTATTTAATAAAAAATGCATAAATTCCAAAATAATGTTTTATTTAAAAAAAAATACTCAAATATTCAAAATCTCAATTTCTATAACATATAAAAAATTACACAGTTAAGGTTTTACTAGTGAAAAGTTATCTATATTTTTTATAAGGAAAATAAAAATTTAATCACAAAATAAAAAAAAAAACATTAATTTTTTTAAAATTGAGATGAGCATAGTGTGTCCTATTGTGGTCTAAATAGCTTTTCTAGCTAGCCTAACTGGTAAAAATAACATAAAACCACTCAAAATGAGTTTCTCTCTATAGAAACCCTCTTTATTTTAATTACATATGGCATTTGAATGAGTCAAAATAGGGGATTTAAAATATATTTAAATTGCAAATAATGACCTAGCGCTGTAGTGCTACCACATAGCATTGCAATGCTAGTTAATGTTTTTAAATTATAGAGCCCAAAGTAATATAATATTACTATTTGGCATCTCGTACTGTAACAATGTTGAGGTGCTTAGATACCCAACAATGGGGAACTTTCAACGGTAATTGCCAAATGATGATTTTATGTGACAATGATCAGGGGAGAAACCCCCTATTGCCCAGGGGGGAAATTGGCCCCACTAAAAAAATTTAAAAATTCTTTATTACATGGATCCTTAGGTAATTTATTCCCCTTCATCTATAAGAGTCTTTAGACAACTGACCCTTCTAAAATATTAAAATATTATAATGTTTTGGCGATTACCCCTTAGCAGACTTAGCATATTATGTATAGGTGTTATTTATAAGTCCCCCCCCCCCCCCCAAAAGAACTAAGGCTAATTTTGCCTCTAGAATGATTAACGTACTATGCCAAAACATAATATAGGGTTTGATTTATGGTTTAAAGTATGGTTCAAATGATTAATGAATAGAGATTGACGTTTGATATAGGGCAACTAACCTAATTCAAAAATGAGGTCAACAAGCACATGCAACCTTTTTCAAGCATTAAAACACTTCCAAACACATGCAAATGAGTTTAAAACCCAAAATTTGAAATACCTTTTTGAACATTTCAAATATTTACTTTTACATTTTTGAGTTGTTATAATCTACCGACCTAAGAAAAATATCATCCTTGTTATCTTCCTTAAGAATTTAGGCACAAAATTGATGTAAAACAAATCTCTTCAAAAATAAATCCATACAAATTCTAACTCAAGTAAAAATTAAATCTAAAGCCCGTCAAAAGACATCCGTTTCTATCATACAATGACACATATCATTCAATCACTTACCATTCACTTATATAATGAGAAGCTATGTCAGTAAAATTTTTAAAATAAATATCTTATTAGTTGAACTTTTAGGTTGTTGTTGATCCTTTGAATACTGTAAGTTGTGCACTTATGGCATCCCTAAAGTAGGTGTTATCGGTGCTATCAATCGTCGTGCAATAAACTCCCTCTAACTACCAGTAGTAACTCTTTCATCAGCCTTATTCACTCTTGATCCTATAATTATGTGTCCTTCAATCCACCTAGACTATCCTACTCTTAAATCAGTCATTCCTTTGTGTGGATTATCCACTGCCTTGTATCCTTGTTGTACACATCAATAATTTTGCCCTATTAAAAGGTAGCACTGACATGTTGGCATTCTTCCATAATGAATACATTCGTCATAGTTTCTGATAGATGTTATTGATCTATATCCCTTCAAATCACTATATATGTTTTTCTAATCAATATCATTATCTCAATCCCTGCTTGATTCCTCTCTAGTAGGGGCATCAAAATGAGTTTTCAGGTTGGGTTTGGGTCCAACCCAAAATTGACTCTTCAATTGACCAAACCCGACTAGGTAAATGGGTCAAAAATCCAAACCCAAACTCGACCAACTCTAATACGATTTAACCCAACCTAACATGTTAATCCATAAGCATCTAGACACGAGCGATGCGGGCAAGAGTGCTAATCTCAAATAGCATTATTGACCTCATTTTTGTATGAGATCACTATGTCCAATTCAGATCCTAGATCAAGTCAGAACCTAGGATCAATCTAGTTTAAGCTCAAAAATTAAAACCAAAATTCAAGGTTCAAAGGCCCTATCCTGGAAGTCTTTTCCAGAAAAATTTCAAACACTTTAAACCCCAATCAAATGATCTCTCATTTAGAGTCTATAAAGAGTCATTTGAATCAAATGACATTATTTTGGATGGAATCACTTAAATTCAACTCAAATGTTAAATCAAACATGTTGGATCCAATCCTAGCTCTTAGGTCAATCTAGTTGACAAACTCATTTGATCAAATCAATGCAAATCAATGATTTCAACCCCTCAAGTTTATCCCATTTGATACCTCAAATATTTCTAGTCTCATCATAAGTCAAATTGAGCAATGTTGGATTTGATCGAGTCAATGTGATGTAGCTTAGTTAAACTCCCACATGTGTGTATTTACCCACTCAAACTATAAGTAGATTGCTTCTAATCCCTTTCAAAACATCTTATCAGTGCTGAAGACTTCTCCCTTCCCACCTTATTAGTTAAATGTATAGTTGACTGGTCAAAATAATCAAATAAGTCAAACTTATAAGCATAGGTGGCTTTGCCACCTTCGCAAGCCAAATTCTTCTAATAACTCCATATCTCCATTCATTTAGGTGGCTGGAAGGAATACTTAACAGCACCCTAAGGATCCTCTTGAAAGTTTCTTAGGGATGTTAAGCCCTTGTGAACTAGCCAAAAGCTAACCAAGAGGGGGGGGGGGGGTGAATTGGTATTTAAAAATTTCTCAAACAAAATCAAAATCTTAAATCAAACCAATAATCACCATAAGAAAATTAAAGTGCAAAAATTAAATATAAAAAAGTAGTAAGAAATAACATAGAGAATTTTATAGTAGTTCGGTCAACTTGACGTACATCCACTCCCTGGAGCCTCTCCTCCAAGTATTGCACTAAACTCAGTGACTCTCCTTTTGCTCCCACAGCAAGGCGGAGAAGCATGTACAAACCTCCTTTCCATCGACTCCAGTGAGGTAGAGAACCCAACTCTTTTTGCTTCCTCCTAAAGCAGACAGAGAACCTGACTCCTTTCGCTTCCTTCTGAAGAAGGTAGAGAACCTTGATCAATTGCTAAAGTAGACCTCTCTCGAACCTCCAGGAAATCAGAGATAATGACTAGAGAAGATGACTCAGATTCTTGCTTGGAGAAACATTTGTAAAACCCCTCATAAACTCTCCCTCACAAGATCTCTCTCTCTCCCTAGCTATCCTCTCCTCTTGGCTCTCTCAGGTCAAGACAGTAGTAAAAGATACAATCTTGGGTAAACAAGAGGTCTTATATAGAAGAGATTTAAATTTGCTCTTAATTATATCAAACTGATAATATCATCCACAATGATCGACGGATCATCCAGTACGATTAGTTCAAATTGTTAAGTATCATCCAGAACATCGCCCTGAATATATGTCTGGACGATGAAAAATTAAACTGATCGTTCATGATGATTTCAAGATTGACCATGATGATTAGTTCAAAATGTCAAATATCAACCAGAACATTGCCTTAATTACATGTCTGGATGATGGAAAAATAATTGATCATCAGGACGATTGGGTATCATCCCGGGCGATTAGTGCAAAATAATACACATCATCCAGAACATCATTTTGGTCGTCTATGAAAAAACTAAGGTTTGTTTAACTAATCATCTAAGATGATATAATTATGCAATCAAACCTTAATTGCTTTCCTTAATTATCACACTAATTTAGGCATAATTACACTACATCATTCAGGATGATGTCCAAAAATAAAATATGCATAAAAAGATCTAGTGGCTAATTTTTTTAATCTGAGCCTATCATCCAGGATGATGCTAATATCATCTAGGACGATCTGCTTAATTATGTCCGCCTTAATCAGGATGCCCTAATTATGGTTTTAATTTTTAACTGATCGTCCAAGATAATTTGGTATCGTCCCAGATGATATGATAAAAAATAAAAAAACTCTAAAATAGTTAGAATTTTTTCCTAAATATATGTGTGCAAGGTTACTTAGCATCAACACCCACATTATTGCAATTGACTCAAAAAATGTAAAAAATACTTAACGATAGTTTACAGTCTGACTCAGTCCCAAACTATCCAATCTTTAGCTGGCTTGATTTGTAATTGACTTTGTGGACCTGAAACATTAGTAGGCAGGACAGTCATAGAAAAATAGAAGTGTCAAAAATATTTGCTATCATCAAAATTATGATTCCTAAATCTAGATTCACAATACCTCTCTCTCTCTCTCTCAATTAGGGCTAGCAATCATTAGGGAGAAGGGATAATAGTGATTTTAACTCAAAGCATTGGCATCATCCTAACCCTTCTAAATTCTCAAATTCAAGCAGCCTTTATCCCATTCCATTTATCACCCAACCCCTCTAACAATAAGAGAATCCCCCCAGCCATTCCTTAAGCTATTGTAAAGTTAAGGAACTCAATTTGAGAAGAGAGAGAGAGAGAGAGAAAGAGAGAGAAAATACACTTACTATAGTAGATTCTAATCCAGCCATCAATAACTCTAAAACTCTTCAACAAAGTTGTAGAGGATTCAATTATCTTTACAACAAGCCCAAGAACATCAAAATCCATCCACAAGATTGTAAGATATCTTAACCTTTATCTTAAAATTTAATTTGAAACTATTGAAAATCTACAGCACATAAAGCCTTCAAACTTCAGGTGTTGGAAGATTATATTACCCCTAATCTTTGTTTAAAATGTCATCTAATATGGATTTATATTTTGAAAGTTATGGGCAATTAAAATTCAAATTCAATTTGAACAAAGAAATCATGTTCAATCTAAGCCGTTCGATCATATGATCAAATGACTTAGATCAAAAACACATGCCTAGTAGAGGTAGGATTCAAACTCGGGTCTTCTAGGCTAACTACACGGATGATGTGGCATGATCTAAGCTGTTCGAATCATGATGTTTGAGTCTAATGGCCCTGATCATTGTTGGCTCAATTAATAACATGTTATATCGTGCCACGCATTCTCTCGAATGGCCGCCACATGTCATGGCCAAGCCACCGTGTCAGCGTTCAACCAATCATTACCAATAATTGGTCTGGCAGTGCTAGTAGCTGATTTGACCCAAAATTGATTTAAAAATTCAATTTAAATGCCCAAAACTTCCAAAATTCATAGAAAATCCATTTTTTTTTACCAAATTTAGTGTTCTTGAGCTCATGGGAAAGGGCTTGAGCCCTATTATTTATTAAAATTAAAATCAATGTGTTTGGATCACTGAATTATTAGTTATTTGGGTTTAATCAAAATCTAATTTTTTTTCAATTTTCTCACAATCCAGTGGTCAAATTAGACCCAAATTTTGGTGAAATATTTTTTAGCATCTTAGGCATTTCCACCATTTTTCCTTGGTCCATATGCTCAAAAGATTTCTGTGGGATGAATTTATAAAGTAATGGGTCCATTTTAGATCAAAAATTGGAAAATTCATAACTCACCAAATTGGTAGAATTATGTTATCTGATTGTTGTGGTGTACTTGTATATATTCCAAGGTTAGGTGACTAAAGTTTTGAACCATATTGAACACTAATGACACCAAAGAAAAATAAATAAGGATAAGATCTAGTTAACTTTAAAAAAACTTTTAGGAAATTATATACACACCCAACTTGGGTAAAACTTCAGAATATTAAATTTACTAACATTTTACACCTTAGGTCCAAATTTTACAAGATTTAGAGGTCATTAAATCAGAAAAATAAGCAAGGCAAAACTCAGTCTTTTAAGTACCTAGAAACTTCAAAAAATTGTAATAAATCAAAATTAAATCCAAAAATTACAAATAATACATTAAACTTACCACAAGTTAATCCTCCATTTAGGAAAAATAAAAGCCCTATCACTAGACTTGAAGTTTAACTTTATTTTAAGTTTTAGTGAAAATGAATATTTAATTAAATAAAGAAATTAAAAAATATTAAAAATTACAATAAATTCTAAACACCTAAAGGCATGCTTATAGATCATCCCTGACCTTTGAGAGTGATTTCATATAGTTTAAGGTCAGTTTCAATCAAAATAATCAAAACATTCTTAATTAAATAATTTAAAGAATCAATTAATTAACCAAACTTTGAAATATCATAAATAATTTCAGAAAAATTCAAATTGACCAATTTTAGTTTCATTCATTTGAGGTATATTATTTTTTTAAAAAAATAAACCGATTGAAATAAGTCAAAGTCAAAAAAGTCAACTCTTTGGTCAAACGTAGTTCAAAATTAGGTCAAAACTTCAAGAGTTTATAACTTAATGTAGAAAACTCCAAATTGAGCAAAATCAAAGGCATTTAACTTCATTTAAGGTATAATATTTATTAAAAATATTAAACCATAAAAATCACTTAAAATTTAAAAAGTCAACTTTTTAGTCAACTTTTGTACAAATTTCAACTTAAATCTCAAAAAATTATAATTAAATATAGAAAAATCTAATTCCAGCAAACTCTAAACCTAGTTACTCATTTTTAGGTCTAGTATTTGAGAAAAATATCAAAACTCTAGAATTCAACTTTGATCAAAAAGATAACTTTTCAGTCAACTTTAGGTTAAAATTTCAACTCCAACATCAAAAATTCATTACTAATTATAGAAAAATACAAATTCATCAAACTTATAATCTATCTGCTCATGATAAGATCTTTTACTTAATAAAAATACTAACTTTTAAAAAATTGACTTTAATAAAAAAAGTTAAAAATTGACCCCTTAATTTAATGATTAAAATAATTCATAAAATTTCAAAAATTTTATAGTCAATCAAAAAATTCAAAAAAATATGAATTTGATTAATTAAATCAATCAACAAACCTTTTAATACATAAGAATCACCCCAAAGATAAAGGTTTTAGGATGGACTTCCTTAGGCTATGGGGCAACGTATCCTAAGTTGGCCAGATTCCTCGAGCTTATGAAACAATGCCATGAACGATTTCAATGGAGTGTAAAACCTTAAAATTAAATAATTATTAGTAATTTAATCATAATAAAAATTTTTAATTTAACTACATCAACTAAGTTTTTAGGCTGGACTACCTCGGGCTGTAGGCTAAGTATCCTTAAGAGGCTGGTTCCTCGAGCCTGTGAAACAACAATGCCATAAACAGATTGATAGAAAATTTAAATTAATCTAATACTTAAAATCAATAAATAATCCAATTAATTAAATTATATTGGTCCTTTATATTGTAACTCGAGCTCACAAGTATTATAATATATGTTTATTGGTGTGTATACTAATATTTCAGGAACATCATTCACCATCCAACAAATATTTAAGCCTCAAAATTGGGTAGAATAGGTTATACTATAAAGATTTTATAGTATTCACTGATACATTTTTTATTTCTTTAGTCAAGTCCTATAAGGATGTGTGCTAGTATAGTGACCACACACACACACACTCAGGGGAAGTTAGATTGAGTCAAAACTAAAAGTTTAATTTTTAAACTAATTGTATTATATGAACAACTCATCTAATCAATCATACTAAACAATTTAGATCATTTAAGATGATTAGTTATGATCTTAAAAAATAGCTGCCAATCATAATTTAGGAATGATTTTGAATATCATTTTTTGTTCTAATCTTCTAGAATGATGTACATCATCCTGAATGATCTATGACAATCATGCCTAAATTGATAATCAAATCTGCTTAATTTTAATGTTCTGATCGTACTATATGAACTAGATCATACTGTACGAACAATAAAGACAATTTTGGTCATCACATATTTCTTCATGAATGAACTACATTTCGGTTGAACTAATCATCCCGGATGATCTCAAGATCGTACTAAACAATCTGAGAAAATACTTGAACTGATCATCTAGGACAAAGCTGATTGTACTGGCTGAAAGTGCTATTTTGTACTAATCATAGGAGACAATCTTAGGATCATATTGTATGATATTTTCCACAAGAATAGAATTTCTATGGCTTTTCAAAGCCCTCTATTTAAGCTTTCTCCAAATACATTATAAGTGACATTGGCAGCCATTGTGTCTTTATTCTTCTAGAGAAAACTTGAAGATAGAACTTGAAAGGGAGAGAGGAAAGGGTGGAGTTTGAGAGGAGAAGGTCCTTTGAGGGGGTTTTTAGGGAGTGTGGAGGGGATTTCACAAGGTTGCTCCGACAGGCTTGTACCTTAGTACCATCAGATTCAAGGTTCATCTTGAGGGAGGTTTTGGGAAGAAGAAGATCTCTCTGGTGTCAAAGGACCTGGCTACTTCACCACACTAGGGAAGGTGAAAGGGATTCGAGGTTCTGTACCATCACCTAGAGGGAGAAAAAGGAGTTAAGATTCTCTGCCTGTGAAATGATTTTTGGTCCTCTACTGCATTGGGTTGGTAAAAATATTTTGTAATAACTTTTTCATCTTAATGTGGGGGAAAAAGGAGTGATACTAAAAGATTTTAGAGCAATACCTATAGGGTGCCTCTAGGGAGTGGACATAGGTCAGGTTGGATTGAACAGCTATAAATCTGGAGCATTCTTTTTTATTTTAATTTTTTGAAACTTTATTTTTCACATTTATTTTTGGATATAACTACTTGGTTGAAAATATATGATTGATATTATATTATATTGATTATTTATTTTTAGATATTGGAAAACCTTTAAGAATGAGATTTTTTTTGTTATTAAAAGAAGGTTTTTTAAATATCCATTTTACTCCGCTCTTAGTTAGCCTTGGGACTAGTTCTTTAGGGTTTCACAACACTCTTAAACTTTTAAGTGGTATCAAAGCACTTTCAAGTTTGGAAAAAGAGCACGATAGTCATAAAGTGTAACATTATATATTTGGTAAATAACACATGTCTTTACTTGATGAGTATGATGCATTAAATAAAAAGCATGTTGACCTAACTGATGCACGTGAATCTTTGAAATCAAAGTATCTTGAGTTAGAAGATTTGTAAAAATAATTAGAAACATTTGCATGAGAACTAGATCATAATGAGCATACATTAAAATTGAAAGTTAAAAGCTTTAAAAGTTTAAATGAGTTTTCAGAACAAAAAATCCATGCACTTCAACACAACAAACTAGTTCCTATATTGACATAAAGGTATAACTCCACATCACTGCATGCATTATATAACCCTAGAAAGAGGCACCACACCACATATATATTATTGAATCCTTTTCCTGTTCTAAGATGTTACTCGTGTGGCATGCTATATCACATAGCCCACACTTGCAAAATATCTCATATGACATATTTAGTATGGAAGCCCAAAGCACCCACATCACAATATAACATGCATACAAGTCATTCATCAAAGCCTAAGGTGGAACCCAAACTCACTAGGGTTCCCAAATCTAACCATTGATTGACCTTGTAGGAGTGTTCTCACAAAAGGCCTACTGAGAGCATGTGATACCCGAACAATAGATGTTCAAGGCACATGACTATAGATATAAAGCAATTCATCACATTGGAGGCCAGGGCATGAGAGAAAGTTATACTTGGATATAATATCACTATGAAAGTGGTAGGTTCATGTATGATTGGTAATTCTAAAAATTTTATTATTGAAAATATCTTACTAGTAGATGGCCTGAAACATAACTTGCTTAGGATCAATCAATTGTATGACAAATATTTTGATATTAAATTCATATCTACTAATTGTATGATCAACTTACATAGAAATATTGTTTTAGAATTAAATAAAATTAATAATGTTTATATACTTGACTTAAATTATATTGAGTATACTAGTACTTTATGTTTGAAAATAATCACTAATGAATATTGGCTATGTCATATGAGACTATGCTATACAAGCATGAAAACTCTTACGAAAATAATGCAAAAGGACCTAGTTAAGGCATAACAAAACTAGAATTCTCTAAGGACCACCTTTGTGATGCCTACCAACTAGGAAAACAAATCAAAACTTTCTTTCACTGAATTAAGGTCATCATCACCTGTAGATCTTTAGAAACCCTTCACATGGATGTGTTTGGATCGGTTAGCACTGGCAGCTTAGGTGAGAAAACATATGGATATGTAATTATTGATGATTACATGAGATTTACTTGGACTACATTTTTTTCACATAAAAATGAATCATTCGAGAAATTTAGGATATTCTCCACATGTATTAAGAAGAAATTAGGTTGTAAAAATTTAATTATCTATAGTGATCATGGTGGGAAATTTAAAAATGATAAGTTTGAATCATTTTGTAAGGAGCTATGAATATAAAATAAATTTTTACCTTCTAGAACACCTCAATAGAATGGGGTTGCTGAAAAAAAGAATATGACCTTGGTAGAAACTGCTAGAGCCATGCTAGCTGAGTATTCACTTCCTAAATATTTTTAGGTTGATGTAGTGGATTTTGCTTGCTATATTCTTAATAGGTTTAATGTCAGATCCAAACTCAATAATACACCCTATGAATTAATCAAAGGAAGGGTACTCAATCTTTCTCACCTTTATATTTTTGGATGTAAGGTGTTCTAAAGAATAGAAAATCTCTCTTAAGAAAATTTGATCCTAAATATGATGAAGGAGTTTTCCAAGGATACTCATATGTAGGTAAAACCTATATGATTTTTAATAAGAGGATATTAGTGGTAGAGGAGACCACTCATATAGTATTTGATGAATCTGATAGATATGTTAAGCCTAGGTTAGAAGAAGAAGAAGTGGTTGAAGTCACCTAAGGAGTAGAATTATTGACCTAGAAAACATAGTATAGCCTCAGGATTCGTTGCCTAGAGATTGAAGATATTCATCTAGTCATCCTAAGGAGCTCATCTTAAGAGATATATATGTAGGAGTACAAATAAGGCATGAACTTAGAAAAGAGGTTAGCTACTCTACTTTCATCTCTATGATAGAACCCTCAAACATAGATTAAGCCCTATCTCACAAATTTTGGATCCCATCCATGTAAGAAAAATTGAATCAATTTGTTAGGAATGTTGTTTGGGAGTTGTTTAAAAGATCGAAGGACCAAAGTGTTGTTGGAATGAAGTGGGTCTTTAAAAATAAAATGAATAACTATGGTATAGTGATTAGGAATAAGGCTAGGTTGATAGCCAATTGCGTATAATCAAATAGAAGGAAATCGACTTTAAAGAAGTATTTGCCCTTATAGCTAGTTTAGAAGCCACTAGAGTTTTGCTAGCTTTTACTTTGTTTAGAGTCTTTAAATTATACCAAATGGATGTTATGTGTACCTTTTTAAATGGGAATATTAAGGAAGATGTCTATGTAGATCAAACCCCTTGATTTGAGAATTCACATATTTTCAATCATGTATACAAATTAAAGAATGCACTATATGGATTGAAACAAGCACCTAGAGTGTGCCATGAAAGACTTAGCTCCTTTAACCTATAGATTTTTGGTTAAGGGTAGTGTTTATACCACCTTGTTTATAAAAGGTTCATGAGAAGATTTGCTCATTATTCAAATGTTTGTGGATGACATATTATTTGGATCAACTAATAAAAATCATTGTGATAAATTTTAAAAATAATGACTAAAGAATTTGTGATGAGTATGATCAGAGAGCTTACCTTTCATTTTTTAATGTGAATCGAAGAGATAATAAAACTTTTCTTAATTAGAGAAACTATATCAATGATATTTTAAAGAAAAAATGAAATAGAAAATGCTAAGAAAATAAATACACCTATGAGCTCTACCATTCAATTAGATAAGGATCTAAGTGAAAAATTTATAGATGAAAAGAAATATAGGGGGATTATAGGATCACTTTTGTATTTGATTGCTAGTAGACCTGATATTATGTTTAGTGTTTTTCTTTGTGCTAGATTTCAAGTTAAGCCTATGGAGTCCCATATGTTTGTTGTTAAGAGAATTCTTAAATACCTTCTAGCATCCTAAAACCTAGGAACAACCTTCAAAATCATAGGATATTAGGATTAAAATTTTGCAAGATGTAGGTTTGACATAAAAAGTACCTCCAAAACATATCATTGGATAATCTTTAGTCTCATGGTTGAGAAAAAAAAACATAATTATGTGGCCCAATCTACCGCTGAAGTAGAATGTATAGAAGTAAGAAATTGTGTTGCACAAGTCTTATGGCTTAAGTAATAAATCCTTGACCTTGGACTCTCTATCAACACTATTTTTATTATATGTGACAACAGTTGTGCCATATGTATCTCAAAATATCGAAACTAATACTCTAGGACTAATCATTTATACAATAACACAATTTCATTAGAGATCATGTGATTGTTGACCTAATTTATGTATAAGGTCATCATGGCCTACATGAACTCCTTATTGTTGATTTGATGATTGATAATTGGACACAAGTTTCTACTTGTCAATCATATAGGTCCCAATCAAATTTCAATCAAGTCTTTAATTTAAACTTTAACCCCAACCTTTGATTCAAGACTTTAAACTAGCTTCCAGTCAAACTTCAAACTCCATCCAATCAATTTCAATAATTTATTTGAGTGAGATTGAGATGGATAATCCAAACTCAATCATTCAAACATAATATCTAGCCGAAATCTTAAATTCCAAACCAAATCCCAACATTAATGACCTAAATCCTGAAATGTTTTATAGGTGATTTTTTTAGTCCCCTTAAAATCTAGTCAAATGACCTTTGAATCATGAACGGAAGAAGCTTAAAGAAGATAGCGAAGAATCTTGCTTGGAGTAACCTTGTGAATCCCTCACAACGCTCTCCCACAAATAACTTTCCCTCTCTTCTCTTATGAAGCTTTCCTTAAATCCCTCTCTATGCTCCCTCTCAAGACACTTAATAGCAAAAGTATTAGAAGAAAGTGTAAGTAAGAGTTTAAATAGATAGCCTAAAAAAACCTAAATTTTAATCATCCAACTATGATCATCCAATACAAACAAAGATCATCCTATACAATTTGTTTAAAGTACTCATGTTAGTACTATACAAAGATATAGTCCCTTTACAATCAATTCATGGAGATGAACTGAATGTCCAGGAAGATTGAGAGCATCATCCAGTACGATAAGTACAAAGTAGCCCTTTTAGATAGTACGAACTGTATTATCTTGTATGATTAGTTCAAGAGTTTGTACTGATCATCCAGTATGATAGACAATGATAAATTATCATACCATGCAGAGCTTGATTTGTATAGTACAAAATAGGAGGGTTTCCCTATACGATTTGTAAAAAAACTATGGCAATTCATCTTGGATGATAGGCGATGATAAATTATCGTCCTATGTTTCACTCGGGTCATACAGTACAGTCGTAACCAATCATCCAGTACAATTTGATTGAATAAATTAACCCTAATTACTCCCCTAATCATAGGATGAATTTATTCATGATTGTCATATATCGTACGGTACGATGCATATCGTATGGTATGATTAAACAAAAATTTTAAATTTAAAATATCACCTAAATTATGATTGGCAATTATTTTACCGATTATAACTAATCATTTTATATGATATGTATCATACAGTATGATGAGTTTAATCAATTTTACTTATCACAAGTGCCCTAATTAAAGTTTTTTTAGGATAATTGATCATCTAGTGTAATATAGATCGTCATGTATGATTAGTGCAAAAACTTAACTTCTTTCTAACTCATTATCTCACCCCCTTTAGTGTACATGTGTGTAAGGTTACTTAGCTTTAGGATCCACAAATTATATAATTTAGTCAAAAAAGATAAAAAGTATAAAAAGACTCAAAATACATACTTTAATCATAGTCTACCCAATCTTGAGTTGATCATTATTATATGTGAAATGTATACATAAAATGTTATTGAGCAGGGAAAAAATAGATAAGCAATAAATTCAATTATCAGAAAACAACATAATTAGAAATCTAATAATATTTATTATCATCAAAATCACAAGACTTGGGTCCATATTTGTAATAATCTACTCATTTTTAATGATGGCAAACATTGTTAGTTTATGATTCAAGAGTATTTTGTTATTCCCTAAACTCCCCCACACTAAGTAATTGTTTTCAAAATATAAGGGAGGAGTCAAAATTTTTTATATTTTTATTTTAAAATGAAAAACACCACACAACAACATAACATAGCAAACTAATAGACAAACATGAAATTAAATATTTCAAAATAAAATACATGCTACTAACACATGCTACTCCCCCTTTTAATATCATAAAAAGAGGAGGGAACAACAATAAACAAACATGAAACTAAAAATAGTAAAAGTACAATGATATCAAAAATAGAAAAAAAAAACTAGAACAATAAGGGGTCTTGATTAGGTGGAGGTGGGGGAGGTGGTTGCTGGAAGTACTAGTGGATTGATGTAAACTGATTTTCAGCCGAAGCCATATCATGATCATGTTGTTTTTGATGTTGCGAGGCTACATACTGATCAAAGTGACCTAAAGTCATTCGCATGTTACCACTACTACTCAGCTACGTAGGAGTCAAAATAGAGCTCCCACTAATCAAACCTCTAAACTGGCAGATCATATTGAGAATACTGGCAGATAGGAGAAGGTGCTTGAATATGTCCTCCCTCGTCTCTACAGCCTCTTCATCCACATAGTGAAAATTATGATGACAAGAATTGTAAAATACATGGAAGGAGATATTGGTATAGTAGACCGGGAGGTAATTGTTAAGATAGTTGCTATTTGCATGTTTTACATTTTTGCAACTTGTATAGTTTTGATGATTCCAAATATTATTGTTCAAATGTGTAGTTATCTCCTAACAATTTTAGAAGATTTGTATTTGCTCTTGTGTGTACTAAGATTTCAGGTGAATCATACTCTCAAACACAAAGTCTTCAAATCAAATTCAGCAAGAAATACCTTTAGTTTTTGAAGCTTAAAATTATCTTTTTAATTGAGAGGGAGTGATTGTAATTGAGTGAATAAAAACATACACACACACACACATAAGGAGATCATATAAAATTTATACTGATCGTACGGGACGATATCAGTTCGTACGGGACGATCAGACAGTTATCTCCTATTAAGATCACATGGAACGAATAGGAACTGGCTAGAAAATTTTTTCTAAGTCCTATTCGTCCGGGACGAAATTAAATATCATCCGGGATGATTTTCTCTCTGTAAGAATTTCGTCCAGACGAAAATAATTATCGTCAGGAACGATTTGCTCTCTGTAAGAATTTCGTCCAGACGAAATTAAATATCGTCCAGGACGATTTGGTCTCTATAAGATTTTCATCCGGACGAACAAATTTTCATCCAGACGATACAACCGACTTAGGACGGTTTTTCTATATTCATTTTTGGAATCGACCTTGTTATAACCGTTTGTACCGGACGAACTTGGTTCGTACGGGACGATCAGCTTGTACGAAAACATTTCGTACACATATACAAAGAGGTTCGTTTCAAGGCTTTTAAGTAATATCGTCTAGGACGATCCACGATCGTACGGGACGATCCACTGCGTACAGAATTGAAAACTTGCAGTTTTTGGGCGAGTTTTCTTGTCTTTTGTATAAATAGTCCAAATTAGACTGCCACCTAATCTTTTTGTCATTTGATCTTCATGCCTATTGAGAGAAAAGTCAAGGAGAGAGTGAGAGAGAGCATTCAAAGGAGGATTCCTACCACTGGAGCGTGTGAACAGCCGAAGGGTTCGCTGCCTACACTTGGAGAGTGTGAACAGCCGAAGGGTTCGCTGCCTACACTTGAAGAGTGTGAACAGCCGGAGGGTTCTCTACCCACACTAGGAGAGTATGAAAGGACGGAAGGTTCTCTGCCAACACTGGGGATTGTGTAAAAGGATGACGGTTCTCTGCCGCATCGGGTAGTGGTGAAAAGAGTGTTTATAAAGGCTTCTCCGCCTTGCTGTGAGTGCAAAAGGAGAGTCACTATTGGTATTAGTGCAATACTCAGAGGGTGCCTTTGGGGAGTGGATGTAGGTTTGGTTTAGACCGAACCACTATAAATCTTGTGTCATTTACTTTACTGCTTTTTATTTTCTGTATTTTACTTTTGATTAAAAACTCTGTGGTCGAAAAACTTTTTCTATAAAATTTAATAAAAAATTTTCATTTCGATTCAACACTTTTTCAAAGAGGGTTAAGTTTTTAAAACTACCAATTCACCACCCTCTCTTGGTAGCCCTGGGACATTAACTTAGGTCTAACAACCTATTCACTAGACTCAACAAGTGGTATCAGAGCTTTGTTTCAAAATCTTAAGTTTAAACTACTTTTTGATTAACGTAGATGGCTACATTCGGAAACCGAAACACATCTGAGGGTTACTCTATTACTAGACCTCCACTGTTTGACAATATTCCTTTTAATTTTTGGAAAACACGCATGTCTACTTTCTTACAGTCACTTGATTATCGTATGTGGATCCTAGTCCAGGAAGGTTATTCAAAACCAACTAGATTAGTTGATGGAGTTAGGGTAGAAACACCTTTTGCAGATTGGACTATAGAAGAACGTGACTTAGCACAACTAAATGCCAAATGTCTAAATAGCTTTATTTGTGCTTTAAAATCTGAAGACTACATGTGGATTTTCACTTGCAAAAGTGGAAAGGACATATGGGATAGACTTTATATAACTTATGAAGGGACTAACGAGGTTAAGCAATCAAGACTCAATATCTTGTTACATGACTATGAGTTATTTTGCATGAAACCTAATGAATCTATTTCTGACATGTACACAAGATTCACACAAATTGTCACTTCTTTGTATGCACTTGGTAGGGAATTAACTAATGCTGAAATGGTTAATAAGATTCTTCGTTGTTTACCTACTGCTTATGATGCTAAATTACTGCAATTACAGAGTCTAAAGATCTAAACATTTATTATATTGACAATCTTCTTGGTTCACTCATTGCTTATGAGCAAGGAGTAAGTAAAGAAAGATTGATGTAGGTGAACCACGAAAGGAGAAGAATATTACACTAAAAGTGGAAGAGTCAGAGAGTGAACACTCACAACCTGAGGATGAAGACAATATTGCATTAATGACTAGACAATTCATAACCTTTTTAAAGAGGAAGTAGAAGAGACGCCAGCAATGGAATAGAGGTAAGTTTAACAAAAATGGCAAGGTTTCTAATGAAGTGATTTGTTATGAATGCAGGAAACCAGGTCATATCAAGACTGATTGCCCAAAACTCAAAGCCACTCCTAGCAAGGAGAAGGTAGAGGAGAAACCAATTGTAAAGAAGGGCAAGAAGAAGTTTCAAAGAGCTTTCTGGGCGGACTCAGCTTCAGACTCATCTGAGACTAAAAAAGAATAAGAAGTCACCAATCTTTGCTTGATGGCAGATAATGTTGATCAATCAGATCAAGAAGATGTGTGTGACTTAACCTATGATGAATTATTTGAAGTTTCTGAACACATGCATGATGCATATAGGAAAATAAAAAAGATGAATGCTAGTATAAGTTTAGAATTTGAAGAGCTTAAGAAGGAACATGAAATCCTTAGGAAAGATCATGCATTAATAGATGACAACCACATGAAACTACTTGATGAATATGATGACTTGAATAATAATTTTGAAAATTTAAAATCATCCTATGCTTTTCTTGAATGAGATTTTAAAATTTTTAAAGATGAATCTAAGAGGAAAACATATCGAATAAGTTATACAAATCGAATCTTGAAAGATATGAATTCATTTTATAAATTGAAAATAAGAACTCTTGAGGATAATAGGATACCCCCCAAACTTGAAGATTTTACAAATCCTAAATATTATCCTAAATATATGGAATCCCTTAAAAGAAAAACAAATGGAAGAAAACTTAGGAATACTTTTCCTAAAGTTAAATGTAATTATTGTGGATTTATGGGACATATAGCTCACACCTGTACTTTGAAGATGAAATCTAATTTGGTGTGGAGACCTAAGATGCATAAACCTAGATATATAATACATGCATCTGATTATAAATTTCTAAAAGGTGAACCCAAACTTGTTTGGGTTCCCAAGTCTAACATTTGATATTTTTGTAGGGTTGCTCTCACACAAGACCTCGTGGGAGCATATGGTACCTGGACAGCGGATGTTCAAAGCATATGACTGGAGATACTGCTCAATTCATAACGCTGGAAGCCAGGAGTGGAGGCAAGATTACACTTGGAGATAATACCACAAAGAAAGTGGTTGGATCAGGTATGATTGGAAATTTAAAAAACTTTTTCATAGATAATGTGTTATTGGTTGAAGGCTTAAAACATAATTTGTAAAGTATAAGTCAGCTATGTGATAAGGGCTATAGTGTAAAATTTTTACATACTAGCTGCATATTAAGCCTAAATGGGAAAGAAGTTTTAAATGGAAAAAGGGTAAACAATGTTTACATGCTAGATTTAAATTGTATTCAATCTCCTACTGCTTTTTGTTTGAAAACTGTTTTTGATGAATCATGGCTTTGGCATAGGAGACTTTATCATTCTAGTATGAAAAACCTTAGGAGAATTACCCAAAAGAACTTAGTGAGAGGTATACCAAAACTAGACTTTACTAAGGACCACCTTTGTGATGCATGTCAATTAGGAAAACAAGTGAAGTCCTCTTTTAAGTCCAATAAGGATCTTAGGACTAGTAAACCATTGAAAATTCTTCACATGGATCTTTTTGGACCAGTAGGAACTGTAAGTCTAGGAGGGAAGGTATACGGATTTGTTATAGTGGATGATTTCTCAAGATTCACTTGGGTTAGATTTCTTTTTCATAAGAATTAATCGTTTGAGGAATTTAGAAATTTTTTGACTTGGATTCAAAGAAAATTAGGGTGTGAAATAATTTCTATACAAAGTGATCATGGAGGAGAATTTAAAAATGAAAGATTTGAAAATTTTTGTAAAGAAAAAGAGATTGATCACAATTTTTCTGCACCTAGAACCCCTCAACCAAATGGGGTAGTTGAAAGGAAAAACAGAACATTAATATAAGTCGCCCGAGCAATGTTGGCAGAATACTCACTTCCTAGATATTTTTGGACTGAGGCAGTTAGCACTGAATGTTATGTTCTGAATAGGGTGAATGTGAGATCGAATTTAAATAAAACACCCTATGAGTTGCTAAAAGGTAGAACACCAAATTTGTCTCATTTACATGTTTTTGGTTGCAAGGTGTTCATTCATAATAATGAAAAATCTGCCTTAGGAAAATTTGATCCAAAATCAGATGAAGGAATTTTTGTTGGATATTCAAGTGTTGGAAAATCTTATAGGGTATTCAATAAAAGAACCTTAGTAATTGAAGAAACCACACATATTGTATTTGATGAATCTGGAAATTTGGAAGAGCCAAATGCTGTTGAAGATGAGATTGAGGAAAACTCCCAAAAGATTGATAAAATAAATTTGGAAGAAAATATGGAAGAGAATTTGGAAACAGATTTGCCTAGAGATTTGAGATTTTCTAAAAACCACCCAAGGGAATTGATTATAGGTGAACCTAGTGAGGGTGTTAGAACTAGGCGTGGATTAAACAAGGAAGTCAATCATTCAGCCTTTATTTCAACTATAGAACCCACTAATGTTGATCAAACACTTTCTGATGAATTTTGGATATTGGCCATGCAAGAAGAGTTGAATCAATTTGTAAGAAATAAAGTTTGGGAATTAACTTTAAGGCCAAAAGATCAAAGTGTTGTTGGAACCAAGTGGGTGTTCAAAAATAAAATAAATGACTCAGGAGTAGTCATTAGAAATAAGGCTAGATTAGTTGCTGAGGGGTATAATCAAATTGAAGGAATTAATTTTGAGGCGACTTTTGCCCCTGTAGCTAGACTTGAAGCAATTAGGGTTTTACTTGTCTTTGCCTGTTTTAAAGGATTTAAATTGTTTCAAATGGATGTCAAAAGTGCCTTTTTAAATGGGGTAATTGAAGAAGATATTTTTGTAGAACAACCTCCAGATTTTGAAAATTCTAAATACCCAAATCATGTTTTTAAGTTAAAAAAAATATTATATGGATTGAAACAGGCACCTAGGGCTTGGTATGAGAGGTTGAGCACCTTCCTACTTGAAAGATCTTTTGAAAAAGAAAGTGTGGATACAACTCTCTTTTTAAAGAAATTTGGAAAGGATATACTCATTGTTCAAATTTATGTGGATGATATCATTTTTGGATCTTCAAATAAAAATCTTTGTGATGATTTTTCTAAAATAATGAGTAGTGAATTTGAAATGAGTCTAATGGGAGATTTAAATTACTTTCTAGGTTTTAGCATTAAGCAACTTGAGGAAGGTATATTTCTTAGTCAAACTAAATATGTAAAGGACATCCTCAAAAAATATGAAATGGACAATGCTAAACCTGTCAGTACACCAATGAGTTCCTCAGTTCAGTTGGATAAGGACATTAAGGGAAAATTTGTTGATCAAAAGAAATTTAGAGGGATTATTGGATCTTTACTTTACTTGACTGCTGGCCGACCAGATATTATGTTCAGTGTTTGCTTATGTGCTAGATTTCAATCAGATCCAAAAGAATCATATTTGACAGCAGTGAAAAGGATATTAAGATATTTACTAGGAACTCAGAACTTAGGAATTTGGTATCCTAAGTTTAGCTCTTCATTTGAAATTATTGATTATTCAGATTCTGACTTTGTAGGCTATAGAGTGGATAGGAAAAGCACTTCTGGAATATGTCAATTCATTAGAAATTCATTAGTTTCATGGTCTAGTAGAAAACAAAATTCAGTGGCCCTATCTACTGCAGAAGCAGAATACATTGCATTAGAAAGTTGTGTGGCACAAGTACTTTGGTTAAAATAACAGTTGATTGATTTAGGACTAACTATAAGCCCTATTCCAATTTATTGTGATAATACTAGTGCTATTTGCATTTCCAAAAATCCTATTCAACATTCTAGAACCAAACACATTGACATAAGGCATCATTTCATAAGGGATCATATATCCAAGGGAGAAATTGAACTTATACATGTTTCTACTGAAAATCAACTTGCAGACATTTTTACAAAACCTTTAGCCTTTGATACCTTCAGTACATTAAGAATAAGGCTTGGTGTAATTGATTTGAATGCTTAAATAAAGATGTTTTTGCAACATTGATATTTCTGTTTTCGTAGTTTACATTTTTGTGATTTTGTTTTTGTGATTTTTTGCTTGTTTTTTTGAGTGTTTTTATTTAGAGTCTGTGTATTTGTCATTGTCTATTGTGTTTAATGTGTTTAGTTTGGTTTTCTTTAATAAAAATTCAAAAATCCAAAAATTTGTGGTAATCGTCCGGGATGAAAAATTTTTGTACGGGACGATGTGTGTAAAATGTCAATCTGCGTGATTTCAGTAGGGTGATTAGAGGAAATAGCCTAGATTATCATATTGCTAGAGTTTCTGGAATGACCAAAAATGCTCGAATCATCCAGCACATTCTTAGATCTTCTATTATTCCAAAAGCTGGTGATAGAATCAATATTACTCCACTTCTTTCTATTGTGACATTTTTGATTATAAGAAAGAGTCCTATTGATGAAGCCCTACTTATCTTAGACTATCTTTATGGGCTTTCCGAAATTGGGCATGCTGATCAGAAAAGAAAAAGGAATATTTCATTAGGTCACTTAGTTACCTTTATTTTCGAAAAGAAATGTAATCTAGTGCATCCTGATGAAGAATATGAAGAGCCGGTCTACTACAATGGATGCTTCTTTTAGAGCGATCTTCAAGGACGAAAAAGAGAAAGCACATGTCAGTGCTTCTGAAGAAGAAGAAGAAGAAGAAGGAGCGCAAACATCTGCACCTCAACCAAATTATCAGAATTTGATTGAGAAATTTGATAAACTTGAGACTCATTTTGATCAACGATTTGATCAAATTGATGCTCAACTTCAGCAGCAGCAATAGGACATTTGTAATATAAGAAATGAAGTTCATGAAATTAATACCAATGTTATGTTGATGAGTACCTACTTCAACTTATTTGGTGGTGTTCCTCCTCCTCCTCCAGAAGAATAGAAATTTGGGTTTTGATTTTCTAGATGTTTCTTGTATCAGTGTTTGCTTTAGTTGTGTTTGCTTAAAAGTTCAGTGTATTTTTTCCTTTTATTTTAGTATTGATATTATGAATTGATATTGTAATATCAATATTTGTGTGTTTGCTTTAGACTTGAATTGGTGTTGAAATGTGTTTAATCTTTATGAATTTTATTAGTCTTTTTAATCTTAATTGTGCTTAAATTAGATTGTAATTTAAGATTAATTTCATTAGATAATCTAGACTTTCTAAATTTAAAATTTAATTATAACTTGTTATAATTAGAATTTTTAATTTCATGTCTATTCATTTAGACTACAATAAATTTAATATTATTATTACAATTAAGATGTTTTCTTATTTTGCATTTCTTTGTTCAAGTGATATTTATGCACTTAGAAAAATTTGAAATTTTAGATTATTGATCTTGGAAAGAATTGGTATCAATTAGTCTTAAAAATTGTACAAAAAGTACAAAAAATAAAAAGAACGTGCAAAGGTTCGCAAATGTAAAAAAGAGGCACGAAATAAGCCCAATGTAAAAAGATGCACAAAAATGTGCCAAATAATTGAAAAAGATGCGCAAAGCGTCACATGTGATAATTCTCTTCTTTCCAAATTCTTTCAATCTCTTAATTCAAATTGATCTTATGTTCATTAATATTTCTATTGAACTTTGAAATATACAATTTTTATTCATCTCTCTTGTAATGATCTTCTTTATCTCAAATGTCTAAATTAAATCATGTCTTTGATAAATTTTTCTTACTTTCAATGTTATATCACTTCTTAAATTCTATGATTTACCTAATGATATTAGTTTTAGATTGCATACCATATATCAATCACTCTTTAGATTAAATTTTTAAATGTATTTCATATAATTACTTACATTTCTTGTCTATTTCTTCTTCACTTTTTGTTGTTGTCAAAAAGGGAGAGAAATTATTGTGTTTGTATGTTTATATTTTGGTTTTGTATTATATTTTGGTTTTGTGTCATTTGGCTTGTGTTATTAGTATTATCTTGTATTTTTTATTTTTTTTTGTTTTTGTTAAAAATTTTGAAAAACAAAAATTGTGTTCTTTAGTTCAAAATGCCTCCTTATTTTCATGTATTCATCATTTCAGGGGGAGTTTAGGAGATTTTGTAAATTGAAATCATACAAACAATAATTGTTTTGCCATCATCAAAAAGGGGGAGATTGTTAAGATAGTTGCTATTTGCATGTTTTACATTTTTGCAACTTGTATAGTTTTGATGATTCCAAATATTATTGTTCAAATGTGTAGTTATCTCCTAACAATTTTAGAAGATTTGTATTTGTTCTTGTGTGTACTAACATTTCAGGTGAATCATACTCTCAAACATAAAGTCTTCAAATCAAATTCAGCAAGAAATACCTTTAGTTTTTGAAGCTTAAAATTATCTTTTTAATTGAGAGGGAGTGATTGTAATTGAGTGAATAAAAACATACACACACACACATAAGGAGATCATATAAAATTTATACTGATCGTACGGGATGATATCAGTTCGTACGGGACGATCAAACAGTTATCTCCTATTAAGATCACATGGAACGAATAGGAACTGGCTAGAAAAATTTTTCTAAGTCCTATTCGTCCAGGACGAAATTAAATATCGTCCGGGACGATTTGCTCTCTATAAGAATTTTGTCCAGACGAAAATAATTATCGTCAGGAACGATTTGCTCTCTGTAAGAATTTCATCCAGACAAAATTAAATATCGTCCAGGACGATTTGGTCTCTGTAAGATTTTCGTCCAGACGATACAACCGACTTAGGACGGTTTTTCTATATTCATTTTTGGAACCGACCTTGTTATAACCGTTCGTACCGGACGAACTTGGTTCTTACGGGATGATCAGCTTGTACGAAAACATTTCGTACACATATACAAAGAGGTTCGTTTCAAGGCTTTTAAGTAATATCGTCCAGGACGATCCACGATCGTAAGGGACAATCCACTGCGTATAGAATTGAAAACTTGCAATTTTTGGGCGGTTTTTCTTGTCTTTTGTATAAATAGTCCAAATTAGACTGCCACCCAATCTTTTTGTCATTTGATCTTCGTGCCTATTGAGAGAAAAGTCAAGGAGAGAGTGAGAGAGAGCATTCAAAGGAGGATTCCGACCACTGGAGCGTGTAGGCTTCACTTGGTATTTAAAGGTAAGAATCTCTACTTGTGAATTGGGATTACTTCACTCTTTTCTTTCTTCCTTTTATATTTCTTGTGAGAAGATATGTCAAGGAGATCCGGTTCGCTGCCAACACTTGGAGAGTGTGAACAGCCGAAGGGTTCGCTGCCTACACTTGGAGAGTGTGAACAGTCGAAGGGTTCGCTTCCTACACTTGGAGAGTGTGAACAGCCGAAGGGTTCGCTACCTACACTTGGAGAGTGTGAACAGCCGAAGGGTTCTCTGCCCACACTAGGAGAGTGTGAAAGGACGGAAGGTTCTCTGCCAACACTGGGGATTGTGTAAAAGGACGACGGTTCTCTGCCGCACCGGGTAATAGTGAAAAGAGTGTTTGTAAAGGCTTCTCCGCCTTGCTGTGGGTGCAAAAGGAGAGTCACTATTGGTATTAGTGCAATACTCAGAGGGTACCTCTGGGGAGTGGATGTAGGTCTGGTTTAGATCGAACCACTATAAATCTTATGTCATTTACTTTACTGCTTTTTATTTTTCACATTTTACTTTTGATTAAAAACTCTGTGGTTGAAAAACTTTTTCTATAAAATTTAATAAAAAATTTTCATTTCGGTTCAACACTTTTTCAAAGAGGGTTAAGTTTTTAAAACTACCAATTCACCCCCCTCTTGGTAGCCTTGGGATATTAACTTAGGTCTAACAACATATTCACTAGACTCAACAGTAATTAGGAGGTATACGAAATTGGAAGTTGTACTTGGTTTCTAGGACAATTATAATGAGATGTCTAAGGATAGATTTGGCTTTATCTTGTGGCAGGATCTCTAATGATGGTCAAATTTTCAAGATAATGGATAATAAGACCACCAGTATTAAAATCAATTTAAGCTATAATGAAATAGGTCACAAGAGAGAACATGAGTAATGTTGATTTTATCATCAGCTTTAGGAATGATAGAGTTTTTAAGCAAGTGTTGGATGATTTGGGCATGCTAAACTAAAGTGTTGACTTGAGTTATGTGGTATCTAACATTGGCCTATGGGTGGTGTTGGCATGGGTCTAATAATAATCAAGATTAGCAGCCACAACATAAATTTTTTTACCAGTAGTAGAAAGGTCTAGGAAGTCATAGAAGTCTTAGTAAGTTATATCTACTGGTTGCCTATTAACATAGTATTGGAGAGAAATACCCTCAATATTGATTCTAAGGCTTGCAAAAATCTCAAAAAATAGTTCAAAATTGAAAGGATAAGTAAGAGTAAGAATAAAAGTGAGAGTGGTATGAGCAAAAAGTGGTAGGACTTAGAAGTTCATATCTCATGTTTGATGATTTTGAAGGTTGTAATGCCAGCAGTCCTATATCCATGATAGAGCTCAAGTGAGAAGGAAAGAAGATTGGAAGAGTTTGAGTGAAGAAAAAACCTTGAGCTTGGTTTGTTTATATAGAATCAACCAGATCATATAGTACGATTGTGAGATCATACTAGACGATCAAGTGCAAACAATTTGTCTAATCCAATCAAGTCAAAAATTTGGTCTTATCATATAGTACGATCATAATCATACTGGAAGATTAGAGATAAGGTGTTCATTCCGAGGAGTTAGTCTGGATGATTGTTAATTAAATTGATTACACTACGTATTTTGGGCATTTTTTCTAGGATTTTTCATAGTTGCAAGACATACTCCCCTGTCATAACTAAGATTCATTTGTAATTATTTTTAGGTAAAGAAAAGTAACAGATTAAATGCAATTTAGATCAAGCATATAACCATTGTTAGTTCTTTTTCCTTGTAAAATAATATTTCCATTTAAGCTAATTATATAGCTAGTAGATAAAAATTTTATGCTGAAGCTTTTATCACATAGTTGGCAAATATTGAGCAAATTATATTTTTAGCCATATACCAATAAGACATTTTTTAATAATAAAATTTTTTGAGTTTTGATTTATACATGATCAAACCACCTTCATAGTGGTATTATCTCCATGTGTACCTAGCCCCCTGCCCTGGTCTTTAGCGTGATAGATTACTTTATATCTTCAGTCACATGCCTTAAATATTTACTGTCTAGGTACCATATGCTCTCACAAGGCCTTTCATGAGAGCATCCTTGTAAATTCATAAGGGATTAGATTTGGGAACCTACCCACCTTATATATTGATGGATAAAATGCTTGGATGTTATGCTATGATTTATACAATTTTAGCTTTCACACTTAATGTTTTCTACGATAGATAGTGCAAGTGTGGGATATATGTTCTGGCATGCCACAATAAAAACACCTAACTTTTAGGAATGAATTCACTTTTATATATGGGTTATGGTGCTTCTTCCTTGGTTTAAATGATTATGTTGTGGTGATGGCTTATGAAATTCTGCAAGTGTAGGTGATGTTTTATTTTCTTTTAAAACAGTTAATTCCACTTATAAAATTTTGTTTGCACTTTTAAGAATTGAATTATCAAATTTTAATGCATACTCCCTATTATCAGCTTCATCTAAACACACCTTTAATTCTTTAAATTAATTTTCTAAATTAATATGAGTTGCTTTCAAGGAATCATGCTCAACAGTTAAATCAAGATGCCTTTTGTTTAAGGTATCAAATTCATCAAGCAAGATCATATAATTTTTTTCTATTGTAGAGTGATATTTCTTAAGGTATTTATTCTTTTTTGCAAGTTTAAAAAATTAGAATTGAGGGTTGAATATATTTTCTTGAGATTTCTATATCCAATATGGAGTTTTTCAAAAACTTCACAAAACTCTTCTTAAGAAAGACCACCTACCTCCTCTTGGTTAGAATGATCAAGATGGTTATCTACCATTAAGTACATGTTGGTTACCTCCTCTTCAGCTTCTATCTTAGATGAGTCTAAAGAAAAGTCTTCCCAAAAAGCCTTTTGAGTCTATTTCTTTCTATTCTAGAATTTAACTTTTTCTTCACCATTCTCCTTGATTAGATGAGCTTTAAGATTTGAGCAATCAATCCTCATGTGTCCTGGCTTCCTACAATCAAAATAGATTACATCAGAAGAAGCCTTAGAATTTTTATTAGGTTTACCTTTATTTCATTGTTGATGATGCTTTTGGTTTTTCCTTAAAACAATTTTAAATTGCCTTATCATCAACACTATATCATTATTGTCTTGATTTATAGAATTGTCATTATCAGAATCATCAGTATTTAAGGCTACTATTTTCTCCTTTATTTTCTCTACTGCATCAACCTATCTTTGACTCACTCCTTGCTTATAAGTAATTAGTGATCCAAGTAAGTTATCAATTGAATAAACATTTAGATCTTTGGATTCAATAATGATAGTTATTTTGACACCATAGGAACTAGGTTGACAAAACATAATCTTATTAACTTTTTTAGAATTTATAAGTTCTCTACTTAATATATGCAAGAAAGTGATAATTTGAGTGAACCTAGTGTACATTTCGGAAATAGACTCACTAGGTTTCATGCAAAATAGTTCATAATTATGGAGTAGAATATTTATCCTATATTATTTCACATCATTAGTTCCTTTTTAGGTTATGCATTATTTATTTCTTTACCAGTTTTGTAGGTAGATACACGCATGTAATCTTCATATTTTAATACACATAAAAATAGTTTAAATACAGTTTATGACAAATTCAGATTTTCATGATGTAAGAAGCATTGGACCAAGGTAGGGCTGCAAACGAACCGAGCCGAGCCGAGTATGTCAGTGTTCATGTTTGTGTTCATTTAATAACAGCTTGTTCAAGTTTGGTTCATGTTTGTTCGAGTTTTATTATTTGTGTTCATGTTTGGTTCATTTAAATTAATGAGTGTTCATGTTCGGTTCATGTTCAGTTCATGTTCGTTTGTTTAGTGCTTATCGAGCCTGTTCGCGAACATATTTAACAAACTTTTTTTAACTATCAAACAAACACGTTCATAAACATATCTATAAACAAACACATTTATAATAAAAGTATTTGTCAATGTAATAAAGGCAATGATTATTTATATTTATTAATTATATAGTCAAATATTAATAATTTTTATTGAGCTTATTCACGAGTTCAAAATCGAATATGAATCGAGCTTCTTATCGAGCTTAATGTCGAGCTTGTTAACGAACTTCAAATGATGTTGTTCGCGAACATAAATGAGCCGAACACATTAGTGTTCAAGTTTGTTTATTTAAGAATCGAGTATTTAAAATATTGTTCAAGTTTGTTTGTTTAGTTAATTAAACGATCACAAACGAGCTTTAATCAAACCGAACAACGAGTAGCTTGTCGAACGTTTGGTTCGCTTGCAGCCCTAGACCAAGGTACACTTGGTGTAACAACAAAGAAGGAGCCTCTCAGATATGGGAAAGATTGGACAGGTGTTTGGTGAACTCGGTTGCTCTTCAAAGAATTCCTTTAGCTCTTACTAGGCACCTAGCAAGAGTGGCATCAGATCATAGTCCAATTGCTTTTAAATTGGATGAGAGGATACGTCCCAAGATGAAGAATATCAAATTTGAGGATACATGGAGGTCCTATCCAGCGGCTAGAAGCATTGTATATCATTCTGGGAAGAAGAATGATTTTGGTGATAAAAGTGATATCCTACAAAGGAAAACTAGTAGAACATTGAAAGCGTTGTTCTTTTGGAGCAAAAGTAAGTGCAAAAATCTGAGGACTCTTAAGGAAGATCTAAAGAAGGATATTCTTGAACTCCAAAACAAAGAAGCTGTGGGTGTAGATTGGACTAATGAGGACCTTCTTTTGCTTAGAAGTAAAGTGCATGAGCTTAATGTAACTTTGAATCGGTTAGCTACATGGTGGAATCAAAGGGCAAAAGCTAGATGGCGCGAAGAAGGAGACATTAATTCAAAAGTTTTCCACAACTTTGCCACGGCTAGAAGAAATGGGAGTAGGGTGGTTCAAATTAAAGATGTGCATAATAACATTCAGGAGGAAGATGATGAAATTGAGAAGGTTTTTATTCAATTCTTTGAAGCTAAATGGCAATCTAGAACCTGTGAGCTATCAGGTTGGCCGGTGGTATCGAAAAACCAGAAGCTGAGCCAGAGAGATGCTGCTAATCTGAGCTCTGAATTCACATTGGCTAAACTACAGGTTTCGGTATTTCAACAAGGAAATAATAGATCTCCAGGTATGGATGGAGTCACTTCATCTTTTTATAAATGCTATTGGGATATTGTGTGGAAAACTTTATGGGAAGCTATCAAGTGCTTCCTAAATTCTGGTCATATGAGCAGGAATTGGAAGGATACTCTAATTGTTTTGATTGCTAAAATCAAAAACCCTTTAACTCCCTCTAATTACAGGCCAATTAGTTTATGCCAGACTAATTATAAAATTGCAGCCATTATTCTAGTTAACAGATTGAAGAAATGTATTTCCAAATTGATCACTGAAGAGCAAATGGCTTTTATGCCGGGACGGTCTATCTCTGAACATTGCTTGGTGGCTCAAGAGATCTTTCACAAGTTTAAAATTTCCAAGAACAAGAAGGGTTTGATGGCTCTGAAGTTAGACATGGAACAGGCATACGATAGCATGGGATGGCCTGCACTTGATCAAATCCTTAAATGGTATGGATTCCCTTGGTTGTTTTCTAAACTTCTCATGGAATGTGTTGTAGGTGTGAGATTATTAATGGGAAAAATTCTGAATGGATTGATGCTCAAAGTGGCTTTCATCAAGGATGCCCACTCTCTCCATATCTCTTCATCATGTGCTTCCAGTTGGTTTCTAATTCTATTGAGCAGAAGGGACAGGATCTTGGTATTAGAGTCTCTCCTAGAGGCCCTAGGATTACACATCTTCTCTATGCAGATGATGTGTTAATCTCATGCATCCATTTGGTTAGCCAAAGCCTTGAAGAAGATAGTTGAAGATTTTTGCAAATGGACGGGCCAAAGGATAAATGTCAGTAAATCTCAGATTCTTTTTGGTAAGGTAGTTGGATATCCAACTAAGAAGAAGATTGCAAGATTGTTTGGCTACAAAATTGTGAAGGAGATGAGCTACTTAGGGATTAAGTTGTCCCTTGATAGATTGAAGATGGCTTATTTTCAAGAAGTTTTGAGCAATGTCATGGATAGGCTCAATACATGGGGCAAGAAGACATTATCTTTGGGAGGTAAGATTACTCTTATTTCTAGTTCGTTGTTGTCTATGCCAAACTTTTTAGTAACTCATTCATTAGTTCCTAAAAAAGGGTTGTATGAGGTGGAGAAACTTTGTAGAAATTTTCTATGGCATAAACCGGGTGGAGAGCATAGTATGCATTATGTGGCTTGGGAAGATCTGTGCAAACCGAGAAGTATGGGAGGGATGGGACTTCAATCTCCTATTATGAGGGTTAGTTCTTTGAGGTCCAAATTGGCTTGGGATTTTTTTTTAGAAAATTGATTCTCTTTGTTACAAAACTATCAAGCACAAATATGGAGATGATTCAATGAATGGAGCACAAAAGAAGGTAACATCAAATGCATGGAAAATTTTTCTTGATGGGGGAATATAGCTGCAGAACATAACCAAATGGGCCATTGGCAGTGGAAATAAGATCAACGTATTAAATGATATCTGGGTGCTGAACAAGTGCATTAACAGATGGACTACATTGGGGGATTGTGTAGTGTTGGAAGGGATGAATGTCAACCAACTAATATCGAGTGAAGGTCAATGGAATTATACTCTGCTTCAGGAAGTTTTCCATCCTGAATTTATCCTGTTGATCAGCAATATTCAGATCAACCCTGGGATGGAGGATCGGAGGGAGTTGCTGAGAATGTACTCGGGTAAGTCTGTTTCTGCTATGTCTTCTGAGTATATGTTGAACTATAAATATAATATGGATGGTGAGGATTATTATACATGGCTGTATAAGCTCAAACTCAAGAAAAAGTTGAAATATTCTGGTGGAGACTTAGGAAATCTGCAATCCCCACAAATGTATTTCTTCACTACCGAAGGATTACTGTGGATTGTTCTTGTGCTAAAGGCTGTAATGCTAATGAGAGCTATGAACATATTATGGTACATTAAAAATTCATGGTTGAAGTCATGAAACAGATGCATGATTGGGGCATTCCTATTCCAGTTTTTTAGTCTCTTAACAGTTGTTTGCAGGAGCTAAGAAGGCTGTCTTCTCGGAATCTCGGCATTGTTAAGATTTACTGTACTATTATATATCTTTCTTGGAGGAATAGAAACTGTGTGAAACATGGAAAATCTGCATTGCATCCTTCTGTGATAGCTTCTAATGCTTTGGCTTTGGCCAGTAATAAAGATAGTCCATATCTTTCCAACTGGGGAATCAATCTCCTTAGGGAGTCTCGTGAGTCTTGGTGCCCCCCTCCGAAAGACTGGATGAAGATAAATGTTGATGCGTCTTTGCTTAGATCTAATTGTGCTGGAGTTGGTGGAGTTTTCAGAGATCATAATGGAAGGTTTATTCTTGCATTTGGGGAAAAGAAAGTCCATTGGGACATTACCAAACTTGAAATAGAGGCTGTTTTCTCGGTTAGGGAGTACATTAGGAGTTGGATGCTTGAGTACAAAGGAGTGATTATAGAGAGTGACAACCTCAATGTCATTACTTCCATTCAGGACTCTTTCAAAAAAAATAAGGGGATCGTGGACAGGTGGCCTTCAGAGGAGCTTTTTTTTGTCAATGACTTTCATAAAGTGGTCTTCAATCATGTTCATATAAGTTGTAATAAGGTAGCCAACTTATATGCTACTATGGCTCTTAGTAGGTGTTTCTTCTTTGATAGTTTTTCTTTTGATAACATTCCTTCCTTGCTATTGTATTCTATCAAGGAGGAATGTGATTCTTTTCATTCTTATCAAGTGTAATTAGCCTTCTTTTGTTCTCTTAATGAAATTGTGTTGCAATTCCTCAAAAAATAAAAATAGTTTAAATATTTTGCATTTAATTGGGCTAAATTTCTATCCTCAATGCTCCATTTAAAAAAAAGGTAGTTTAGTTTTGATGTCATTTCTAAACGAGAAGGTGCAGAATATCCTTCATGAATTAGCATCCACATGTGGTAATCTATAGATTGCAAGAAAGCAAACATACAAATTTTCCAAAAAATATAAAAAGGAATATTATTAAATAAAGGTGGTCATTTGATTGAGTATCCTTTCATATTATTATGATTTGTAAAGTTTGCCATTGATCATTTTTTAAAAAGTTTTCTAAAACTTAGTTTTAGAATTCCACTCTGATGCCACTTAAAAGTTTGAGGAGGTTGTGAGACCTCAAAGAACAAGCCCAAGGCTAATCAAGAGGGTGGTGAATTAGTAATTTAAAATTTTCTATAATAAAAAAAATATTTTTATAATTTTTTCAAAATCTAAAAAATAAAAAAATTTATCCCTCAATATGAAAGTAAATTAATTTTTTAAATATAAAAAAATTAGAGTTTTCAACCACACAATAATTCACAAAAAAAAAGTACATAAAATAAGAAGAATAAATACACCACAATTTATAGTGGTTTGGTCCAACCTGACCTATGTCCATTCCCTAGAAACCTCCTTTCAGGTATTGCACTAAAACTAGTGTCTCTTTTTTTACCCCCATAACAAGGTGAAGAATCCCTTATAAAATCTCTTCCACCAATCCCGTGCGGTAGAGGACCTTACTCTTTTTTACCCTCATAGTGAAGGCACAGAACCTAGAATCCTTTTTCTCCCTCCTTGAGATGGAAGAAAAACAATAATCCTTTTTCTCCCTCCTAAAGATGGTAGATAACCATGATATATTGTTGTAGATTGTCTCCCTTGAGCCACCAAAGGATCAAGGCAAAAGCTTGAAGAAGATAGTGAAGAACTTTACTTGGAGTAACCTTGTGAATCCCTCACAACTCTCTCACACAAACAACTCTCCCTCTCTTCTCTTCTAAAGCACTTCTTAACTCAATCTCTATGCTCCCTCTCAAGTCACTTAGTAGCAAAAGTCTTAAATGAAATTACTAGATGGACAAGAGGGGGGGGGGGATGAATTGTGAAAGATTTATCGTAATAAATAAAACCTAAACAGGAGTTCTAATATTTTTGATATTTTTAAGATTTTAACATGAAAAACAACTTGCAACAATGGAATTCTGTTCAATCACAATATTTCACCAAGTAGTTATATTGAAAATAAAAATGCATGCAAGAATAAAAACGATAAGGAAAAAGCACACCGGATTTTTATAGTGGTTCGGTCAAACCATGACCTACGTCCACTCCCCGGAGTCCTCCGCTCTGGGTATTTTACTACAAGCAATATCTCTCCTTTTGCCCCACTTGGCAAGGCGGAGAAGCCCTTACAATACTCCCTTTCACCAACCCGGCGTGGCGGAGTGCCAAACTCTGTTTTCACCCTCCTAGCGATGGTAGAGAACCTTCTCGTTTTTCTTCCTCCTGGAGAAGGCAGAGTACCTCGAGGTCACGGATGTAGAAGAGCCTTTCCCTTAGAGATCCTCCCATAAATTCTTCTAGGGCCACAGGAGGAACAAGATGCAGCAAGTTTGGAGTAACCCTGTGATCTCCCTCACACCTTCTTCTCCCTCACAACGCTCACCTTCTCCTTTCTCTCTCAAACCCTAAAGAACTTCTCAAGAGCTCTCTCCCTCGGAATACCTCTCTAACCACGTTCTCCTCTCTGATTCACACTCTCAAAACATTACAATTTTGCTACCTAAACGGGCTCCAAAATCCCTGAAATCTCAAAGTAGCCATTACTATCGTACAATACGGTTTATAATCGTACAGTACGATATGTATAAACAGACTTCATCCAGGTACGAAGTGGTAAGAACAGTTCAAAAACTTTTGTACAGTACGATATTAAATTGTACAGTACGATCCACAATAATACTGTTCGTACAGGACGATAGCCGGGACAATAAAACATCGTCTCTGTTCATCGTATGGTACTATTAATATCGTACAGTACAATGAGACAAAAAACCAAGAGATCGTTCAGGACGATCTTCGGGATGATTATAATTCATCTTTGTTCATCGTATTGTACGAAGGTGTTCGTACAGTACGATTTTCAAATTGTAATTAAGCCTGGATTTCTTGCACTAATCATGGGTTAAATTAAGTAAGTATTTAAAGTTCATCGTACAGTACGAATGTGTTCGTACAGTACGAACGGCGTAAAATAACTTAAGTTAAAATTACGACTAGGGTTTTGGATTTGAACATATCGTACAGTATAATTTTATTCGTACGGTACTATCTATTCACAAAATCATCCAACAAAGCTCTGATCGTACGGTACAAAATAACATCGTACAGTACGATCTACAGAGAAAGAAAATCTCTAAATTTTACATTTAAAAACCCTCTCCCCCTGTGTGTGTGTGCATTTTTGCTCAGACTTCTATGCATTTTGTGGCCAGACTGAAGAAAATAAAAATAAAATAAATAACAAAATACATTGTCATACTCATACTCCTAATCTACCCATTCTTGAGTCTTCCTGTCATCCTGAGTAGCTTATGATCTTCCTGAAATATTAGTACTCACAAACAATAGCAAATAAAATAATATTCAATGAATAGATAATTCAAATAACATTATTTGTCATCATCAAAATCTCAAACTCGGGGTCATGGGTTGCAACAATCTCACCATTTTTGATGATGTCAAATAATATTTGTTGTAAGCTAATGTTAATGGCATTTTTTTTATTTTTTTTATTTAAACATAAGAACAAGAAAAGTATAAAATAAAAGAAAATGCAGTACGAAATAAAAAGAAATGCATTTAACCATAGAACAAACTACAACAACCATCTCCCCCTTTTTACAGCACCAAAAAGAGGAGCAAATACTAAGAGAGAGAAAAAATAGCTACAATATAAAGATAATCTAACATGGAGGATCCTGATCAGTTGGTGGTGGAGGTGGGTTTGGTCGGAAGTACTGAAGGAGAGAGTCAAAGCGGTGATCAATAGCAGTAAAGCGTTCCCCAAACCATTATGTGTCAGTCTCGTGTTGCTGATGTTGCTCTTGAATGTGAGTATCGAGACGAGTCTGATGTTGGTCGAAGCATTCGACCAAATCATCTTGTGCTGGTGCAGGTGCTCGGGGTTGTGCATGTCATCGTGGACGTGCTTGATCTGCGGCCGGGGCATCTTCCCCTTCTTCTTCATCAAAAACAAGTTCTTCAGGATCATGTCCCCGATGGAAAAGAATACGGAAAGAGGCATACATATAAAACATTAGAAGATTGTCGGGTTCACCAGGATAGGTCATTTAATATTTATTTTGGAGGATATATCCTATAAGGTGACTAAGAGCTATATTTTGTTTTTGTCGAGTAGTAGGGAGGCGAACGAAAGTCATATGGCGAATGTAATCAATAATCAAATCGGCCTCATCAAATTGTTGATGAAATTTTGAAAAACAGGTTTTGATAAATATTAGTTTTCTTTGAGAATTTTAAAATTTAGATTGAATTCTAATTTTGAGGTCGAATCAACTCGGTAGAAAAAGTATATCACCCCGAAGGACGAAAATAAAATTTCATAATGGTGTTCAGACTTAGAATTATGAAACTCATCTTGAATATCATGACCAGATTCTAAGGAGAACTTTGCATGGCCCTGAGGGAACAAGGTAAAGTTCAACTAAATATCCAGTTATGATATTCAAGAAGTGTGATCGTCGAATTCACATCCAAAGCCTTATTAAAGAAGGATGTATCTCCCCAAAGGGAGATAACACTTTTCAATGATAATTCTTCTAATGTAATAACGACGATCATTCTTTAACTTTTCCCAAAGAAATCTAAGAAAATTTTGAAAAGATTAATTTTGAAATCAGGTGCGTGTGGTTCCAAATCTCCTACGAGCGCAAGCCCTCGTAGTTAATTACATCATAGGGAGACAGAGTCCCCTACGAAAACTCTCGATTAAAATAGTAATGAAATTTTGTTAGATTTTCTAGGAGTGATATAAAAAATGAATAGGATTTTTGGAAAATCAAGAGGGAATGGATCAAAATTGAACATTTATTAACAGAGTCGAGGGAAGAGAGGTAGGGGACACTTTGAGACTCCAGAACCATCCGGAAGTGTCCCAACTTAATCTAAGTGTTGGGCTTTATGTTTTAGGATTGAAATGAAGCTTTAATTAGAGTTGAACATTTTATTAGAAATTTGGGATTATATTCCCGAAATTTGGGGTCTTATAATCAAAATCTACCCCGGATCCTAAGTCTAATTTTGACACTGGACCACAGTCGTCCAAACCTAACTAATGTAGTGCAATGCCTGAACTTATCCCGGCCTGGATTGGGGAACCAGCTAACTACCTAATCGATTTAAAAGAGATGAATCCGGTCTTTTATGAAAGAGTGGTAGGGACGTTGTATTTAAAGTTTTGGAGAGTTGGGGTCGACATCTAGAGATTTTCCTATTTGGCCCCTTTGACTTATGTTGGGGTGCTGAAATGCTAAAACTGATGCAATTAGAATTTTGACTCTTTTAATTTGTATCTGATGCAATGCATGCTGGTCGACAACTTCCACATCAAATATGCTTGAAATTTTAAAAACAGGCTTATAAAATAATTTTTTTTAGAAGACTGGACTTCCCCAGGTCTGGCACCTCGTCCTCATAGGTCAGACTATCCGGACTCTACCCACAGGCGGGGAAGGGTCTAAAGCAAGGAAAGAGTAATGTAGAAATATGCATGTGACCCCGGGGTCAATCCCCGACTAATTCCCTAGATTCGTTATCTTTTTATGTTATTTAAACTCACTAAAATTTTAGAAATTTAAGATTTTGAGTAGAAAATTTTCACACCCTCACGAGTCTCACGTATCCAGGCGAAAACAAAAGCGGCACACAATCGCCAAAAAACTAAGAAAAGCAGGTAATCCTATAGGCAATCAATTCAACACATCAAATATAAATTAACTAATTAATAAATGTCCATAGGCAGAATGGCCTTGCTTATTACAAACCAGAGTCTTGTGAAAAGTAGAGTGGCCGGGCACCACTGACAATAACCTGGATTCTAAGCCTAATAATGACGCAAGTTATTTTGAGTGGGATACTCTCAGTCTTCAAATCTTCAGTTTTGTTCTTCTTTGAACTCCTTTTCTTCAAACCCCTTGGATTCTTCATGGTAAACTACCCAAATGGATAAGAGGGCACTTCCCTTTTAAGGGGAAGGCCACTCTTTCCTCTTTGGATATAGAAAGAGTATGATCCAAATTTGGATTTCCAAATAGAAAAGGAATACTTCCCAAAGGGGCATCCTTTCCTCTTTGGAATCCAGGCTTTGGACCTATGTATCCCAACTCAAAATTAACTTTCACAACACTTGACAATTACACAAATTACATTTATATAAAAAAAAATAAAAATCTAGACTCACCTGCAGGGTTATCCTAAGCAGTTGATATATATAAAAAAAAGGTTATTCCCAAGCAGTTATATATATGCAAAAAAAAAGTAAACATGCTAGCCACACTCCTTTTATTTGGGAGCTTTAGCAGCTAAAGCACCTGCGCAAAGAATTTATAACAGTTATGAATTTTTATGAATTTAACCCCCTTTTTATTGCCCTGCATGAGCGTGGACACCTACAGAAAACTGTGTGAACATCCAGATCGTACCTAATATAAGGGTAATCTAATCGCCAAACACATCAATCCATCCACAGAGTGCAGAGAAAGTAAGCAGACACAGCAAAGCAATTTCATCCACAACATGCAGTGAAAACTACGAAAAATTTGGCACACAGCAGTAAAAATAAACACCGGCCTAACCTAGATCTAGAGTTGGTTGTCCTAGCACATCATCTAAAGTGTGTGTAGAAGGTCGTGTGGCAGGGGTAGATCCTAAGTTGGGTGATTAATCAAGGTTGTCTAAGATTCTGAATTTGTTGAAGCTCAAAAGGGGGATTTAGGTTAATGTTTAAATATTAATATATTAAGAATTTTGATTAATTATATTTTAAGAGTTAATTGATTACTACCTTTGTTTTACACCGAGGCCGTGAAGTTTATTTCACCTTCCTTAGGGCTAAATTGATAGCCTCGTAGGCCTGGGTTACCCAGTATCAATCGGGGTTGATTAAGTTACTTCAAATTTGTTGTAATTAAGGAATTGATTAATATAAAAAAAGATTGTTTACTGATTTTAAAGGGTTTGTTAAGGATTTTATTAACCTATTAAAAAAATTTTGGAGTTTAGAAAAAAAAACTGGAGATCCTTAGAGTTATTCGGGTATACTAACTAAGGGAGCAAAACTTGACTTTAGAATTAGAGTTGATCTTAAGGGTTTCAGATTTTTAATAAATACTAGACCTAATTATGAGTTGTTAGACAGGTAGTACATTCAATTTGGAATTTTTTGTTAAAAGTTATAAATTTTAGAAGTTTTGACCCGTTTTGGCCTAAGGTTACCTAAAATGTTGACTCCTTGATTTTGACCAAATTATGAAGGATTAATATTTTAGAAAATACTAGATTCTAATTGAAGTCATTATCCATTGAGTTTGATTAGTTCGAATTTTCCTATAATTAATAGTGAATTTTGGAAGTTTTATGTATTCGTAGGAATTACCCAATTATTACAACTAAGGGGCTACTTAAGGGTTTGGACCCAAATGAGTCCCAAACTCCTTGAGATCAGTTCCAAAGGTCATAAATGACCTAAGGACAGATCATCAAGTGTTTAAGGACCTTTTGGGATTTTTAACACTTTTTTTGAATTAATTAAAACTGATTACCCTTTGATTTTACCTAAAGACTAAATTAAGACAAATTTAGAAGTCAATTTAAGAGGGTTTCAATTCTCATTGATTAGGGGATTAATTAGGAGCAATTATAAACATTTTAATAGATTTTATGAGTTAAATGTAGTCCATTATCAATTGATTCGGGTTAATAGGCCATTTCTAAGAAGGATTTTTGAGGCTCCTACTTGGGGAATCAAATGAACTCCAAATTTGTTGAAATTTGGACCAAAGGATCACTTGACCCTAAGGACTAAACCCACCAAATTTGAGCTCAAATGGAGTACTCTAAGGTGGTTAACTAAACCACCCAAGATGAGCTCTAAGTCACCTGCAAATCACTATAGGGATCTATCCTAAGCTTGGATTGGGGCAAAATTAATGGCTCTACACTCCTTATCCTACACATCATCATCACACAAAGAATGACACCCTAAATCCCATTAGATAGGTCTATACCCCATTTTGAATATAAGGGTCAAACCATGACCCTTGAACTCAAAATTTGGGGAAAGTGCCCTTGAACATCTTAAAATGGGGAGATAAAATTTGGACATGTCAAAGACATGTTCAATTTCAATCTCCCGAAAATTCCAGGCCTAGTGGACTTGTATTTAAAGAGTAATTAAAGAAATTGATAAAATGCTCAAACTGAAATTAAACCTAACACTGACCTAACCAGGGCCTAGAATCATAGGGCTTTTGTAGGTCTCCCTGAGACCTTTCCAATGAGTCTAAGAACACCTAATTAGGACAAGTATGGAGGGAGTTATGATTTTTTGAAGTTCCCTTGAATTTCTGGAATTATTAATTCGGCCATTACACAGTCAGCATCCCTTTACACGCGCCGCGCGTCGATTGGCTGGGCAATGATTGGCGCTGATCGTTAACGGTCCGATTAACCACAGCCGTTGGATGGCGGATCGGACGGCTGGTATTAAACGCGCTCCGATACCGTGGGATCTAATCCGAGCCGTTGATCGAAATTAACGGCTGAGATTGTGTCTTCAACCTCCCGCACGTATCCGAGACCGTGAGGCTTCTCTGGCGTGATCCGGGCGATCCCGCCGGTGAACTCCAATGAAATTTCACAGGGAGGATCAGGACAGTGAAAACCTTCAATCCAATGGTGGAAATCCTTTGGGGTGAAGGTTTCCTTCACACTTCACCGGACTACCTAGCTAGGGAGCTCAGGATGAGGAGATTACCGCAGAGAAAGTCTCAACAGATGAGCTTCTCTATCGGGAAGCTTCAGGGGATGATGGCGAACTGATCTCCTTCAGACGTCGGGACCGGAGGACGGCCGGAGGTGCGACTTCGAGCGGGATGCTAGAAGCTTTCACGGGCGCTTGCTCGAACGGATTAAGGGATCAATCTGGGAACTTGAAGGGAGGCCCTGGGAGGTTGAAAAAGCTCTTGGGAATGATTTCGAGCGATTGGGAATCTCTCTGGCACTCTGGGGAGCTCGAGCCTATTCAGTCACCTCTCGCGGGCTTGGACGACAGAGATTGAGCTGGAGGGGGCTCGGATTGATGCAAGGTGGAAGATGGCGACGTCCTAGGGAGGTCGTGGGGATCAAACCAGTGGGCAGCAGCTTTGATTCAGGGGTTGTCTGGGGGGGGACCACCGGAACTCGTTCTCCATTGGTTCCGTCCGCCGCCGGCCATGGTCTTGGTCGGGTTGACTGGGGGAGGCCGATGGGGACACGCTGGAGTCGAGGGTGGAGTCAATTTGGCCTGAGAATGTCTGGATTGAGTTGGTGGCTGGGTTGGACCCAAACCTGCTCGGCTTCAAGTCAAATTGAGCTCGATCCAGGTCAGGTCAGACCCTAGGTTTGGTATGGGAGATAGGTCTGGGTCTGTTGCACCCAATGCAAGTGGCAATTGGATCAAATTTGGTCTGGGTTAAAAGATGGCTCGGGTTGATCCAAATCTGCTCGGTTCGGGTCGATTTGGGCTCAACCCAGGTCAGGCCAGACCTTAGGCTTGAGGTGGGAAGTGGGTCTGGGTCTGGTGGACCCAATGCAAGTGGCAATTGGGTCCAATTTGATCTAAGTTGGAAGATGGCTCAGGCCCATGTGTTTTTGGCTACTTTGGGCTAGCCTAAAACCTGACCCAGGTTAGCCCAGAGCATGGGCTGGCTGGAGGAGGTGTGTTGGACCTAGGGCCACCTGTGGGAGGTGTTGATCAAGTTCAATTAGGCTTAAGTTAATAATTGGCTCAATCCCAAGTGATCTTGGGCACTTTGGGTTAGCCTAACTCTTGACCCAAGTGAGCCCAAGGGTTGGGCTGGCCAAGGAAGGTTCATTGGGTCAATGGGAACCCAATGACACCTTGATTTGGATTCAATTTGATTAAGGTTAAGAGATGGCTCAAAGGAGACCTCTCTTTGGTCACTTGGGTCAAGCTAAATGGCTAACCCAAGTGAGCCCAAGGCTTGGGCCTCCAAGAGAGGTCTCTTGGGTACCCATGGGGTCATCCCTTACATTCAAAAGGACTTGGAGTGGTCTTGATTCAAGGATTTGAAAGAGAAGGGGTGTATGGGTTAATGGGTCAAACTTGGTTGACTTGGTCAACCAGGTTGACCCAAGGTCTGGGTGTGAGCTTAACAAGTTGGGTTTGATGTTTGAAACTTGTTGAGAGCGGTTTCAAAGAATTTGGAGTTGATTTGAGTTGAAATGGGCATTTGAAATCCCATAGGGGTATTTTGGTCAATTTTGACCCATTGGTCAACTAGGGTCAAAAATGGGTCTGAAAAATGCAGTTTACTGCTCAATGGGTTACAATCAAAGGTCTGGAAGTGATTGGAGGCTTTGATGAGGGCTCCAAGACCAAAATCTTCAAGGTGTTAGGTCCAATGGCATAGGCTGTAAATATTTGAAGGTTTTACAGCCTTTGGATTTTGATTTAGATTCTAGGGTTCGAGATCTCAGAATGGGCTCAAAATTGAAGGGTAACCTCTAGAGACATGTCTTATCACTTTGTAAGTGATAGGCCCTGAATCAGAGGTCACTTGACTGGGTTTTGAAATGTTTGAAAAATCCTTGAAAAAGGTCTTTAGGACAGGGCCTTAAGACTTTGGATTTGAGTCTGGATTCCTGGATTTGGAATGGATTTCAAGTTTGAATGATTAATATTGAAGTATCCAAATCATTTACACTCATGTGGTGATTGTTAATGAATGGATAGGGTCAAAGCTAGATCAAAGGTAGGATCAAAGACTAGATTGAAGTTTGGATTCTCAAGTTGATTGGGTCAAAGTTTGGATGTGTTTCAGGCTTGAATTAATTTGGATTTGAATTGGATAAAGTTTAAGATTTGAATTGATCAAGGGTAGGGATTAATTTTAGGTTGGAGTGGTCCTAGGATCTAGAGGGATTCTGAGATCTAGGATCTAGAGGGGCTCTAGAATTTGGGATATGGAAGAATCCTAAGCTCTAGAGTAGGCCCTAAGGTCTGGCTCTAGGAAAGAATCTTAAAGTCTAGAGTGGATCCTAGGATCTAGGATTGATCTGGAGTTTGAAAGGGCCTTAGTGATCTCATACAAAAATGAGGTCAACACAAATTTGGTGTTGGTCATGATAAGGTAGTTAGCGACAGATAAAGTAGGGGTCATGTTGATTCGGTCGCCAGCTTTGAGTGAAAGTGCTCTGATGGCACTAGAAAGTTCATTAGGGATGTTAGGCCCTATGAACTTAGTCCCAAAGCTAATCAAAGAGAAGAGGTGAATTGGATAACTTTAAAACCAAAGTGTAAACTCATACCAAAATCACCACAGAAATCAAAGTGCGGAAATTAAATAATGCGGAAGCAATAATAAGAAAAGAACACACCGGATTTATAGTGGTTCGGTCAAACCTTGACCTAAGTCCACTCCTTGGAGGCACCCTCCAAGTATTGCACTACAAAAGTGTCTCTCCTTTAGCCCCCACAGCTAGGCGGAGAAGCCCTTACAAAATCACTTCCACCTTCCCCGGTGCGGCGGAGTCGCCGGGTCCTTTGACACCAAAGAGATCTTCTTCTTTGGTGAACTTCCCTCAAGATAAGCCTTCAATCCGATGGTACTAAGGTGCGAGTTCGCTGGAGTAACCGTGTGGATCCCCCACCACACTCCCTTGAGTTCCTCCCCCTCACAGGATCTTCTCCCTCTCAAACTCCACTCTTTCCTCTCTCCCTTTCAAGCTCTCTCTTCAAGTTTCCCCCCCAAGAACGAAGCTACAATGGCTGCCAAAGACACTTAAAAAGTGCCTTATCATAGCTTAAATAGAAGAGCTAAAAACGAGCTCATTAATGCAAGTTGCCGACATTATCGTCCAAGACGATATGTATATCGTCCTGTACGATCAGTACAAATTAAGCTCATTAGCCCGGTACGATATGGGACGATCAGAAGAAACTTGGTTACATCGTCCTGGCCGATCTCACGATCGTCCTGGATGATTAGTTTAAAACCAGTTCAATCGTCCTGATCATCACCCTGAATAGAGTCTGGCCGATGTAAATCGTCCAGGTTATCTATTAAGATAGTTGCTATTTGCATACTTTACATTTTTGCAACCAATATAGTTTTGATGACTCCAAACATTATTGTTCAAATGTGTAGTTATCTCTTAATAATTTTTAGAAGATTTGTATTTGCTCTTGTATGTACTAACATTTCAGGAAAATCGAACTCCAGACTTCAAAGACTTCAAATCAAATTCAACATGAAATACTTTATAAATTTGATGCTTGTACTTTTCCTTTGAATCAAATTTAAAAGGGAGTGATTAAATTGAGTGAATAAAAACATACACACACACATAAAGAGATTATATAAAATTTATACTGATCGTACGGGATGATATCAGATCGTACGGGACAATCAGACAGTTATCTCCTATTGAGCACATGGAACGAATAGGAACTGACTTTAAAAATTTTTCTAAGTCCTATTCGTCCAGGACGAAATTTATTATCGTCCAGGACGATCGGGTCTCTGTAAAAATTTCATCCAGACGAAATTAATTATCGTCAAAAGACGAGTTGCTCTCTGTAAAATTTTTGTCCAGACAAAATTAATTATCGTCCAGGACGATCTGGTCTCTGTAAAAATTTCGTCCAAACGAACCAATTTTCGTCCAGACGATTAACCGACTTAGAACGATTTTCAGCAGTTTCTAGAACCGACCTAGTAATAACCGTTCATACCGGACGAACCTAGTTCGTACGGGACGATCAGCTTGTACGAAAATATTTCGTACACATATACAAATAGGGTCGTTTCAAAGCGTTTAAGTAAAATTGTCCAGGACGATTCAAGATCGCACGGGACGATCCACTGCGTACAGAATTGAAAACTTGCAGTTTTTGGGCGGTTTTTCTTGTCTTTTGTATAAGTAGTCCAAATTAGACTGCCACCCAATCTTTTTGTCATTTGATCTTCGTGCCTCTTGAGAGAATAGCCAAGGAGAGAGTGTGAGAGTGCATTCAAAGGAGGATTCCTACCACTAGAGTGTGAAGACTTCACTTGGTGTTTAAAGGTAAGAATCTCTACTTATGAATTTGGATTACTTCACTCTTTTCTTTCTTCCTTCTAGATTCTTGTGAGAAGATCTGTCAAGGAGATCCGGTTCACTGCCGACACTTGGAGAGTGTGAATAGCCGAAGGGTTCACTGCCGACACTTGGAGAGTGTGAATAGCTGAAGGGTTCGCTGCCTACACTTGGAGAGTGTGAATAGCCGGAGGGTTCTCTGCCCACACTAGGAGAGTGTAAAAGGACGAGGGTTCTCTGCCAACACTGAGGATTGTGTAAAAGGACGACGGTTCTCTGCCGCACCAGGTAGTGGTGAAAAGAGAGTTTGTAAAGGCTTCTCCGCGTTGCTGTGGGTGCAAAAGGAGAGTCACTATTGGTATTAGTGCAATACTCAGAGGGTGCCTCTGGGGAGTGGATGTAGGTCTGGTTTTAGACCGAACCACTATAAATCTGATGTCATTTACTTTACTGTTTTTACGTTTTCGCATTTTATTTTTAATTTTAAGAACTCTGTGGTTGAAAAATACTTTCTAGAAAAACTCAAAAGAAAAATTTTCTTTTCGGTTCAACTTAAATTCAAAGAGGGTTTAAAATTTTTTAAACTACCAATTCACCCCCGCCTCTTGGTAGCCTTGGGATATTAACTTAGGCTTAACAACCTATTTACTAGACTCAACAAGTGGTATCAGAGCTTCGTTTCAAAATCATAAGTTTGAACTACTTTTTGATTAACGTAGATGGCTACATTCAGAAACTGAAACACACCTGAAGGTTACTCTATCACTAGACCTCCACTGTTTGACAATATACCTTTTGATTTTTGGAAAACACGCATGTCTACTTTCTTACAGTCACTTGATTATCGTATGTGGATATTAGTCCAGGAAGGTTACTCAAAACCAACTAGATTAGTTGATGGAGTTAGGGTAGAAACACCTTTTGCAGATTGGACTATAGAAGAACGTGACTTAGCACAATTAAATGCCAAATGTCTAAATAGTTTCTTTTGTGCTTTAAAATCTGAAGACTACATGAGGGTTTCCACTTGCAAAAGCGGAAATGACATATGGGATAGACTTTGTATAACTTACGAAGGGACTAATGAGGTTAAGCAATCAAGACTCAATATCTTGTTACATGACTATGAATTGTTTCGCATGAAACCTAATGAATCTATTTCTGACATGTACACAAGATTCAGACAAATAGTCACTTCTTTACATGCACTTGGTAGGGAATTAACTAATGCTGAAATGGTTAATAAGATTCTTCGTTGTTTACCTACTGCTTATGATGCTAAAATTACTGCAATTACAAAGTCTAAAGATCTAAACATTTATTCTATTGACAATCTTCTTGGTTCACTCATTGCTTATGAGCAAGGAGTAAGTCAAAGAAAGATTGATGCAGGTGAACCACGAAAGGAGAAAAATATTGCACTAAAGGTGGAAGAGTCAGAGAGTGAACACTCACAACCTGAGGATGAAGACGATATTGCATTGATGACTAGACAATTCAGAAGATTTTTAAAGAGGAAGCAAAAGAGACGCCAGCAATGGAATAGAGGTAAGTTTAACAGAAATGGCAAGGTTTCTAATGAAGTAATTTATTATGAATGCAGTAAACCAGGTCATATCAAGACTGAATGCCCAAAACTCAAAGCCACTCCTAGCAAGGAGAAGGTAGAGGAGAAACCAATTATAAAGAAGGGCAAGAAGAAGTTTCAAAGAGCTTTCTGGGCGAACTCAGCTTCAGACTCATCTGAGACTGAAAAAGAAGAAGAAGTCACCAATCTTTGCTTGATGGCAGACAATGTGGATCACTCAGATCAAGAAGAGGTATGTGACTTAACCTATAATGAATTATTTGAAGTTTCTGAACACATGCATGATGCATATAGGAAAATGAAAAAGATGCATGCTAGTTTAAGTTTAGAACTGGAAGAGCTTAAGAAGGAACACGAAATCCTTAGGAAAGATCATGCTTTAATAAATAACAACCACATGAAACTACTTGATGAATATGATGACTTGAATAAAAATTTTGAAACTTTAAAAACATCCTATGCTGATCTTGAAAAAGAATTTAAGAATTTTAAGGATGAATCTGAGAGCAAGACATATCGAATCAATTATACAAATCGAATTTTGGAAGATATGAATTCATTTTATAAATTGACAATAAGAGCTCTTGAGGATAATAGGAATCCCCCTAAACTTGAAGATTTTACAAATCCTAAATATTATCCTAAATTTATGAAATCCCTTAGGAGACAATCAAATGGAAGAAAACTTAGGAATATTTTTCCTAATGTTAAATATAATAATTGTGGATTTTTGGGACATATAGCTCACACCTGTACTTTGAAGATGAAATCTAATTTGGTGTGAAGACCTAAGATGCATAAACCTAGACATATCATACATGCATCTGATTATAAATTGCTAAAAGGTGAACCCAAACTTGTTTGGGTTCCCAGGTCTAACATTTGAGAGTTTTGCAGGAGTGCTCTCACACAAGACCTCGTGCGAGCATATGGTACCTGGACAGCGGATGTTCAAAGCATATGACTGGAGATACTGCTCAATTCATAATGCTGAAAGCCAGGAGTGGAGGCAAGGTTACACTTGGAGATAATACAACAAAGAAAGTGATTGGATCTGGTATGATTGGAAATTTCAAAAACTTTTTCATAAATAATGTGTTATTGGTTGAAGGCTTAAAACATAATCTATTAAGTATAAGTTAGCTATGTGATAAGGGCTATAATGTGAAATTTTTACCTACTAGATGCATATTAAGCCTAAATGGAAAAGAAGTTTTAAATGGAAAAAGGGTAAACAATGTTTACATGCTATATTTGAATTCTATTCAATCTCCTACTGCTTTTTATTTGAAAACGGTTTCTGATGCATCATGGCTTTGGCATAGGAGACTTTGTCATTTTAGTATGAAAAATCTTAGAAGAATTACCCAAAAGAACTTAGTGAGAGGTATACCAAAACTAGACTTTACTAAAGACCACCTTTGTGATGCATGTCAATTAGGAAAACTAGTGAAGTCCTCTTTTAAGTCCAATAAGGATCTTAGAACTAGTAAACCTTTAGAAATTCTTCACATGGATCTTTTTGAACCAGTAGGAACTGTAAGTCTAGGAGGGAAGGTATACAGATTTGTTATAGTGGATGATTTTTCAAGATTCACCTGAGTTAGATTTCTTTTTCATTAAAGTGAATCATTTGAGGAATTCAGAAATTTTTCAACTTGGATACAAAGAAAACTAGGATGTGAAATAATTTCTTTACAAAGTGATCATGGAGGAGAATTTGAAAATGAAAGATTTGAAAATTTTTGTAAAGAAAAAGGGATTGATCACAATTTTTCTGCACCTAGAACCCCTCAACAAAATGGGGTAGTTGAAAGGAAAAATAGAACAATAATAGAAGCCGCCCGAGCAATGTTGGCAGAATACTCACTTCCTAGATATTTTTGGGCTGAGGCGGTTAGCACTGCATGCTATGTTCTGAATAGGGTGAATGTGAGATCAAATTTAAATAAAACACCCTATGAGTTGCAGAAAGGTAGAACACCTAATTTGTCTCATTTGCATGTTTTTGGTTGCAAGGAGTTCATTCATAACAATGGAAAATCTGCCTTAGGAAAATTTGATCCAAAGTCAGATAAAGGAATTTTTGTTGGATATTCAAGTGTTGGAAAATCTTATAGGGTATTCAACAAAAGAACTTTAGTCATTGAAGAAACCACACATGTTGTATTTGATGAATTTGGAAATTTGAAAGAGCCAAATGTTGTTGAAGAAGAGATTGAGGAAAACTCCCAAAAGATTTATAGATTAAATTTGGAAGAAAATGTGGAAGAAAATTTGGAAAGAGAAAATCCTTTGCCTAGAGATTTGAGATTTTCTAAAAACCACCCAAGAGAATTGATTATAGGTGAACCTAGTGAGGGTGTTAGAACTAGGCGTGGATTAAACAAGGAAGTCAATCATTCAGCCTTTTTTTCAATAATAGAACCCACTAATATTGATCAAGCACTTTCTGATAAATTTTGGATATTAGCCATGCAAGAAGAGTTGAATCAATTTGTAAGAAATAAAGTTTGGGAATTAACTATAAGGCCAAAAGATCAAAGTGTTGTTGGAACCAAGTGGGTGTTCAAAAATAAAATGAATGACTCAGGAGTAGTCATTAGAAATAAGGCTAGATTAGTTGCTAAGGGGTATAATCAAATTGAAGGAATTGATTTTGAGGAGACCTTTGCCCCTGTAGCAAGACTTGAAGCTATTAGGGTTTTACTTTCCTTTACCTGTTTTAAAGGTTTTAAATTGTTTCAAATGGATGTCAAAAGTGCCTTTTTAAATGGGGTAATTGAAGAAAATGTTTTTGTAGAATAACCTCCAGGCTTTGAAAATTCAAAATTTCCAAATCATGTTTTCAAGTTAAAAAAGGCATTATATGGATTGAAACATGCACCTAGGGCTTGGTATGAGAGGTTGAGCACCTTCCTACTTGAAAGATCTTTTGAAAAAGGAAGTGTGGATACAACTCTCTTTTTAAAGAAATTTGAAAAGGATATACTCATTGTTCAAATTTATGTGGATGATATCATTTTTGGATCTTCAAATAAAAATCTTTGTGATGATTTTTCTAAAATAATGAGTAGTGAATTTGAAATGAGTCTAATGGGAGATTTAAATTACTTTCTAGTATTTAGCATCAAGCAACTTGAGGAAAGTACATTTCTTAGTCAAACTAAATATGTAAAGGACATCCTCAAAAAATATGAAATGGACAATGCTAAACCTGTCAGTACACCAATGAGTTCCTCAGTTCAGTTGGATAAGGACATTAAGGGAAAATTTGTTGATCAAAAGAAATTTAGAGGGATTATTGGATCTTTACTTTACTTGACTGTTAGCCGACCAGATATTATGTTCAGTGTTTGCTTATGTGCTAGATTTCAATCAGATCCAAAAGAATCACATTTGACAGCAGTGAAAAGGATTTTAAGATACTTACTAGGAACTCAAAACTTAGAAATTTTGTATCCTAAGTTTAGCTCTTCTTTTGAAATTGTTGGTTATTCAGATTCTGACTTTGCAGGCTGTAGAGTGGATAGGAAAAGCACTTCTGGAACATGTCAATTCATAGGAAATTCATTAGTTTCTTGGTCCAGTAGAAAACAAAATTCAGTAGCCCTATCTACTGTAGAAGCAGAATATATTGCATTAGGAAGTTGTGTTGCACGAGTACTTTGGTTAAAACAACAGTTGATTGATTTAGGATTAACTATAGGCACTATTCCAATTTATTGTGACAATACTAGTGCTATTTGCATTTTCAAAAATCTTATTCAACATTCTAGAACCAAACACATTGACATAAGGCATCATTTCATAAGGGATCATGTATCCAAGGGAGAAATTGAACTTACACATGTTTCAACTGAAAATCAACTTGCAGACATTTTTACAAAACCTTTAGCCTTTGATACCTTCAGTACATTAAGAACAAGGCTTGGTGTAATTGATTTGAATGCTTAAATAAAAATGTTTTTGTAACATTGATATTTATGTTTTTGTAGTTTGTTTTATTTTGTTTTTGTGATTTTTGACTATTTTTGAGTGATTTCATTTTAGAGTCTGTGGATTTGTCATTGTTTTTCTATGATTTGTATGTTTAGTTTGTTCTTGTTTGATAAAAATTCAAAAAATCCAAAAATGTGGAAATCGTCCGGGATGAAATTTTTCGTACTGGACGACGTGTGTAAAATTCAGTTTGCGTGATATGAAACGTCTTGAGAACAGTTTTTAATGTCGATCGTCTGTACGATCTAATGATCGTCTAGGAAGAAATATTTTTTTCTCAAACGTTGAGACGATTGAATGCAGCGGTTGAGTGGATAAGACAGTTTTAAATGTGAAGTTCATCAGTACGAACTTTTTGTTCGTCCAGACGAACAGACGTCGTTTCATTGTAGGGGACGGTTTTCAACTGACATTAAAACGAATTAAATTTTGATCGTCTAGACGAAATTTTTTTTCGACTGTACGATCGGTCAAGTCAAAAGTCTGTACGAAATGACGCATCGTAAATTATGTTGATTACGAAAAGCCGTTTCATTTTGGACGAATTGGATCGTCTAGACGAAATTTTTTCGTCCAGACGAACGATAATTTTCGTCCAGGACGAACTGTTTTCGTCCAGGACGAACGTATCGTTTTCTTTTAATATGATGGCTTTCTAACTCAACAATCACAACTCCAAACATCACTTTCAATCCCTTTCAACTTTAAATCGATGATGGCCTCCTCAAGCAAAAGGCAAAAGGTGTTGGCAAAGAAACTACACAGGAATGCCTCTAAAAACTTACTGTCAAAAGCAAATGAGGAATCTTTTTCTCGTTTTGCCTCTGCCAAAATAACTCCCTCTCGCATTCTGATTCAAAGCGAGATTCACTTTATGGTAATGCACATTTTTTCCTCCACCCAGTTTCAATTCATTCTTTCTCTCATCCATCTTTACAACAAACAGACCTTTCTCTATTTTCTAGCCAACATGAGTTTTAATTCCGACCACTTCTCCATAAGTTCTTATGTTTTAAAACAAAAAGTTGAAATCACCAAGCACGACATTGGTGCCTTTCTAAACTTAAGAACTGAAGGTTATAGAGCCCACACCCTAATGAGTGAAGACACTTTCAAATGGTATGATGTCAATAGGGTGATTAGACAAAATGGCCTAATATATCATGTTGCTAGAGTTTCAGGAATGACCAAAAATGCCCAAATCATTCAGCATATCCTTCGATCTTCAATCATTCCTAAAGCTGGTGATAGGATCAATATTACCCCTCTCCTTTCTGTTCTAACATTTTTTATTATGGATTGTAAGCCTATCGACGAAGCCCAACTTATCCTAAACCATATCTATGGACTTTCAGAAATTGGGCATGCAGAACAGAAGAGAAAAAGGAACATCTCATTAGGACACTTAGTTACATACATTTTGGAAAAGAAATACAACTTAGTGCATCCTAATGATGAATACGAAGAGCCAGTCTACTACAATGATGCTTCCTTCAGAGCAATTTTCAAGGAGGAAAAAGGGAAAGCACATGCCAGTGCTTCTGAAGAAGAAGAAGAAGGAGAGCAAACTTCTGCACCTCAGTTAGATTATCAGAATCTGATTGAGAAATTTGATAGACTTGAGACTCATGTTGATCAAAGATTTGATCAAATTGATGCTCAACTTATGCAGCAACAACAGGACATTGGTAGTATCAGAAATGAAGTACATGAAGTCAATACCAATGTTATGTTGATGGCCTCCTACTTCAACCTTTTTGGTGGCATTCCTCCTCCTCCTCCAAAAGAATAGAGAATGAGAGATGATTTTATATTTGTTGTACTTGTGTTTGTTTAAATGTTTGTTGTGTTAGTGTTTATTTTAGTATTTGTCTTAGTTATGTTTGTTTATGTTTGTTCTTTTTTATTGTTGTTTTGATTTTATGAAATGATCATATAATCTTTCTCATTAATATTAAAATATATCGTAGTTGATTTAATTTTGGTTTGTTTTTGGAATGTACTTAATTTTTATGAATTTCATTAGTCTTATTTAATCTTAATTGTGCTTAAATTAGATTGTGATTTGAGATTAATTACATTAGAAAATCTAGTCTTTCTAAATTTAAACTTTGTTTATAACTTGTTATAATTAGAATTTTTAAATTCATGTCTATTCATTTAGACTACATAAAAGTTAATATTATTATTGCAATTTAGATGTTTATTTAATTTGTATTTCCTTGCTCAAGTGATATTTATGCACTTAGAAAAATTTGAAATTTTAGATTATTGATCTTGGAAAGAATTGGTTTCAATTACTCTTGAAAATTATACAAAGAGTATAAAAATCAAAAGGAATGAGGAAAGGTTCGCAAATATGAAAAAGAGGCACAAAATAAGCCCAATGTAAAAAGATGCACAAAAATGTGCCAAAAATTTGAAAAAGATGCGCAAAGCGCCACATGTGGTAATTATCTTCTTTCCAAATTCTTTCAATCTCTTAATTCAAATTGATATTATGTTCATTTATATTCTATTAAACTTTAAAATATAAAATTTTTATTCATCTCTCTTGTAATGATTTTCTATATTCAAATATCTAAATTGAATCATGTTTTTGATAAATTCTTCTTACTTACAATGTTATATCACTTCTTAAATTCTATGAATTTCTATGATTTACCTAATGTTATTAGTTTTAGATTGCATACCTTATGTCAATCACCATTATGATTAAATTTTCAAATGAATTTCATATAATTACTTACATTTCTTGTCTATTTCTTCTTCATTTTTTTTTGTCAAAAAGGGGGAGAAATTATTGTGTTTGTATGTTTTGTTTTGTTTTGTTTGTTTTGTTTGCATTTTGATTTTGTGTTTGACTTTGTGTATGACTTTGTGTTATTTTGTTAAAAAATTTTGAAAAACAAAAATATTGTTCTTTGCTTCAAAATGCCTCCTTATTTTCATGTATTCATAAATTCAGGGGGAGTTTAGGAGATTTGTTTAAATTGAAATCATACAAATAATAATTATTTTGCCATCATCAAAAAGGAGGAGATTGTTAAAATAGTTGCTATTTGCATACTTTACATTTTTGCAACTAATATAGTTTTGATGACTCCAAACATTATTGTTCAAATGTGTAGTTATCTCCTAACAATTTTTAGAAGATTTGTATTTGCTCTTGTATGTACTAACATTTCAGGAAAATCGAACTCCAGACTTCAAAGACTTCAAATCAAATTCAACATAAAATACTTTATAAATTTGAAGCTTGTACTTTTCTTTTGAATCAAATTTGAAAGGGAGTGATTGTAATTGAGTGAATAAAAATATACAAACACATATAAGGAGATTATATAAAATTTATACTGATCATACGGGACGATCAGACAGTTATATCCTATTGAGCACATGGAACGAATAGGAACTGACTTTAAAAATTTTTCTAAGTCCTATTCATCCAGGATGAAATTTATTATCGTCCAGGACGATCGAGTCTCTGTAAAAATTTCGTCCAGACAAAATTAATTATCGTCAGAAGACGAGTTGCTCTCTGTAAAATTTTCGTCCAGACGAAATTAATTATCCTCCAGGACGATCTGGTCTCTGTAAAAATTTCGTCAAGATGAACCAATTTTCGTCCAGACGATTAACCGATTTAGAATGGTTTTCAGCAGTTTCTAGAACCGACCTAGTAATAACCGTTCGTACCGGACGAACCTAGTTCGTACGGGACGATCAGCTTGTACGAAAATATTTCGTACATATATACAAATAGGGTCGTTTCAAAGCGTTTAAGTAAAATCGTACAGGACGATCAACTGCGTATAGAATTGAAAACTTGCAATTTTTGGGCGGTTTTTCTTGTCTTTTGTATAAATAGTCCAAATTAGACTGCCACCCAATCTTTTTGTCATTTGATCTTCGTGCCTCTTGAGAGAATAGCCAAGGAGAGAGTGTGAGAGTGCATTCAAAGGAGGATTCCTACCACTGGAGTGTGAAGACTTCACTTGGTGTTTAAAGGTAAGAATCTCTACTTGTGAATTTGGATTACTTCACTCTTTTCTTTCTTCCTTTTAGATTCTTGTGAGAAGATCTGTCAAGGAGATCCGATTCGCTGCCGACACTTGGAGAGTGTGAATAGCCGAAGGGTTCACTGCCGTCACTTGGAGAGTGTGAATAGCCGAAGGGTTCGCTGCCTACACTTGGAGAGTGTGAATAGCCGGAGGGTTCTCTGCCCACACTCGGATAGTGTAAAAGGACGAGGGTTATCTGCCAACATTGAGGATTGTGTAAAAGGACGACGGTTCTCTGCCGCATCGGGTAGTGGTGAAAAGAGAGTTTGTAAAGGCTTCTCCGCCTTGCTGTGGGTGCAAAAGCAGAGTCACTATTGGTATTAGTGTAATACTCAGAGGGTGCCTCTGGGGAGTGGATGTAGGTCTGGTTTTAGACCGAACCACTATAAATTTGGTGTCATTTACTTTACTGTTTTTACGTTTCCGTATTTTATTTTTAATTTTAAGAACTCTGTGGTTGAAAAACACTTTCTAGAAAAACTCAAAAGAAAAATTTTCATTTCGGTTCAACTTAAATTCAAAGAGGGTTTAAAATTTTTTAAACTACCAATTCACCCCCCCCCCCTCTTGGTAGCCTTGGGACATTAACTTAGGCTTAACAACCTATTTACTAGACTCAACATTATCATCCCGGCCGATCCAATGATCATCCCTGCCGATCTGATCGTATCAATCAGCCATTAATTCTTTTCAAAGATACCAGATCATTTTAGGCATAATTGAGTTAGATCGTCCTGGACGATTGGTATATCGTCCTAGACGATTGGTATATCGTCCTGGACGATTGGTATATCGTCCTGGCCGATTTCCTAAAATACATGATACCTAAATTGATCATGGTGGCTAATTTTTTCTTAATTGATCATATCGTCCTGGCCGATATAAGTATTGTCCAGGCCGATCATAATGACGGCTGCCTTAATGAGGATGCCCTAATTAGGATTTCTGATTTTGGACAGATCGTCCACGCCGATATTACTATCGTCCCGGACGATGTTACCAAAAATAGAAATCATATAGGGAAAAAGAGAATTTCTACAAAGTTACAAAACATCAGGAGCCACACCAAAAACAATAGACTCAAGAAAGGAAAAAGGTACAAACAGACTCAATCCTAGTCTACCCAAACTTGAGCTGGTTCCAAGTTGTAGTCTGATTGTGTGGACCTGAAACGTTAGTACAAAAAGGTAATCGTAGAGAAATAAAAATTGTTTGCTATCATCAAAATTATAAACCATAGATCTATAACAATCTCCCCCTTTTTGATGATGGAAAAAACATTTCAATTTTGAATTTTCAAAAAAATAATTTTTTCTCCTAATCTCCCCCTCACTTGAATAACACTTTAAAAAATAGGGGAGATAAAAAATATTTTTGTTGTTTTAAATTTTTGAAAGAAAATAAAGGATACAAGTACGTTCTCCCCCTTTGACATTATCAAAAAGAGAGAAGGCACAGAGAACAAAATGAAACAAAAATGTTCCCAGATCTAGTGAGACAAAAAGTATTCTTAAAATGAGAAAGTTGACTCTTGGTTTTAATCAAAATTTTAGTAAAAAATGGATTGACAACGCATAGTCCAGTAAAGGTTAGAAAATCAGAATTTGATAATCCAAACTCAAGTTCTTTAAAAAGGCTCAAAAACTTTTTAATTCAATATCTAAATCAAGAAAAAAATTAGAGAAAGAAACAATCATTTTTCAAAAAACTCCTTCCATAAAATATATCTAATAGAAGATCAATACACGAATTGTTGAATCAAGAATCAAGATTTTCAAAGTCAAGTATCGAAAGTATCAAGGGTTTTCTTAAGCTTTTTAAGAAGTACAAGAATGGTAAGCATTAACTTTTTATGAGCTCATTTTATGCCTCTTGACAATTGGTTGGCGCATTGCGCATCTTTTGATACACTTTGTGTATTCTATATTTTCAATTTGGCGTCTTTGCGCATTTTTTATTTTTGGCATCATTGGCCAATTTTTTGAATATGCTCCCTTTCTTAAATCTTAAAAAATGAAAGAAAACCCATCTTAGTGACAAAGCAAATTTCTTGATTAAGAAAATTATGAGTTAGATTCAACGACTTGTAAAAGATTCCTATGTGATAAATAAAACATAGGGAGATAAAAAAAAATTTATTTCAAAAACCAATTTAAAATATGATGAAGATTTTAAATCAAAAGTAGAATAACCTCTTTTAGGAAATAGAGATTGAGAGTCAAAAACATGAGTTTCCTTCCTTTGACTGTTTTAGAGAAGTCAAACACAACTTACCAAAGATTTCAAGAAAAATATGAAGTAGATTTTTTATTTTTTAGAAAAGTGAATGTGTGTGTTGATCAGAGAAAAAAAACTGTCACAAAAACCAAAAAAATATAAAGAAAATAAATTAAAAAAATGAAAAACAAAAAAAACAAAAACACAACACAAAAAATACGAAAGGCTTTTAACCATTATCTCTCTCCTGGTCCGATGCTTCAGAAACCAGATCTGCCCATGAGATTTTTTGCCTTTCATTATTTCCCCAGTTTAAATTTTGCTTCGCCTTGCCCTTTTCTTTCGTAGGAAGAATTCTTAAATTAGGGCATTGATTTTTCATATGTCTAGGCTTCATGCATCGAAAGAAAATAACGTCAGAAGAAATATGGACATCCTTACCACTTTTACCTTTTTTCCACTTTGGCTTATGCTTTGGTGAGCTTTGTGATTTTCTTGACAAGTCATTGCTATCGTCACCAACTAAGCTTCCTCTTTCCGTATCTTCAGCTTTTAGAACGATCGTTTCACCTGCATCCAAAAGTCTTTGACCCAAAACTTGCTCGTAGGCAATGAGTGAGCCAATTAAATTATCAATAGAATAATCATTCAAATCATTTGATTCATAAATAGCAACTACTTTAGCATCAAACTTATCTAGTAGACAACGAAGAATTTTGTTAAATTTTTCAAAATTTAAAAATTCTTTTCCTAAAGCATGCAATGAGTTTACAATTTGAATGAATCTGGTATACATTTCTAAGATCGTTTCATAAGGTTTCATGAAAAATAATTCAAAATCATGCATTAACAAATTCAACTTAGATTGCTTGATTTCACTAGTGCCTTTGTATATGGTGTGCAATTTATCCCAAACTTCCTTACCTGTAGTGCACGTGGATACTAACATGAAATCATCAGAATTTAAAGCATAGAAAAAGCAATTTAAAGACTTTGCATTCAGTTGTTCTTCCTTATTCCATTGATTAAAAGGAATATCAGTTTTAACTCCATTAACAATACGTGACGGTGATGAATAACAAGTTAAAATCATATGCCACATGCGAAAATCAATCGATTGCAAGAAAATAGACATGCGAGTTTTCCAAAAATCAAATGACATATTTTCAAATAAAGAAGGTCTGGTGATTGAATATCCTTCCGCAACATTACGATTTGTAAAATTAGCCATGGATCGAAATTCAAAAGCTTTTAAAAACTTATTTTATGAAAACCGCTCTGATACCACTTGAAAGTGCTCTGATGGCACTAGAAAGTTCGTTAGGGATGTTAGGCCCTATGAACTTAGTCATAAAGCTAATCAAAGAGAAGATGTGAATTGGATAACTTTAAAAACAAAGAGTAAACTCATACCAAAATCACCACAGAAATCAAAGTGCGGAAATTAAATAATGCGGAAGCAATAATAAGAAAAGAACACACCGGATTTATAGTGGTTCAGTCAAACCTTGACTTACGTCCACTCCTTGGAGGCACCCTCCAAGTATTGCACTAAAAAAGTGTCTCTCCTTTAGCCCCCACAGCTAGGCGGAGAAGCCCTTACAAAATCACTTCAACCTTCCCCAGTGCGGCGGAGTCGCCAGGTCCTTTGACACCAAAGAGATCTTCTTCTTTGGTGAACTTCCCTCAAGACAAGCTTTGAATCCGATGGTACTAAGGTGCGAGTTCGCTGGAACAACCGTGTGGATCCCCCACCACACTCCCTTGAGTTCCTCCCCCTCACAGGATCTTCTCCCTCTCAAACTCCACTCTTTCCTCTCTCCCTTTCAAGCTCTCTCTTCAAGTTTCCCCCACAAGAACGAAGCTACAATGGCTGCCAAAGACACTTAAAAAGTGCCTTGTCATAGCTTAAATAGAAGAGCTAAAAACAAGCTCATTAATGCAAGTTGCCGACATTATCGTCCAGGACGATATGTATATCGTCATGTACGATCAGTATAAATTAAGCTCATTAACCCGGGACGATATGGGACGATCAGAAGAAACTTGGCTACATCGTCCTGGCCGATCTCACGATCATCCTGGATGGTTAGTTTAAAACCAATTCAATCGTCCTGATCATCGCCCTGAATAGAGTCTGGCCGATGTAAATCGTCCAGCTTATCGTGCCAGCCGATCCAATGATCGTCCCAGCCGATCTGATCGTATCAATCAGCCATTAGTTCTTTCCAAAGATACCAGATTATTTTAGGCATAATTGAGTTAGATCGTCCTGGACGATTGGTACATCGTCCTGGCCGATTTCCTAAAATACATGATACCTAAATTGATCATGGCGGCTGTTTTTTTCTTAATTGATCATATCGTCCTGGCCGATCATAATGACGGCTGCCTTAATGAGGATGCCCTAATTAGGGTTTCTGATTTTGGACAGATCGTCCAGGAAGATATTACTATCGTCCCGGACGATGTTACCAAAAATAGAAATCATATAGGGAAAAAGAGAATTTCTACCAAGTTACAAAACATCAGGAGCCACACCAAAAACAATAGACTCAAGAAAGGAAAAAGGTACAAACAGACTCAATCCTAGTCTACCCAAACTTGAGCTAGTTCCAAGTTATAGTCTGATCGTGTGGACCTAAAACGTTAGTACAAAAAGGCAATCGTAGAGAAATAAAAAATGTTTGTTATCATCAAAATCATAAACCATAGATCCGTAACATTGAGTATAATGGAGGTTCTAAGGACATGTTGAACGATTCGCGCTTTTCAATTTAGTGACTGAACGAGAGGTTGGTGTTGATAGAATGCGGCGTTCCTAAGGACTTGATTAACATCACTCCATTCAAAGTCGTTCGTGAGAAAATAATGAACCATAGGCCCTTCAGTAGATAGCCCAATATATTGGGCGATGTCAGCTTTGGTAATTTTTACATTTTGATGACAAACAAAGGAGTGGAAAGTGAGGTTGTCGATGGTGTAGGTTAGATTTGTTAGGAATTCTAAAAGGAGTTCAGAGTTGTAAGGGAAGGCCAGGGTGAGAAGAAATTGGAGGGTAATGGAAGCAAAGAGGTTCAGTACCTCGAAGTTTAGAGCCTCTTGATTTAGCAGTCTTGATGGTGTGACTTTGTAGACTTTGAACTTGTGGTATGCATCCTCATTTTCTGCATTCAAGAACCAAGCGCTATGGCAGCGAGAGGAAGATGAGCTTCCCGCTACCATATGACCTCTCTTGCTGGAACTAGACATCGTGTAGAGGCTAAGTGAAAGGTGAGAAGGATCATGTGAAGTGAGTGAAGTGAGTTGCAAGTGAAGATATCTGCCTCTCCAGCCAATTTATAGAGTTTTCCTCTCATCGTACAGTATGATAGTATATCGTACAGTACGAAGTGGTAATAATTGTTCTGACGGGTCATTTCGGGAAAAGGCGGTCAAAGCATACAGTACGATAAATATCGTATAGTACGATCAGATGAATATCGATCGTCCCGAGGGTCGCCAGTACGACTTTTGACCAAAAGTATCGTACTGTACGAAGAGGTGTATCGTACAGTACGAATGACATTAATATCATACCAAACTCCTTATATCTATCTCATCCATTTGCTGAGGTGGATTGCATAGTACGAAGTGGATCTATCGTATAGTACGAACACCAATAATAACGTAACAGCACGAGTAAAGTTGTCCCAGTCCGTTGATGATGTGGATCGTACAGTACGAAGAGGAGGTATCGTACCGTACGATAAGTAATAATGTATCATACATTACGATATAGGTCGTACGGTACGAACAACAGAGATGATATTTGCCGGTTAGTGTGTTCTGTGTAGATTAAGCTATATCGTACAGTACGATCAGAGTATCGTATAGTACGATAATACAAAGTCAAATTTAGTGGTTTTTGTGTAGTGAGTGTGTGATGATCAGGAGCAGCCTTAGAAGATTTTTTTATTTATTTTGTTTTGATTTTTGTTTTTTTTAATGTAGTTATGTCTATGACACCTAATCTAGTCCTCAAGGTGCTAAAGGTGTTGAATGCTAGAGGTTTTGTGAATATGTCAGCTAATTGATCTCCTGTAGCGATGTGATGCAATTCTATATCTCCCTTAGCAATGTGATCTCTAATGAAATGATGTCTAATGTCTATGTGTTTTGTTCGAGAGTGCTGAATTGGGTTCTTAGAGATGCAAATTACGCTTGTGATGTCACACATAATTGAAATGGTTCTTATAGGTAGACCAAGATCAAGAATTTGTTGTTTTAGCCATAGTACTTGTGCAACACAACTTCCTACTACAATATATTCTGCCTCGGCTATGAAAAGTGCTACTGAGTTTTGCTTCCTACTGGATCAAGAAACTAATGATTATCCTATGAATTGGCAGGTACCAGAGGTGCTTTTTCTATCTATCCTACATCCTATAAAATCAGAATCTGAGTACCCTAAGATTTCAAAGGAAGTGCTGTGCCTTTTTTTTTTTGAGAAAATGCAATGTTGCATTGATTAAAATAGAAAGTACAACCTAATACAAACTAGGTAGAAGAAGCTAATGGTTCCTTTTTTAATAACAAAAGGAACCTTATTTGAAAATAAATTTGTTAATCTAAACTTAATATAAAAGATTTGAAACCCACTATTTCCTATTTTGAAACTGTTGAGATGCAGGGGATACCAAAGAATTAAACAACCCGAGGGTTGATTAGTATCCCAGAGTTCCCATCCAGTTGGAGAATAAGACTTAGTAAAGATCTCAAAATCAATTATAAGAAGTCTAAGAAAACAAATTTGAAGAAAAAAGAAGTAACAAAACCTAAAAAGGAAGTTACATTTTATCAAAGAAATCCAAAAATCACTTAAGAATATCATAAAAAGATATTCTATAAGCTTTTCCCAAAATCCAGAGTTAGGAATCAATGAAAGCATAACTCCAAACCTTTTGATAATTTGCTCCAACTTCAAGTATCTCTCCACTTTGATGTTGTCAACAGGATAATTATCAATCATATTTCCTTAGATAAAAGAGAAGAAGAACCCCTTATACCATTCTTCACTTTGAGTTCAGCTGTCTTCCTTCTAGGTAACTCTTTCACCGGTCCTAAAGCTTGTAGTTCTTTGAACAAAATGTGCTTAGATCCCGAGGACTTACTCTCCTTGACAACTTTTTTAAGAGAATATTTCTTAAAATTCAAATTAATTGCCGATAAAGGAGAAGAATATCTTAATAAGTCTATACCGTTTTTTATTTCAGGTATAGAAGCTGAAATAATTTCAGTATTAGTGCTGGAAGTATCCGCCATTATTTCCTTCTGAGAATCTGAAATGTTGAAAATGATTTCTGGTTTGTTAGAATCATGAAATCCAGCAATTTGATTAGAAGTAAATGCAGCCTTAGAAGGACTCAAAACTGAAGTTTGCTCCTTCTCAACCTTCTCCATAACTGCCTCCATCGTTTGAGGATTTTGAATGATCAAATCTTCAGCTATCTTAGCCGTATATGAAGGACCAACAACCGTTAGTTCAGCTGAATTTTGATCTTCCTTATTTGTAGCTGCTTTAGAATGAGTCTCCTCTCTCTCAATCTTTTCCATAACCGCCTCCTCCATTTGTTGTTTTTGAATGCTAATCTCTTCAGCTACCTTAGGCAATTCCATTGGACTATCATCACTTAGTCCAATAGCATTTGTTGTAGAAAAAACTGGATTTAATTCCTCAACTTCCTTATCTACCTCCATGATATGAGGGATTTCAAAATATGAATTTTGAAATTTTGAAATGGAGTAGTTTTCAATACCGGTTACAGCCATAGTATCCTGAATTTCAGCATCATCTACAGCTCTTTCTTCAACTATTTCCTCCACAATTCCCGGAATTTTGAATTCATAATCTGAATTCAGTTTACCTTTGGGCTTTTGGATACCGTCTTCTACCATATTTTCAGCAATTTGAATTTCAGCAATTTGAATTTCAGAAACTTTAGAGACATCTTCCCCGTCTTCAACAGCTTTTTCCATGGCAATAACTCTAACAACTTTTGAGTTATCCATGGTTGAATCCTTTTTCAAAACTGGAATAGATCTCCTCTTCTTTCTAAACTTCACGTGCATCCAAGGTCCCAAAGCATTATCGTTTTGAACTGAATTTTGAATGGTCTCTTTGACAATAGGAATTTGATTTTGTGTTGTATAGGGACACACAGAATTAATATGCCCGATTTTCCCACATTTAAAGCAAAATGAAGAAAGATTTTCATATTCAAATTTTTGGAAGAATCTACCATGATACCCTTCTACCCAAATTCCAGCAGGGAGATTAGAGTTCAAATTAACTCTAATACAAGCTCTAGCAAATTCTCTCCTCCCCCACCTAAACATATTACCATCCAATAAAAGAGGAGTTCCAATTCTAGAAACAATTCTAGTGATATTGGATTCATCCCAACAATGTAAAGGCAAATGTGGAAGGCGAACCCAAATTGGAGAGGAAATTCCATTCAAAGAATAAGGAGAGAAGGTTGGAGACCAAATGTCTAATCCAACCACAAAACCCCCTACAAGCCATGGTCCCCCATTAAGGACCCCCTCCATGGCTTCATGAGTATGAAATGAACAAAGGAGCCAATCAAGACCAAGCAATGTAATATAGAAATTTCCAAATTTAGACCATTGCTTTCTTAATTCAATAGAACACTTAGAAAAAGGATAATTTTTTCTAAGAATTTTGACAACCAAGGAATTTTTCAAGATTTGAACATTAGAAAATTCCTTTTCTTTGTCCAAAAAGACCACATTTTCATCTCCCAATAATTCAAGATTTTCACTTAATGAAAATTTTATGTGAGGTTTTTTAACCCACACATTAGGGATATCCAATTTTGGAGAAGTAATTGGAATAACCTTATCCTTCTTCAAAATTTCAGCAAAATTCCTTTTTGAAGAAGATGCTTCCTTATCATTTGTACCAACAAAGGAAGCCTCCAAAGATTTAGGCTTATCAAAGATCGAAATAATTTCCTTCCCTTTGCCTAGAATCGGCAAAGGTTTTTCCTTAGACTTTAATCCTCCCTCTTTAATGACAAGAGGGGATTCCAAAATCCGAAAAGAAGAGATTCGATTGAAGGAGAATCTACCTTTTGAATCCAACACGAATGAACTCGTGGTAGATAGCTAATTTTTGGTGATCCGGTCATCCTTGGATGACCGGCCACCATCTTCCATCTCCAACAATTCCACACGAATTCTTCAAGATCTTCTTCCAAATCCTTCCTCAATTTGTGGAGCTTCTCTCTCTACTTCTCACAACAATTCCACACGAAGTGTTGTGCCTAGGATACCAAATTCCTAAGTTTGGGGTGTCTAGTAGATATCTAAGAATTCTCTTAGAAGCAGTTAAGTGAGACTTTTCAGGATCAGCTTGAAAACGGGCATAGAGGCACACACTAAACATTATGTCCGGTCTATTGGTAGTTAGGTAAAGAAGGGACCCAATCATTCCTCTATATATTTTTTGATCTACTGATTTTTCACTAGGATCTTTGTCTAATTGAATTGTTGAGCTCATTGGAGTGTTCATGGGTTTAGCACTATCCATTTCATATTTTTTCAAAATATCCTTAATATACTTTGTTTGGCTAAGAAAAGTTCCGTTATCCATTTGTTTTACACTAAAGCCAAGAAAGTAATTAAGTTCTCCCATCATGCTCATTTTAAACTCATTACTCATTATTTTTGAAAATTCATCACACAATATTTTATCTGAAGATCCAAATAGGATGTCATCTACATAGATCTGAGCAATGAGAATTTCTTCTTTGACCTTTTATAAAAAGAGTGTATTATCTACACTATTCTTTTCAAATCATCTATCCAATATAAATGAGCTAAGTCTTTCATACCATGCTCTAGGTGCTTGCTTTAATCCATAAAGTGTCTTCTTTAATTTGAATACATGGTTTGGAAATTATGAACTTTCAAATCCGAGGGGTTGCTCAACATAAACATCTTCCTTAATTATCCCGTTTAGAAACACACTCTTTACATCCATTTGATATAACTTAAAGTTCTTGAAGCAAGCAAAAGCTAAGAGCACTCTTATGGCTTCTAGTATATCAACAGGGGCAAAGATTTCTTCAAAGTCTATTCCCTCAATTTGGTTGTACCCCTTAGCTACTAGTCTGGCTTTATTCCTTATTATTGTTCCTGAATCATTCACCTTATTCTTGAAGACCCATTTTGTCCCAACCATACTTTGTTCTTTAGGTCTCTTGACTAACTCCCAAACATCATTCCTAGTGAATTGATTCGGCTCTTCTTGCATTGCTAGAATCTAAAATTCATCTCCTAAGGCTTGATCTATACTTGTAGGTTCTATCATAGAGATGAATGCTGAATGACTAACCTCCTTCCTAAGTCCATGCCTAGTTCTTACACCTTCTGAAGGGTCTCCTAAAATTAACTCTTTAGGATGACTAGAAGAATATCTCCATTCTCTAGGCAAACCTTCCTGAGGTTCCACCCTTTCTCCTAAGGTCATAGTCTCTACTCCTTGAATTGCCTCTATTTCATCATCTTCAATTTTAGATTCAGAGGATTTATCAGATTCATCAAATACTACATTGGTGGACTCTTCTACTACAAGGGTTCTCTTATTAAAGATTATATAGGCCTTACCTATAGATGAATAACCTAAGAAGACACCCTCATAAGACTTGGGATCAAATTTTCCTAAGGGATGTTTACCATTATTCAAGATGAAGCGCTTGCACCCAAAGACATGTAATTGTGAAAGGTTTGGTGTCCTACCCTTAAGGAGTTCATAAGGAGTTTTGTTCAGCTTAGATTTAATGTTCACCCTATTTAAAATATAACATGATGTGTTGACTGCTTCTGCCCAAAAGTATCTAGGAAGGGTGTACTCCGCTAACATTGCCCTAGTGGTTTCTACCAAGGTTATATTCTTCCTTTCTGCTATACCATTTTGTTGAGGTGTTCTCGGGGCTGAGAAATTGTGTTCTATTCCTAGCTCAATTTCTCATCCCCTAACAGAATGATTCAAATCTATTATTTTGAAATTCTCCACCATGATCGCTATGAATTGTTAAGATTTCACAACCTAATTTCCTTTGAATCCATGTGGAGAAAATCTTAAATTTCTCAAAAGACTCATTTTTATGTGCTAAGAATCTTACCCAAGTGAATCTAGTGAAGTCATCTACAATCACAAATCCATAATTTTTCCCACCTAGGCTGGCTGTACTAACGGGTTCAAATAAGTCCATGTGTAGGATTTCTAGTGGCCTAGCGGTGATCACATCTCTAATTGAATGAAAAGATGATTTGACTTGTTTTCCAAGTTGGCAAGCATCACATAAATGATCCTTTGTGAAATCTAACTTAGGTACGCCTCTAACTAGATTTTTTTGAGTGATGTTTCTAAGAGTTTTCATACTAGCATGACATAGTCTCCTATGCCATAGCCACGATTCATCAACTATTGTTTTCAAACAAAATAATTTGAACTATCAATGCAATTAAGGTTTAACATATAAACATTATTCATTTATTTCCTTCTGAACTAGTTTATCATTTAAACTAATCAGGCATTATCAGTTAAAAATTTAATATCAAAACTTTTATCACACAGTTGACAAATGCTAAGTAAGTTATGCTTCAAACCATCAACTAATAAGACATTTTTAATTAAAAAAAATTTAGCATTACCAACAATACCTGAGCCTATCACCTTCTTGGTAGTGTTGTCTCCCAGAGTTACTTTGCCTCCAGTTTTGGTCTCCAGAATGAACTTCTTCATATCTCCAGTCATGTGTCACGAGCAGCCACTATCCAGGTACCACATGCTCTCACTAGGTCTTTTGTGAGAGCACCCATACAATTTCATTCAAAGATTAGATTTGGGAACCCAAGTGAGTTTGGGTTCCCCCTTATGCTTGCATGAATGAGATGTATGCATGCTATGCTGTGATGGATGCAGTTTAGGTCTCCATACTAAGTGTGTCCTACGGTGAATTGTGCATGTGCGGGCTATGTGACCTAACATGCCACAAGAGAAACACCTAACACCAGGAAATGGGTTTACTAATCTATGTGGGTGATAGTGCCTCTTCCTAAAGTTGTGTGATGCATACTGTGTTGGGGGTTTGCTATGATGGCCTAATGTGAGTGATGCAATTTCATTTTCTAGTTCTTTGATTCTTTCATTAAAAGTTTTATTTTGAGCTGTCAATCCATCAACTTCCACTAATAGCAAGTGTTCACTATGATCTACTTCTAATGCAAGTTTGTCTAGTCTATCAAAAGCTTCTTCTAGTTCAACATGAGTGGTTTTCAAGGTTTCATGCACTTCAGTTAGTTCAATATGCTTCTTATTTAATGCATCATACTCATCAAGAATTAGAATATGATCTATATCTAAATCAGAATTTTCTTTAAACAAGTTAGCATGCTCAGTTTGTAAAGAACTAAATTCAATATTAAGCTTGGCATGCATCTTTTTTAACTTCCTATACGAGTCATGGATGTTCTTAGAAATAAGAGATAACTCTTCATACGAAAGTTGATATACCTAATCTTGATCCAATAGATCAAGGTTATCATTAGACATAAGACATAGATTTGTTACCTCCTCCTCTTCTTCTTCTTCTGATAATTTTGAGGCAGAGTCGGCCCAAAAAGCTTTTTGTATATTTATCTTTTCTTTCTTGTATTTGGCTTTGTCTTCTCCTTTCTCCTTAGCTGGTTGGCTCTTCAAATTGGGACAATCGGCTCGAAGGTGACCTGGCTTCCTACACTCAAAACAGATTGTATCAGATGAAACCTTATTGAACCTTGAGCTCTTACCTTTATTCCAGCTATTCTGATGACGCTTCTGTTTTCTCTTCAAGAAATTTTTGAACTGTCGGGTCATCAGTGCTATCTCATCCTCTTCCTCCCCTGCAGAGCTTTCACTTTCTGAGTTGCTTGCTTTTAATGCCACCGTTCGCTCCTTCTTTTCACCTGCATCACTTTGCCTTTGACTCACTCCTTGCTCGTATGTAATGAGTGACCCAAGGAGATTATCAATAGAATAAACGTTAAGGTCTTTAGATTCAGTGATAGCAGTTATCTTTACATCATAAGAACTAGGTAAGCATCTAAGAATTTTATTAACTTTCTCAGAATTTGAAATCTCTCTACCTAATGCATGCAAGGATGTCACGATTTGGGTGAACCTAGTGTACATGTCAGATATTGTTTCGCTAGGTTTCATGCGGAAGAGTTCATAATCATGAGTAAAATGTTAAGCCTAGACTATTTTACTTCACTTATTCCTTCGTATATAATGCACAGTCTATCCCAAATCTCCTTACTAATGGCACAAGTAAACACTCTCATATAATCCTAAGACTTCAATGCATAAAAAAAGTAATTTAAATATTTAGCACTCAGTTGGGCTAAATCCCTATCTTTATTGCTCCATTCATTAAAAGGTACAGGAGTTTTCAATCCATTAACAGTTTTAAACGGTGCAATATATCCATCATTCACTAACATCCACATACGATAATCAATAGATTGTAAAAAAGTAGACATTCTAATTTTCCAGAAATCAAATGAAATATTATCAAAAAGAGGTGGACTAGTTATTAAATAACCCTCCGCAGTATTACGATTACCAAAATGCGACATGATCGTTTTTTCAAGGTTTTCAAAAATACTATTTTTGAAAACTGGCTCTGATACCATGTGAAATTACTAGATGGACAAGAGGGGGGTGAATTGTGAAAGATTTATAGCAATAAATAAAACCTAAACATGAGTTCTAATATTTTTGATATTTTTTAAGGTTTTAACATGAAAAACAACGTGCAACAATGAAATTCTGTTCAATCACAATATTTCACCAAGCAGTTATATTGAAAATAAAAATGCACGTAAGAATAAAAATGATAAGGAAAAAGCACACCGGATTTTTATAGTGGTTCGGTCAAACCATGACCTACGTCCACTCCCCGGAGTCCTCCACTCCGGGTATTTCACTACAAGCAATAGCTCTCCTTTTGCCCCCCTTGGTAAGGCGGAGAAGCCCTTACAATACTCCCTTTTACCAACCCGGCGTGGCGGAGTGCCAAACTCTATTTTCACCCTCCTAGCGATGGCAGAGAACCTACTCATTTTTCTCCCTCCTGGAGAAGGCAGAGTACCTTAAGGTCATGGATGTAGAAGAGCCTTTCCCTTGGAGATCTTCCCACAAATTCTTCTAGGGCCACAGGAGGAACAAGATGCAGCAAGTTCAGAGCAACCGTATGATCTCCCTCACACATTCTTCTCCCTCACAACGCTCACCTTCTCCTTCCTCTCTCAAACCCTAAAGAACTTTTCAAGAGCTATCTCCCTCAGAATCCCTCTCTAACCACGTTCTCCTCTCTAATTCACACTCTTAAAACATTACAATTTTGCTACCTAAAAACGGGCTCCAAAATCCCTGAAATCTCAAAGTAGCCATTACTATCGTACAGTACTGTTTATAATCTTACAGTACGATATGTATAAACAGACTTCGTCCTGGTATGAAGTGGTATGAACTGTTCAAAAACTTTCGTACAGTACGATATTAAATCGTATGGTACGATCCACAATAATACTGTTTATACAGGACGATTGCCGGAACGATCAAACATCGTCTCTGATCATCGTATGGTACGATTAACATCGTATAGTATGATGAGACAAAAACCAAGAGATCGTCCAGGATTATCTCCGGGACGATTATAATTCGTATCTGTTCATCGTATTGTACGAAGGTGTTCATACAGTACGATTTTCAAATTATAATTAAGCCTGGATTTCTTGCACTAATCACGGATTAAATTAAGTAAGTAGTTAAAATTCATCGTACAGTACAAATGTGTTCGTACAGTACGAACGTGTTCGTACAGTACGAACGTGTTCGTACAGTACGAACGTGTTCGTACAGTACGAACGTGTTCGTACAGTACGAACTGCGTAAAATAACATATTTAAGTTAAAACGACGGCTAGGGTTTTGGATTTGAACATATAGTATAGTACAATTTTATTCGTACGAAATGATCTATTCACAGAATTGTCCAATAAAGCTCTGATCATACGGTACGAAATAACATCGTACAGTATGATCTACAGAGAAAAAAAACTCTAAATTTTACATTTAAAAACCCTCTCCCCCTATGTGTGTGCATGGTTGCTCAGACTTCTATGCATTTTATGGCCAGACTGAAGAAAATAAAAATAAAATAAATAACAAAATACATTGTTATACTCATACTCCTAATCTACCCATTCTTGAGTCTTCCTGTCGTCTTGAGTAGCTTGTGTTCTTCCTGAAATGTTAGTACTCACGGACAATAGCAAACAAAATAATATTTAATGAATAGATAATTCAAACGACATTATTTGCCATCATCAAAATCTCAAACTCGGGGTCATGGGTTGCAACATTAAAAGTAAGTCTAAGTAAGAGTTTAAATAGAGAGCCTATAAAAAAAGTTAAATTTCAATATGTTAACTCTAATCATCCAGTATAATCCAAGATCATCATGTAAGACTAGTTTAAAGTACTTTTATTAGTACTGTATGAAGAGATGGATGATATACAATCAGTTCAAGGAGATGAACTGATTGTCTAGGATGATTGACAAAATCATCCAGTATGATTAATACAAAGCAACCCCTTTAGATAGTATGAACTATATTATCATGTATGATCGATTCAAGAGTTTATATTGATTGTCCAATATGATAGGTGATGATAAATGATCGTCCCATGTAGAGCTCGGTTCGTATAATACAAAATAGGGGGAGGTCATATACGATTAGTTGAAAAACTATGACAATTCATCTTAGATGATAGGCAATGATAAATTATCATCCCATATATTGCTCAAGTCATACAATACTATTATCAGCAATCATCTTTATGATTTGATTGAACAAATTAATCATAATTACTCTCCTAAGATCAATTTAGGCATGATTATCATATATCGTACGGTACGATGCATATCGTAAGGTATGATTAGACACAAATTTTAAATATTAAAATATTACCTAAATTGTGATTGGCGACTATTTTACTAATTATAACTGATCATCCTGTATAATATATACTATATAATATGACGACTTTGATTAATCTTACTTATCACAGGTGTCCTAATTAGGGTTTTTTGGGATAATTGATTATCTAGTATGATATTGTTTGTACTGTATGATTAGCTTAAAAAAGTTATCTTCTTCCTAACTCACTAACTTACCCCCTTGAGTGTGTGTGTGCAAGGTTATTTAGCTTTAGGATCCACCAAAATACATAATTGACTCAAGAAAGATAAAAAGTATAAAAAGACTGAAAATACAAACTTTAATCTTAGTCAACCTAATCTTGAGCTGATCAAGGTTGCAATTGAACTCTATACATGAAATATTAGTGAGCAGGGCAAAAATAGATATGCAATAAATTAAATTATCAGGAGACAACATAGTTAGAATTCCAATAATATTTGTTATTATCAAATTCATAAGATTTGAATCCAAATTTGCAACAATGAACTCACCCAAGGTCATTTCACTTTGTGCAGGCACTACCACTACTCTCTAACCACCTAGAATAGGTGTTGATCTTCTAAAGGACTAATATTAGAAATGACACCCACTAGATCAAACCCACTACATCGAATATGGTAGACCTTTTGAAACACTCATTCAAACATTATTCACTTTCTAGTCCACCTCTAGCAAGATTTTCATTTTGTTTTGATCTCCCACAGTGTTCTCTACATTCCCTTGGTGTTTCTTTATCATTTGGAGCTCTTTGGTGACAAGATCAATGGAAGATCGAACCCTATTCCACCTCCATTATTTCAAATCCTATTCTAGTGATCCTTCGGCCTAAGTGTCTTCATCAAATCTATTACTCAGCTCTCAAAGATTAAAATTAACACTTAAACACTAGCTGAGATAGCTTGTAAGGAGGTATTTCTTAAATCCTAAGTATTAGGTTCTTAAATAACCTCCTAAACATTAAATGAAAAGCATAAAAAAATCCCCCACCCTTCCTTCAATCATATAATCTCTGTTTAAAATATCATGCCATTCGAGTATAAGAGTTTTTTCAAAACGTAGGGTTTCAACGATTTGTTCGAGGAAGATGAAACTAGGGAAATTCAATCCCTTTTTCATGATTGAATGATCACAATTTTGCCACTTATCCACTCCACCTTGCCTTTTAAATAAATGGAACAATAGGGCCATCCTGGCCATCAGATATGTTTAACACATGATTGAATTATTTGCATGGTGGCTGCATTGGTTAAGTAAGCTGACTCAGTTGACCATTCTTGTTTGATTAAGCCAACCATATGTTATCATGTGTATAGGCCTTACACAGTTAGCATTGCCGCCTCCTGCTATTTTAGAATGAATAAAACTCAATACAAATATATCTAAACTTAAAAAAAATTATAATAAATCCAATACTTAACCAAATTTTACAAATTATACCTATATGGATTCAGAATGAAAATTCTTATACTTTAACAATAAAATTGAGCCAATATGATGAATATCTAGGAGTAATTTCACTTAATGTTTTTATCTAATTTCATTAAATGCTCCTTAAATATTCATATAAATAAGCTCAAAATTTATTGAGATAAATTAGGGGTTATTTATGATATCTAGTAATTTTTTTGCCCCTTGCTCAATCATGTAATCTCTGTAATCTAATTTCTATAGTTTTGAGACATAATTTTGACTCAATACTTTGAAAGTTTATTACATTCAATCCACATAGAATTAGGGTCTGATTTTGTCATAGCATGCTTATCTTGTTACAAGGGTTAGATATATTGATTTGCAAACTTATTTGAACACTAAAGACACATAAGAAAAATAATTAAGGAGATTATCTAGATAACTTAGAAAAATTTAAGGAAACTCCACCTGTATCTAATTGGGGTGAAACTCAGACCTAATAAACTTATTGATATACACATCCTGAGAATAAATTTGACATTAATTTCAATTCATTTTTCCCTTCAATTTAACAAACCTAAAATCAACCCCTATTTAAGGGCTGATTTTTCAAAAAAACTTAATAAATTACTCAAAACTCCCAAAAAATACAAATTAAGCTTTAATCAACTCTAAATCGTTCCTACAAATAATTTAAAACCCTACTTCAATTTTGATTAAAATTAATATTCAATTAACTCTATATTAAATAATTATTAAATTAAGTCATAAAAAAATAAATATTAACCAAATTATTTTCAAATTTTTAGGGATTGCTCTATTGGTTAGTCCTAACCTATGACCTTAATCTCTGGACCATTTGAGTTAATTTGGTTAGTTAATTAAACACCCTAAATTTTTATGTAAATAAAAAGCATAAAATAGTTTGCTAAATATTTAAAAATTAAATAAAATGATTTTTTTAAATAAATATAACTCAAATGAATAAAATAAATAAAGTAAAATAAAATAAAAATAAGTAATATTGAAGTGAACTTTAAATAAAAGTTTGCATAAAATTAAATAATAAATCATTAATAATTATTTAAAAATAATTTAAAATATAACAAATAATTAAAATTTCAATAAATAATTTAAAATTTTAAATAATCCAAATAAAAATTAGAGAATAATGGTTCAATTTTAAATCATACAAACCAAATTAATTTGATAATTTATTTGATTAAATTTACTATAATTATTTAAATTTGATAATTAATATTAATTAAATAACTAAATGACTTTTCATTTTTTATGTTTGATTCCTTGGGAGGATATATTAGAATTGGACTGTAGAGGTCTTTAAATAATTTAAATAACCTAAAAACCCTCATATGTTTTATACAACTCCTTTAAGGGATCTTTAATCAAACTTTAATAAATGATTAATAAATTAAAGGACCTTTATATATCATGCATAATTCCTTTTGAATGGTATGTATGTGTTAGATTCATCAGGTTTTATATTCTCTCTCTTAATAAATCATTAAGAAAATTCAAGAACCCTATGCAACTAATCCTATCATTTATGAGGGAATGGTAGCATTATAATTATGAGGCTTAGGACTTGGGTTAGTAGCTTTTGTAGTTTGAAGTCACAAACTTATATGATTTCTAAAAATTAAATAATAAACTTTAAAATATTAAAAAATACATAATAAAATACTAAATAATTGATATTTAAATTTAAACTAAAAATTCCATTATAGTCTATAATAAATAAATCCCTTTAAATAAAGTAACTTAAACAATAAATCCCTTGGATATATCAAAGCCGCAAAGCCTCCTTCACACACTATAGATGGTTTGCTAGGATAACCAACTCTATCCTAGGATAGGATGGTTGTTTGGTTTGATTTGCTTGTGGAGTGTCTTGCCTGAAATGTACTCATGTTTGATTTATTTATTCTTTGTACTCTTGGTGTCATATTTACTTTATATTGGTTCACCTTTTGAGTAGGCCCTTAGGCCATTTTATTTTCCTATATATACTTGCACATAATTATACATTGCAATTTTATATAATCCTCTTTTTATTCCTAAAAAAGTAGAATGTACTTAGGTAATGATGTAAATAAAGGTAAATGTAAATATAAATATTTTAGATATTTTGTACAGCTAGATTAAGTTGTATAATATAAAGAGATGTAAAAAATTTAAAAATTATTATTCATATATAGATTTCAAAAGGAAATGATTATTCTTCTTTGAAGTTCATTAATTTTGGAATTATATAGAACATCTAACAACCAGAAGATTGCAAGTAGAAAGAAATTATCATATTTTAATCTGTATTTATATAAAAGTGAAAAATCAAACTTATTATTGGAGGGGCCTAACCAATTTCACTTTATAGCAGACCTAAAGTTGTATGCTAAAAATTATCAATAACTAAACTTTTTATTTATTCATTGTTCTTCACATATCATTTCATTATACATTTGGACCTCCAAAAGGGCACTGTTATGGCTACAGAATTGCAGAGGGGTATACGACCGCACCTACCCCAAGGGATAGAGATGATCGCAGGCCTCAGCGCCCCTCATAAACGGGCTAATGGGAGGGCAGATTTGATCGTGCATACGACTAACCATTGAGAATAGCGGCTCTCGTCAGCACACCCTGAAGGGTAGTAATATACATGACCTATCGAAACAATGGGTTTCCCCCACCTGATACATCAGCTCGAGTGGGTTTTAGTAGATAAGGAATTCAGTTTCCCACGAGCCCAAGCCCCTATGATTAATTACATCTCAGGCCGGAGCCTGAGAAAACTCTCAATTAAGGATCATACATTATCCTTTCAAATGGGATTGGCACCTAGGGCTAAGACTATGAAGTCCAACTCAAAAGGAAAGAAAGGGCTCAAATGGCATAGTCAACATGTGGGGTTCATACCAGTATTCAGAGAGACTAAGGTACTAAAGAGGAAATTGAAGAAAAGAAATCAAGCACTTCAAGTAGTCCAGAGAGAAAGATGGAGGTGGCGACATCCATGTGACGCATATTAGCAGGATTTATAATCCTGAAGAGAAAGAACTTATCCACTATTTTGGTATACCACGAGACCGAATGTAGTAGCCTTGAATTTAAATCTAAGTTGGGTTTAGTGTGCTACACACAACACTAACACCCGTGTCCTAACTAATATAGTATAAAAACCTGAACTTATCCCAGCCTGGATTGGGGAGCCAGCTAACCACCTAATCGATTCAAAACCATACTGTCCGGTCATTTTATGAAAGATATATGGGTGGTTTAGTTTTTAAAAGTTAAGGCCGACATTTAGAGAGCTCCTAAGTAGCCTTGTACTTATGTTGGGTAAATGCTCCTATAATTAATGCAATTAAAATTTTAATTTATTTGATTTCTAATACAATGCATACTAGTTGTAGATCTGAATCATGTATGCTTTAGACTTTTAAAAATAGGCTTATATAAAAATAATTTTTAGAAGAAGACTAGACTTCCCCAGGTTAGGCACCTCATCCTCATAGGCTAGATTATCCGGACTCTACCCACAGGCGGGGAAGTGTCTCATAGAAGGAGAAAGAGAGATGCAATAATATGCATGCGACCTCGAATAATTTTGGCAGTTCCCTAGGTCGTTAAATTTCTAAATTATTTAATTCTTAAAATTTTGGATTAGTTATGAGTAAAAAATCTTAAAGAGCTTAACAAAATCTAGGCTAAAACAAGAATGACTTGCAAATCGCCAATAAACTAAGAAAAGTAAGCAACCATAGAGGCACACAATAACAAATAAAACACATTAGCATGATCAAACTAATTAATAGATGTCCATAGGCCAAATGCCCTTAATTATAACCCAGGATTTGTAGAAAAGTAAAATGGCCGGGCACCACTGCCAACAACCCAGATTTCTAAGCCTAGAAATGACGTAAATGGCTTTGAGTGAGATTTTGGGTCTTCAACTCTTCAGTCTACTCTTCTTGGATTTCTTCTCCTTGGACTCCTTGGATCTCTCCTCCTTGGACTCTTTGGATTCTTCGTGGCTTGAATATCAAAACGAAGAGACAATACCCCTCCTTAGGGAGGAATTGCCTTTTCTCTTTGGATATCTAAAAGCCATCCAAACTCAATCTTCTAAATGGAAGAAGACTCTCTCCTTTGAGGATGTCATCTTCTTTTGGAATTTGAGTTGGATAAAAATATCCCAACTCAAAGTTATTTTCATAACTCTCATGAATATTATAAATTATTATTGGAAAGCAAAAAATTCTAGACTCTCCTATAATGTTATCCTAATAAAAATCCCAAGCAGTTATGTTATCCCAAGTAATTTATATGAAAAGTAAAAGTACTCATCACAATCATAATTGGTCATGCTCTTAATTATTTTGAGGGCTAAGCAGTCTCTAGAGCACTTGTAGCAGTTATTATTAATAATTCTTAGCAATCATTTATTTAGGGGGGCTAAGCAAATTTTGAAGCACCTGCACAAAATATCATTAGTATAAATCATGACAATTGCCCCCTCTTTTATTTAGCACTGGATGAGTATGGCCACCTACACCAAATATCATTAGTATAAAAAAAATATCAATCCTAACATATAGGTAAATCTATCATCCATTACATTAATCCAAAGAGTGTAGTTAAAGTAAGCAACCATAACATCAATTTTCATAACATGCAATAAAACCTCGAAAAACCTGGCATACAGTAGAAAAGTAAACAACGGCCAAGCCTTAGTCTAGAAGTGGTGTCCTAACAAATAATTCTATGTGTGTGTAAAGGCCTGTGCGGCTAGGATAGATCCTAAGCTTGATAGTTAATTCAAGTTACCTAAAGTTCAAGTTTGTTGAAGGTTTGAAAAGGAAACTTTATTTAAAGTTTAAATATTAATAAATTAGGATTCATTTTAATTAATTTAGTTTGTTGATCAATTTTTAATGCTTAGGGTAGTGGTAATTAAAGTTCAAATTGTATTAACCAATTTTGAAAATTCTCAGGTCCTCCTATGAGCTAAGCTGAGGGGGTCCAAAAGGTCACTATATGAAATAAACTAGGTTTGGGGCTCCTAATATTTTAGGTAAATATTAGGCCTTAAGGGGAGTAGTTAGGCTTTGAGTTTATTGTATTTGGAATTTCCTATCAAAGTTATGAATTTTCAAAGATTTAGGCATTTAATGAATTATTAAAATTGCCTAATTAGAGGCAATTTTATGGTTTTGATTTAAATCAGCTCCAAACTGATTGGAATCACTCCCAAAAGGTCAGAAATGACCTAAGAAGGTGTTCCCAAGTGTTTGGAGGAAATATGGAATTTTTAATAATTTTTAATTATCTAAAAAGGGTAAAATAATAATTTTTTATTAAGGTCAGATTAAGGTCCAACTAAGGAGCCCTATTTATCTAAGGTTAGGGACTAGATTCTAAATAATTCAAACTATTATGGGTAATTTTTTGATTTAAAATGGATTCATTAGAATTTTTAGAAGGTATTGGGGCCCTAATTATCAACTAAATTAGGGTTGGTTAATTAAGGTGTCTAAAGAGTCCTAAAAATTCCTAAAAAATTCTAAAATGCTTAGGATATCACTAGGTTTAAATATTGAAGTTTTCATGTCAATCAGTGATCTACCCTAGCTCCTAAAATTTTTCTATGTTCGTTAGATGGGTCCTTAATTATTGTCCTTAGGGTGTCGCTATATTGCATGGGTTTAAATCTGAGTTTTGAGCAAACCCTTGGTGTAACTATACAGAGAGTACACAAAAGCAGTAAACACATCATATCCTTAGATTTAGGAGAGCATAAACTAGGTGTTCGTGCATCCTATACATGCAAGAGATGATAAAAGAAAAGTAAGCACGCTTATCGGTGAAATTAGTGAATGATTAGGATTCAATCACCCACTAATCCACCTCTCCCATGAATGCAATTCATGAACATAACATATGTTTAAAATTTTATTGAAGTGAATCTCCCAAAATTAGAGATTTAATACTATAGATAATTTTAAAATAATTTAAAATACTTATAAAGATATAGATTTTGGAAAATAGTGTAATTAAAAATACATCAATTTGTAGTAGATAAATATAGTGGAGAACTACTGGCTGCCCAAGCGAGATTTCAAAAAGAATTTGAAAATAATTTTTAATTTCAAAAAAATTATTATAATAATTATTTAAATAGTAATTAAATAACCAAATAATCAAGTAATACAAAAATAAGCCAGAATAGTAAACATTAACTTCTAAAAATAATTTTAAATTAAAACACACATTTTTCTAAAAATTTCAAGGTATTACGCGTCAAAAATGGATTTAAAATAAAATTACTATGAATTTATGAAGTTTAAAATGATTAAAAGCTATTTTACAATACTTTTAAGATAATTAATATTTAAAAATAATCATTAAAAAAATTAACTTAAAATAATAAAGCTTCTAAAATATAATGTTCATTATTAAAATAATAATAATAATAATAATAATAATAATAATAATAATAATAGAATAATCAAAATAATAATAATAATGAAAATAATAATAATAAAATAAAAAATATGGAAAATAGTAATAATAATAGTTTTAAAATAATAATAATACTACTAATTTTAAAAAAGGCTAATAATAATAATAATAATAATAATAATAATAATAATAATAATAATAATACTAATAATAATAAACAATGTTATAATCTAGGTGGATTCGAGAGATCTTGGGTTAATAATAATAATAATAATAATAATAATAATAATAATAAAATAATGCTCTTTAGATCTAAGAGTTATAATCTAGGGTTAAGTATTTTACTTAACCCACATGGTGGATTCGGGAGATCTTGGGTTTGTTGCACTTATAAACTGTACTCGTACAATTTTCTATTTAGAACCGTGATCAAAAGAGCTACGGATCATCAGGAAATCTCCTTGGACATTCTTTAGTCTCAATTCATCGGAGATCATGCCGCCGGTGAGTGTTTGGCGGTGGGATTTGACTTGGAAAAGATAGGGAAAGGTCGTGGGAGCTGTCACACCGAATCTCAGGGCTTGAGGAAGTCTAGGGAGAGTAATTGCGAAAAGATCCCTAAAATAACCTAATTTTCACTATTTAAAGACCTTAACCCTATCACCAATGGCTAGGATCTAATCTAAAACTAAATATGAGGGAAATCAGCTTGAATAGCTGTGGGTTTGAATTAGAAAGGATTAGGAAGGCCATCAATGCTTGACTTAGTCAAACTAGTCAACTAGACCTAAGGCATGAAGAGTTTGAGCCAATAATGGGTTTGAATGGATTTGAAATCAAATTGGCTCAAATAGGCTAAAGGGGTTAATTTGGGTCAACCCTGGTTGACCTTGAAAGTGCTCTGATGGCACTAGAAAGTTCGTTAGGGATGTTAGGCCCTATGAACTTAGTCCCAAAGCTAATCAAAGAGAACAGGTGAATTGGATAACTTTAAAACCAAAGAGTAAACTCAAACCAAAATCACCACAGAAATTAAAGTGCAGAAATTAAATAATGCGGAAGCAATAATAAGAAAAGAACACACCAGATTTATAGTGGTTCGGTTAAACCTTGACCTACCTCCACTCCTTGGAGGCACCCTCCAAGTATTGCACTACAAAAGTGTCTCTCCTTTAGCCCCCACAACTAGGCGGAGAAGCCCTTACAAAATCACTTCCACCTTCCCTGGTGCGGCGGAGTCGCCGGGTCCTTTGACACCAAAGAGATCTTCTTCTTTGGTGAACTTCCCTCAAGACAAGCCTTGAATCTGATGGTACTAAGGTGCGAGTTCGCCGGAGCAACCGTGTGGATCCCCCACCACACTCCCTTGAGTTCCTCCCCCTCACAGGATCTTCTCCCTCTCAAACTCCACCCTTTCCTCTCTCCCTTTCAAGCTCTCTCTTCAAGTTTCCCTCACAAGAACGAAGCTACAATGGCTGCCAAAGACACTTACAAAGTGCCTTGTCATAGCTTAAATAGAAGAGCTAAAAACGAGCTCATTAATGCAAGTCGCCGACATTATCATCCAGGACGATAGGCATATCGTCCTGGCCGATTAGTTCAAAAATGAGAAAAATCGTCCTGAATATTGCCCTGAAATGAAGCTGGACGATGTCTAATCGGCCCGGACGATCTTGAGATCGTCCAGGACGATTTGACCATGTAATTGCTTTCCTTAAATTCTAGAGAAATTTTGGAAAATTTGACCTGGATCGGTCGGGATGATATTTTATAGTCCAGGCCGATCCTCTGGATGATGTCCAAAAATAGGTTCTTTCTAAATAGAATTGGTGACAGATTCTTGCTGAATTGAGCCTATCATCCTGGCTGATATAAAATCGTCCAGGACGATGTGTTTTGCACAATGACGGCTGCTTTAATGAGGATGCCCTAATTAGGGTTTCTGCTTTTAGACAGATCGTCCAGGCCGATATAAATATTGTCTGGGAAGATATTACAAAAAATAGAAAACTTTAGGATCCCATTAGAAACTCTTCCAAGTTACAAAGCATCAGGAGCCACACCAAATACAATAGACTCAAGAAAGGAAAAGATTATAAATTGACTCAGACCTAGTCTACCCAATCTTGAGCTGATTCCAAATTGTAGTCCGATCGTGTGAACCTGAAATGTTAGTAGAAACCCATCATAGAGAAAAAGAATGTTTGCTATCATCAAAATCATAAGCCATAGATCCGCAACAATCTCCCCCTTTTTGATGATGGCAAACAATTCAATTTGAATTTTCAAAAAGGACTATTTTCTCCTAATCTCCCCCTCACTAGAATAACACTTCAAAAAATAGGGGAGATAAAAATATTTTTGTTATTTTAAATTTTTTGAAAAGAAAGAAAAGATACAAATACGTTCTCCCCCTTTGACATTATCAAAAAGAGAGGAGGCACAAAAAAAATAAAACGAACAAAAGAAAAGGAAACGTTCCCTGATCTAGTGAAAAACAAATATTCTTAAAATGAGAAAGTTACCTCTTGGTTTTAATCAAAAACTTAGTAGAATTGGATTGACAACGTATAATCCAGAAAAAGTAAGAAATTCATAAATTGTTAATCCCAACTCAAGTTCTTTTAAAGGCTCAAAAACTTTTTAATCCAATATCCAAATCAAGGAATAAATGGGAAAAAGAGACATTAATTTTTCAAAACTCCTTTCATAAAACATATCTAATAGAATATCAATGCACGAATTGCTGAATCAGGAATTAAGATTTTCAAGCACAAGTTTCGAACATATCAAGAATTTTCTTAGGCTTTTAGTAGTATAAGAAAAAATAAGCATATTTTTTTGTGGGCTCATTTTATGCCCTTTATCACTTGAATGGCTCTTTGAGCATCTTTTGATTTTTAATACACTTTGTGTATTTTTTTTCAATTTGGCGTCATTGCGCATCTTTTGGTTTGTCATCATTGGCCACTTTTTTTTTATTATTTTCAAAAAATATGCTTTATTTCTTATATTTTCAAAATGAAAGTAAACCCAAATTATTGACAACACGAATAACTTGATTAAGAAAATTTTAAGGTGGATTCAACAATATTGCAAAAGATTTCTATGCGATAGAAAAAATATAGGGAGATGAAAAAAAATTAGTTTCAAAATCCAATTTAAAGTATGATGAAGATTTTGAATCAAAAGTGAAATAACCTCTTTAAGAAGAGAGAAAGAGAAACAAAATCATTATTTTAGAGAAGTCAAACACAACTTACCAATGATTTCAAGAAAAACAGGAAGTAGATTTTTCATTTTTAGAAAAGTGAATGTGTGTGTTGATCAGAGAAAAAAAACTATCACGAAAACCAAAAAATTTTAAAGAAAAAATTAAAAAAATGAAAAACATAAAAACAAAAACACAACACAAAAATCACGAAAGGCTTTTAACCATTATCTCTCTCCTAGTCCGATGCTTCAGAAACCAGATTTGCCCATGAGATTTTTTGCCTTTCATTATTTTCCCAGTTTAAATTTTGCTTCGCCTTGCCCTTTTCTTTCGTAGGAAGAATTCTTAAATTCGGACACTGATTTTTCATATGTCCAGGCTTCCTGCATCGAAAGCAAATAACGTTAGAAGAAATATGGACATCCTTACCACTTTTACCTTTTTTCCACTTTTGCTTATGCTTTGGTGAGCTTTGTGATTTGCTTGACAAGTCATTGCTATCGTCACCAACTAAGCTTTCTCTTTCCGTATCTTCAGCTTTTAGAACAATCGTTTCACCTGCATCCAAAAGTCTTTGACCCAAACCTTGCTCGTAGGCAATGAGTGAGCCAATCAAATTATCAATAGAATAATCATTCAAATCTTTTGATTCATAAAATAGTAACTACTTTAGCATCAAACTTATCCAGTAGACAACGAAGAATTTTGTTAAGTTTTTTAAAATTTGAAAATTCTTTTCTTAAAGCATGCAATGAGTTTACAATTTGAATGAATCTGGTATACATTTCTAAGATCGTTTCATAAGGTTTCATGGAAAATAATTCAAAATCATGCATTAACAAATTCAACTCAGATTGCTTGATTTCACTAGTGCCTTCGTATATGGTGTGCAATTTATCCCAAACTTACTTACCTGTAGTGCACGTGGATACTAACATGAAATCATCAGAATTTAAATCACAGAAAAAGCAATTTAAAGACTTTGCATTCAGTTGAGCATTCAGTTGTTCTTCCTTATTCCATTGATTAAAATGAATATCAGTTTTAACTCCATTAACAATACGTGACGGTGATGAATAACCAGTTAAAATCATATGCCACATGCGAAAATCAATCGATTGCAAGAAAATAGACATGCGAGTTTTCCAAAAATCAAATGACATATTTTCAAATAAAGGAGGTCTAATGATTGAATATCCTTCCGCAACATTACGATTTGAAAAATTAGCCATGGACCGAAATTCAAAAGCTTTTAAAAACTTATTTTATGAAAACCGCGCTGATACCACTTGAAAGTGCTCTGATGGCACTAGAAACTTTGTTAGGGATGTTAGGCCCTATGAACTTAGTCCCAAAGCTAATCAAAGAGAAGAGGTGAATTGGATAACTTTAAAACCAAAGAGTAAACTCAAACCAAAATCACCACAGAAATCAAAGTGCAGAAATTAAATAATGCGGAAGCAATAATAAGAAAAGAACACACCGAATTTATAGTGGTTTGGTCAAACCTTGACCTACGTCCACTCCTTGGAGGCACCCTCCAAGTATTGCACTACAAAAGTGTCTCTCCTTTAGCCCCCACAGCTAGGCGGAGAAGCCCTTACAAAATCACTTCCACCTTCCCTGGTGCGGCGGAGTCACCGGGTCCTTTGACACCAAAGAGATCTTCTTCTTTAGTGAACTTCCCTCAAGACAAGCCTTGAATCCGATGGTACTAAGGTGCGAGTTCGCCGGAGCAACCGTGTGGATCCCCCACCACACTCCCTTGAGTTCCTCCCCCTCACAGGATCTTCTCCCTCTCAAACTCCACCCTTTCCTCCCTCCCTTTCAAGCTCTCTCTTCAAGTTTCCCCCACAAGAACGAAGCTACAATGGCTGCCAAAGACACTTACAAAGTGCCTTGTCATAGCTTAAATAGAAGAGCTAAAAACGAGCTCATTAATGCAAGTTGCCGACATTATCGTCCAGGACGATAGGCATATCGTCCTAGCCGATTAGTTCAAATATGAGGAAAATCGTCCTGAATATCGCCCTGAAATGAGGCTGGACGATGTCTAATCGGCCCGGACGATCTTGAGATCATCCAAGACGATTTGACCCTGTAATTTCTTTCCTTAAATTCCAGATAAATTTTGAAAAATTTGACCTGGATCAGCCGGGACGATATTTTATAGTCCAGGCCGATCCTCTGGACGATGTCCAAAAATAGGTTCTTTCTAAATAGAATTGGCGGCAGATTCTTGCTGAATTGAGCCTATCATCCTGGCCGATATAAAATCGTCCAAGACGATGTGTTTTGCACAATGACGGTTGCTTTAATGAGGATGCCCTAATTAGGGTTTCTGCTTTTGGACAGATCATCCAGGCCGATATAAATATCATCCAGGATGATATTACCAAAAATAGAAAACTTTAGGGTCCCGTTAGAAACTCTTCCAAGTTACAAAGCATCAGGAGCCACACCAAATACAATAGACTCAAGAAAGGACAAGATTACAAACTGACTCAGACCTAGTCTACCCAATCTTGAGCTGATTCCAAATTGTAGTCCGATCGTGTGAATCTGAAATGTTAGTAGAAACCCGTCATAGAGAAAAAGAATGTTTGCTATCATCAAAATCATAAGCCATAGATCCGCAACAGACCTGGTCAACCAGGTTGACCCAGGTCCTGGGTATAGGCTCAGCAGACTTGGCTTGACTCTCTGAACCCATTGGGAAGGGTCTTGGGGTATAGCCTAGTCAAATTTGACCAGGTCAACTCTTTGACCTAGGTCTAAAAAAATAGGTCAACAGTACCATCATTTATATATTGCAGCCTCATGATTAGAAAACTTTCTAAATTATAACTGCTTGACTTCTAGGATAGAGAATATCAAATCCTTCATACATATAGTGATTAATTGTGTTTAGGATTATTAGTTGATAACTTACTCTAAGCCAATATAAGTCTAGAATGTATACAATCCTCTATCTCAACATATCTTTCTATTGCAACTTAGTTTTCATATCATATGTATTTCAAATATTATTATTTTGATTACTATTTCTCCTAACATATATTGGATATATTACTTTTGTTATTTGTGTGTACAAACATTTCAAAAAAATTATACTCCAGACTGTTAAAGAATTTAAGCCATGTTAGATTAAGGTTTATTATAAATTGAGTCTATATTTTATACTTTTATTGAGTATGAGATAGTGTGATTATAATTGGGTAACTGTGTACACACACACACTATGGGGGAGTGTTAAAACTTGTAAATTTTAAACTAATCATACTGCATGATTTCTGATCGTATTGGACGATTTTAAGTATTGTTCGTACTGGACGATCTTGACCTCATACATATGATGCCTAGAGTATGAAATTGATGTGAACATTTTCTTCCATACGAACATGTAAATACTTTGAATTATCATCTAGGATGATCTTAACTTCGTACAGATGACATTCAGAGTATGAAATTAATGCAAACATTTTCATCCATATGAACTAAATTTTTTGAGCTGTTCGTCCGGGACGATCTTGACTTCATATTATACGATGTGCATGTACAAAAATATTTCATAAAGGATCATATGAACAAAATTTAAACTGTTCGTACGTATAATCGTCGATCATACTATATGTTGTAGATGATCAAAATTGAAATTTCAGTTTTCTGGATGATTTTTTATTTCTTTTATATATAAGGTCCTAAAAATTGACTATGGACGTATTCTTCTTCATTTTTCTAGAGAGCAAATGTGTGAGAGTGATTTGGGAGAGTGTTTAAGAGAGATTTCTTATAAATTGAGAGTATTAAGCGTTCACAAGGTTACTCAAAGGTGAGAATCTCTTTGTATTTTTTGTAAATATCTTCCTTACTTCTTTGAAGACACTCAAGGGAATATCTTTGAAGAAGATCTTGTTCTTTGTCGACACTAGGAGGGTGTAAAAGAACGCTTGTACTATTCTGACACTAAGAGGGTGTGAAAGGATATAAGTTCTATGTTGACACTTAGAGAGCGTGAAAGGACGCCGGTTCTCTTCTAATATTTGGAGAGTGTGAAAGGATGATGGTACTTTGTCGACACTTGGAGGGTGTGAAAGGATGATGATACTATGCCGCACCGGGCATTGGTGGAAGAGAGGGTAATTGTAAAGGCTTTTCCACCTTACTGTGGGAGCAAAAGGAGAGTCACTTTGGTAATAGTGCAATACCTAAAGAGGGAGTCTTCAGGGAGTGGACATAGGTCTAGTTGGATCGAACCGCTAAAAATCTTTGATTTCTTTTTATTTTTTCAACATTTTTATTTTATGCAATTTTAATTTTATGGTTGAAAAAGTTTTATCTTGTTAAAACGTAAATTATGCAAATATTTTTATAAACAATTTTTATTCAAGAAGAAATTTTGAAATTACTAATTCACCCCTCCTTTTAGCCTTGGGATAATTGCGTTATGTTTAACAATTATACAAACTTTCAAGTGGTATTAGAGCCTTATTTAAAAAAATTAAGGTTTAGAAAACTTTTTGAAAATGATAATGGCTATTTTTGGAAACCGTAACACACCAAAAGGGTATTTGATCATTAGACCCCCATTATTTGATAACATCCCTTTCGATTTTTTTGAAAATATGAATGTATACTTTTCTTCAATCACTTGATTATCGCATGTGAATTTTAGTACAAGAAGGATATACTAGGCCAATTAGACTTATAGATGGCATTAGAATTGAAATACCATTTGATGACTGGATTGTAGAAGAACAAGCTAAGTTAAACACAAAATATTTGAACAATTTTTTGTGCACTTAAATTTGAAAACTATGTGTGTTTCTACTTATAAAAGTGGAAAATAAATTTGGGATAGACTTTGTATCCAATATGAAGGGACTAATGAAGTGAAACAAACAAGATTAAATATTTTATTGTATGATTATGAACTATTTTGTATGAAACCAAATGAATCGATCATTAACATGTACACTCATTTCACTCAAATAGTCACCTCCTCGTATACTTTAGGTAGGGAATTAACGAATGTAGGAAAAATGAATAAAATACTTTATTGTTTGCCTATTGCTTATAATGCAAAAATAATTGTTATTATAAAGTATAAGGATTTAACTATTTATTCTATTGATAATCTTTTTAGATCACTAATTGCCTACGAGCAAGAAGTGACTTAAAGATTGATTGATGCAGGTGAGAAGAAAAAATAAAATAATATATTATTGAATGTGGATGACTCGGAGAGTGATCAGTCTCAGCCCGAGGATGAAGATGACATTGCCTTGATAACTAGGCAATTCAGGAGTTTTGTAAAGAGGAAGCAAAGGAGATGCCAACAGTGGAATAAAGGTAAGTTCCATAAAAATGTTAAGGTTTCTAACGATGTTATTTGCTATGATTGTAGGAAATTGGGACATATTAAATCGAATTGCCTGAATCATAAAGCCAATCCTAGTAAGGAGAATATGGAGGAGAAAATAAATATAAGAAAGGGCAAGAAGAGATTTCATAGAGTAGTAGGCAAGAAGATGATATTGCCTTTTTAGGCGGACTCAGCTTTGGATTCCTTAGAAATAGAAGCAGAAGAAGAAGTTACAAATTTATGCTTAATGGATGACAAGCTTGATCATTCAAATCAAGAAGAGGTGTGTTACTTACCTTATAAAGAATTTTTTGATATTTCTGAGAAAATACATACTGCATATAGAAAATTTAAAAAGATGCATGCTATGTTGAATTTAGATTTTTTTGAACTACAGAAAGAGCATGAAATCCTTAGAAAAAATCATGCATAAATTGATAACAACCACATAAAACTTTTAAATGAGTTTGATGAATTGAACAAATAACATGAAATATTGATAACATCACACACTAAACTTGAAAAAGATTTTAAAACTTTTATGGATGGAATTTGATAATAGAGAGCATTATTTGAAATTTGATAATGTTGTGTTAGAAAGTGCAAACTCATTTTTTAAAGCCCAATTGAACGCACTTAAGAAAAATAGGATTCCACTTACACGTGAACAATTTTTTAATCCTAATAAAAAGAAAAAAAAATTTAAAACCTAGGAAAATACAAATTTACTTACATAAATTGAAATATCCTTTTTCAGGAGTTAAATATTTTTCTTGTGATATGATTAGGCATATATCTCACACTTGCACTACTCATAGTAAATCTTATCTAGTGTGGAGACATAAGATACATAAAATAAGTTATATTATATACGCATCTAGTTTAATTTTGCTAAGAGGAGAACCCAAACTTATTGGTGTTCCCAAAACTAATATTTGATTCTTATAAAATGCTCTCATACAAGACCTCATGAGAGCATTTGGCATCTGAATAGCATATGTTTGAAGTATAAAACTAGAGACACCACATAATTCATATCACTGGAAGCTAGGAATGGAGGTAAGGTTACACTGGAAAATAATACCACTAAGAAAGTGGTTGGCACAAGTATGATTGGAAACTTAAATAATTTTTTCATTGAGTATATTTTACTTGTAGAAAGTTTAAAGTATAATTTATTGAGTATTAGTCAGTTGTGTGATAAGGGTTATAGTATTAAATTTTTTCTCACTAATTTTATATTAAGCCAAAATTAAAATAATGTATTGCATGGAATTAGGGTAAATAATGTGTACATGTTATATTTGAATTATATTAAATCTCATAATACTTTTTATCTAAAAATAATTTTTGATGAATCATGGTTATGGCATAGGAAGCTTTGTCACACTAGTATGAGAAATCTTAGGAAAATTACTCAAAAAGAATTAGTTAGAAAAATACTAAAACTAGACTTTACTAAGGGTCACCTATGTGATGCATGTCAACTAAGAAAATAGGTGAAGTCCTCCTTTCATTCCATTAAGGATCTTAGAACTAGCAAACCTTTGATATTAATTCATATAGATCTTTTTGAACTAGTTAGCACTGTAACTCTATGAGGTAAGGTTTATGGATTTATGATTGTTAATAATTTTTCAAGATTCACTTGGGTTAAATTTTAATTTCATAAGATTGAATCATTTGAGGAATTTAGAAATTTGTGCACTTTGATTCAAAGAAAACTAAAATGTAAGATTTTAACAATTCAAAGTGATCATGGAAGTGAACTTGAAACTAAAAAATTTAAAGAATTTTATAAAGAGAATGAAATTGGTCATAATTTTTCAGCACCTAGGACCCATCAACAAAATGGAGTAGTAATGAGAAAGAATATAATATTAATTAAAGTCGCTTGAGCCATGTTGGCAAAATACTCACTTCTGAAACTTTTTTGGGCAGAAGTATATAGTACAGATTGTTATAATCTAAATAGGGTGAATATTAAATCCAAATTGAATAAGATACATAATAAGCTTCTTAAGGGTAGAACACCAAATTTATCACATTTATATGTTTTTAGATGTAAGGCGTTCATTCATAATAATGGAAAAACTCTTTTAGAAAAATTTGATCTAAAATCTGATGAAGAAATTTTTCTTGGATATTCTAGTATTAGAAAATCTTATAGAGTTTTTAATAAGAGGACTATGGTAGTTGAGGAGAACACACATGTTGTGTTTGATGAGAATGATATTTTGGAAGAGTCAAGGTTGGAAGAGGATCATATTAAAAATAAGTCCCAAAGAATAAAAAATATTGATTTGGAAGAGAAAGTGGAAATAGAAAATTTTTTGCCTAGAGAATTGAAATTTTCTAAGAATCACTATAAGGAATTAATTTTAGGTGAACCTAATGAGGATGTTAGGCTAGGCATGAAATTAGCAAAGAGGTGAATCATTCTACTTTTATTTCAATTGTTGAACCCATAAATATAAATCAAGCACTTTCGAATAAATTTTAAATTTTGATCATGCAAGAAGAATTGAATCAATTTGTAAGAAATGATGTTTGAATTAATTCAAAGTCCTATGGATCAAAGTGTTGTTGGAACTAAGTGGGTGTTCAAAAATAAAATGAATGATTCAAGAGTTGTGATTAGAAATAAGGTTAGATTAGTAGCTAAAAGGTATAATTAAATATAATAGTTTGATTTTGAAAATATTTTTGTCCCTGTAGAAAGACTTGAAGCAATTAGGGTTTTATTAGCCTTTGCGTATTTTAAAGATTTTAAATTATTTGAAATGGATATCAAAAGTACATTTTTGAATGGGGTAATATAAGAAGATATTTATTTGAGTAACCTTTAGATTTTAAAATTTTTAAATTCTCTAATTATGTGTTAAAAAAAATGTATTATATGGACTGAAACATGCTCCTAGGATTTGGTATGAGAGGTTAAATACTTTTTTATTATAGAGATCTTTTGTCGAAGGAAGTGTGGATACCACTCTCTTTTTGAAAAAATTAGGAGTTGATATACTCATTATTTAAATATGTATTGATGACATCATTTTTGGATCTACAAATAAAAATTTTTGTGATGATTTTTCAAAAATAATGAATAGTGAATTTGAAATGAGTTTAATGTAAGATTTGAGTTATTTTTTTGTTTTAGTATTAAGAAAAATAAGGAGGAAACTTTCCTTAGTCAGTCGAAGTATATTAAGAACATTTTCAAGAATATGAAATAGACAATGCTAAACCAGTAACTATACTAATGAGTTGCTCAGTGCAGATAGATAAGGACCCAAAAGTAAAATATATTGATTAAAAGAAATTTAGTGGTATAATTGGATTATTACTTTATTTGATTGCTAGCTGACAAGATATAATATTTAGTAATTATTCGAGTGTTAGATTTCAATCTGATCCAAAAGAATCACATTTGACAGCAATAAAAAGTATTTTGATATATCTTTTGGGAACTTAAAACTTAGGGATTTGATATCCTAAGTACAACTCTTCATTTGAAATTATTTGATATTTTGATTCAAATTTTTAGGTTGTATGATTGATCAAAAGAGTACATCTTGAACTTGCAAATTCATAGGAAATTCCTTAGATTCTTGGCCCAGTAGTAAACAGAATTCTGTAGCCCTATCTTCTACTGAAGCTGAATGCATTGCCTTAGGTAGTTGTGTGACACAAGTACTTTAGTTGAAACAATAATTGATTAATTTATGATTTTCAATAGACATAATTTCAATTTATTGTGATAATACTAGTGCCATTTATATTTCAATGAATCTTATCCAACATTCTAGAATCAAATATATAGATATAAGACATCATTTCATTAGAGATTATGTATCCAAAGAAGAGATTGAATTGAATCATATTTATATAGAAAATTAACTTGCAGATATTTTTATAAAATAACTATCCTTTGACACTTTTATCACCTAAAGAATGAGGTTAGATATGATTGATCTTAATGCTTAAATTAAATATTCTCCAAACTTGATATGTTCTTTATTTATGTCTATTTAGTTTTATTTCTGTTTGTTTATTTTTATTTGATTGTGTATGTTTATTTTTTGTTTCATTTTTGTTTTTGTGTGTTTATAAACTGGAAGTATGTCACTTGATTAAAATAACCGATTTTGAGAAGTTTTTCAAATTTTCATGTATTGTTCTCTAAGTGTGTTATTCGTATTGTATGAATTTTTTTTGTCATGTACGAATTCTATAGCTTACACATTATAGTTTTTGGAGTTGAGCATGCAAAACTTGGATTTTTCATAGGTTTCATATTGTACGGTGATGTCATCATCTAGTATGATTTTCATTGATTCGTTTGTACGCATTGGGATGATTTTACCAATTAGGTTAATTTATTTATTGCTGATTATATGTATGAAATCATCTTCATCTGTTCGATCTAGATGTCAGTTTCTGTAGGGGACAAATCTAACTGCTTTTAAAATAATCTTTAATATTTTGATCATCCTGGATGAACACTTGTTCATCTGTACAATCAAATAGTCAAAATGCTTGTACGAGAGGATGCCTCAAAAATGATATTTTATAAAAAGCTATTTCATCTTTGGTCATTTTTGTTCGTACGTACGAAAATATTTTTGTCTTGTACAATTTCACGATTATACTTACAATACAAATTTTGTATGGTACAATTGTCCTTTTTTATTTATATAAAAGGGTTTTGAAATCATTTTCATTCACTTTCATATTCCTATCAAATCTCTCTAGAGCCCTTATATAGGAAATGGCCAGTTCCAGCAAATGTCCACGTGGTTCTAAGGGTTCTTCTTCTTCAAGTGATGTGGATTCAAACTTTATATCTAAGAAGTATGAAGATGCCTATTTTAGGTATATTGCTACCAAGATTACCCCATTTAGACTTCTAATCCAGGATGATCTTCACTTCTCTGTAATATATTTGTTTTCTCTACTCGACTATCTTTCATTCTCACTCTTATCTATGCCTATCACAGATAAACTTTTTATTATTTCTTAGCCAACATGAGAGTCAGTGAGGACCACTCTAGGATAATTTCCTATGTAAAAAAACAATATGTTGAAATAACCAAGGAAGATTTAGGGAACTATCTTCATTTGAGAACCCATGAGATTCTAGCCCACACTTTAACCTCTAGAGCTGATCACGACTGGTCTGAAATTAAATAAGTTCTTAGAGGTGTTTCTCAAGTGCAATCTCATTCATCCTAATCCTCCCATTGAACTATCAATTTACTTTACCGATGCTTCTTTTCGATCACTATTTGGGAGAGATCAGAGTTCTAGTGATGATACTAAGGGAGAAGGCGGAGCACCTGCACCTGGACCCAATCAAAATTACTTTCAGGAAATTATTCAGTGTTTTGATTGTTTGGAGACTCATTTTGATCAATGCTTTAATCTAATTGAGTCTAACCTAAATAAAGAGGAAGCAAAATATCAGGAGGACATGGGTTGGATCCGTGTTCAGTTCGACACGGTCAATATAAATATAGCTATGATGAATAGCTATATGATAAATAGCTATTTTTTAGTGTTCAATCAACCTCCTCGTCCAGATTAGGGCCCCTCCGAATTCTAGATGTACTTCATTATTATTCTTTCTACTAAGCTTTTGAGAGTGATGTTATGATGTTTTTTTTATGTTTGTAGTGTTTGTTATATATTGTTAAGTTTTAATGTGATGATCTTGTGAATTGTTCAAGTTAATATTAGTTGAAATGAATGTATGTGATCATTATGATATCAATGAAAAATATCATGTTTTGATGACATGTTTTATTTGATGGTTCTTGAAATGTTAGTATCTCAAATACAAAAAAAAAAACCTTTTAAAATTGATCTAAAATGAGCTATAAATTATTTTGCATTACAAATTAATTTCCTTACAAAATCTAATTTTTCAAAAATTAAAATTAAATTATAACTGGATTTAGATAAGGAGATCAATTTCATGTTCTTTTAGGTAACTAGAATATCATTATTGCAAGATTGATGTCTTATTATTTTTTATTACTTTTTCAATATACTTTTTTTTCTTTTTCAATATACTTATTCACTACAGGAAAAACGCTGAAAACCGGCGGCTTTTTCCGGCGGTTAGTCTAGATTTACCGGCGGTTTTTAATGGTACCGGCGGTCTAACGGCGGTTTGTAAACCGTCGGAAAAAATGGCGTAGGAAACCATTCCCGACGGCGTGTTACCGGGGGTTTATTTTTGCGGCGGTTTTTCGGCGGCCAATACCGCCGGTAACTACCGGAATTTTAACCGTCGGTTTGCCGGCGGTTAGGCCGCCGGTATGTAAACCGCCGGTAAGCCGCCGGTCATGTTACCGGCGGTTTCCCGGTGGTTTAAAACTGGTGGCGTCTGGTTCGTAGACCGCCGGACGGCGCCGTTAGACCGCCGGTAATTTACCGGCGAGGGACGGCGGTTATAGCCGCCGGTCGTACCGACGGTTTAAACCGTCGGGTGTCCATCGTAGAACTGCCGGCGGCCGTCGGTTAGCCGCCGGTAATTACCGGCGGTGTAACATTACAACCGACGGCTTATCTTGTCCGTCCGGTATCGTAGTTTCCGGTGGCCAAACCGTCGGTTAGCCGCCGGAAACCTGTAGTACCTGAAAAAAAAAATTGACAGCATCCCCTCTATTTGAGGAGGTTCACCCTGAAGTCTAAACCTGCAGAAAAAGTAATATATGTTGGGCAACACGCCGCTATATTCATCACAACCAGAAAATACAAACAAAATCAAAAATTCATCATAACATTACAATCACAAATTCACAAGATAGTTCATGATAATGAGTTCACCATGTTTTAATGTGAAAGCTTTACTGTTCTCCATGCAGTAAGGACATGCTAATTTCCCTGCTGTGCTCCAACCAGACAACATACCATAAGCTGGAAAATCACCGATAGTCCACAGCAAAGCAGCTCGAAAGAGAAAATTTTGTTTTATTGATATGTCATATGTGAGCACTCCTTCTTCCCATAATAATTTGAGGTCATCAATTAATGGTTGCAAATATATATCAATCTTTGCCTTCGGATTATGTGGTCCAGGTATAATCAGAGTTAAGAACATGAACGGAGTAGTCATACACATCTCTGGTGGCAGGTTGTATGGTGTTAATATAACTGGCCAACAAGAATACGGTGTAGCTGTTTGACTATAAGGAGTAAAACCATCAGTACATAATCCCAATCTTATGTTGCGGGGTTCAGCAGCAAATGAAGGATGCACTCGATCAAAATGTTTCCACGCTTCAACATCTGATGGATGAGAAAGAACATCACTTTTTGCTATTTTCTCCTTATGCCATCTCATATGGCCTGCTGAACTCATTGATGCATAGAGCCGCTGAAGTCTTGTAATTATTGGTAAATAAAACAAACGGGAATATGGCACATCTTTCTTTGGACGACGTTGTTTTCTCGAGTTTTGCTGAAAATGAGGAGCATTGCAGCTGCGACAAATAACTTCTGCTGCATCATCCTTATAGTATAACATACATCCGTTGATACAACAATCAATCTTTGTAGCAGTGAGACCCAGCTTGGATACTAATTTCTTTGTTCGGTACAAGTCTGAGGGAATTAAATTGTCAGCAGGATTAGTTTCCTTCATAAGACCACACTCAGTTTTAATACTTAGCATCCTCACTGCAATGGATAATTTCGAATGCGTACTGCAACCTTCCCAAATTGGCTTTTGAGTTGAATGTAATAACTCAAAAAATTTTTGTGTCTCTACATTTGGTGGCTCTTCCACATTAGACCTTAAATTATGACCTGCTACATCAAAAATAAGGTCTTCATAGGGTCTACTCATTTGATCTTCATCAAATGTTTCATAAGCTGTAGATGAACCGGCATGAGCATCTCTATGTGGCTCGTACTCGCCATGTGATGTCCAAATCCAATAGTTTGGAAGAAATCCCCTACGATATAAATCAAGCTTGACATCATCGGGCTTTAGGAATGCTAGATTTTTATGCTTCGAACACAGACATCTAAACATTTTATCAAACTGAAAGGAAGGCAATTGAGATGCAACTTGAATGAAAGTTTCAACTCCCTCTATAAATTCAACTGTCAATCCTTTTCGACCCAGCAACAATCTGTTATACATCCAATATCTCTCTTCTTGGATAGTCATTTGCACATTGAAGTAAACGTGCCCTACATGTTGGAGGCATAAACAATCTGTTATACATCCAAATAGATTTTTATGCTTTGAAGGACTTAATCATATTTAAATAAAATAAATGCATAGATTTGATTTGGGGCCTAAAGGGGCAAGGTGGTCAACCCTGGTTGACTTGGTCAACCAGGTTGACCCAGGGTACAAGTCTAGGCCCAACAGACTCGACTCGACTCAATGAACCCATTGGAGAGGGTCTTGGGGTTCGACTTGGTCAATTAGTGTCTTGATCACCCAATGCCATAATCCCCTCATAAGGTCTATTACAACTAAAAGTACACATCATATATTCAGTTATAGATCTATTGAAGCGAAAACCTTATAAACTTTATAGTTGACCTCCATAATTCATGTTTTCCTTCAACTCCCTTTCTAGTCTTATCAACATGAAGAATATCATCAGTAAAAAGCATACACCAAGGTACATCCTCTCACAAATGTCTAGTGAGAACATCTATGAGTAAAGCAAAAAAGATATGGACTTCTTGCTGATCCTTGATATAATCCAACCGAAATAGGAAAATACTTGATCAAACCACCATGTATTTGAACACAAGTAATAGCTCCTACATACATATCAATAATGATTTAAATATAAGCATTATTAACTCCTTTCTTCTTAAGAACCCTCCATAGCACTTCTCTTGGAATATTAACATATGTTTTCTCTAAATAGATAAATATCATATATAGATCCTCCTTATTCTCATTATATTTCTCCATCAAACCTCTCAAAAAATGTATGACTTCCATTGTAAACCTACCAAGCATTAATCCAAATTGATTTTGAGAAACATTAGTATCACACCTAAACCTATGCTCCATAACTCTCTCCCACATTTTTAAAGTATGAAACATTAACTAAAAACATAATATAACATGGAGTAGCACCAAATAATCAAAGAAAAACCATGAAAAATAACCTTAAAATAGAAATCGGATTGTTTGGGGTCGGAATCGGTCGGCGGTCGGGCGTCGGAGTAGACTCGTCGGCGGCGGTCGGACTGGGGTCGGCGGACGGAGTTCCTTTGTCGGGGGCTGATCGGACGAGCGGAGGACACGCACAGCGAGCGACCGAGAGAGAGAAGGAAAGAGCGAAAATGAAATGAGCGGAGCGTGGCGGCTCGTATTAGGGCTTTTACCGGCGGTCTGGACCGCCGGAAAAAAATCACTTATCAACGGCGGTTTAAACCGCCGGTAAACCGCCGGTTAATATTGATATCCAGCGGTTTATAGACCGTCGGTATTACCGGCGGTGTATCGTAGCTAAGCCGCCGATTTTCCCGTCGTTAGAGTCCGACGGCTAGACCGCCGGCGACGCCGCCGGTAATACCGACGGTCCATAAACCGCCGGTTCAAACCGCCGGTATTTGACATTTTTCTTGTAGTGATTTTTGTTATTAGTGAAATTTAAATTTAGATTATTAATATTGGAAATACCCAAAAGTAAATTAAAAGAAATGCACAATTTATGCAAAAATTGAAAGAATGTGCAATGGTTCACAAAGTGAAAAGAGGCACAAAATTAGCCCAAATAGAAAAATATGCACAATGTGTGCTACAGATATTTGAAAAGATGAGCAATATCACCAAATTGAAATTTGTTATTATTTTTTTCCTCTATCATTCAATCTCTAATCCAAATCTATCTAATTAACAATTATATTTTATATTGAATTTGAAGTTAACTAATCTTTATTTGGTCATTTTTGTAATAATAATCTTTATTTAATTTATTTAGCATGAATTATGACTTTGATTAACTTTTCTTAACTTAGTTATTTTTTATTAAAAATTTTGAAATTTTCTTTTTTAGTATTATGGAATTAATATTATATTTGCAATTGGTTTAAAACCTTTTTTAGATTAATTAGTTTGGTTTATCTATTGAAACCTTTTATTTCAAGTTTTACTTTTCTTTTTGTTGTTGTCAAAACGGGAGTAATAATATTATTTGATTAATATTTGTTATTTTATGTGTGTTGTGTATGTTTTAAATACATGAATATGTGTGAATTTTGTATGTGTTTTGTGTTCGTATTTTTGTTCAAATTATTTTTGATTTGATGTTTTTAATTTGGTGTCTTTTTATTTATTTTTTTTTCGGTTTAGGGTTTTTGTTCTTCAAGGGATTAATCCCTATATTTACATTGGTCATTTATTTAGGAGGAGCTAAGGAGCTTTTTTTTTTAAATGTTAACTTAAACAATAATTATTTTTGCATCATAAGAAAAGGATAGTATTATAAATTAGTTTTCATAACTATGTTTTAATATCGTATGTATTTTTTATGATTCCAAATATTATTGTTTTGATTACTATTTCTCTTAATATATATGTATATATATTTCTCTTAACATATATTGGATATATTACTTTTGTTATTTGTGTGTACTAATATTTCAATGAAATTATACTCCAGACTATTGAAGACTTCAAGTCAGATTAGACTAAGGTTTATTATAAATGAAATATATATTTTACACTTTTGTTGAATCTAAAATAGTGTGATTGTAATTGGGTAACTGTGCACACACACTTGGGGAGAGTTAGAACTTGTAAAATTTTAAACTAATCGTACTATACAATTTATAATCATACGGGACAATTTATCCAGTTAGTTCCTCTGGCAGGCAGTTAATCAAATCATGGACAGAAAAATTTCTAAGTACTGTTTGTACTGGATGATATTGACTTCGTATATACGACGTCTAGAATATGAAATTGATGCGAATATTTTCGTCCATATGAACATGTAATTTTTTTGATTTTTTCATCTGGGATGATCTTAATTTCATACAAATGATATCCAGAGTACAAAATTGATGCGAACATTTTTCATCAATATGAACATTTAAAATTTTTGAACTGTTTGTCTAGGACAATCTTGAATTCGTATAGATGACATCCAATATATGAAATTGATGTGAACATTTTCGTCCAAATGAACAGGTAAATTTTTTGAACTGTTCGTCCGGGATAATCTTGACTTCATACTGTATGATGTACATGTATGAAAACATTTCGTACATGATCGTATGAGTAAACTTTGAACTATTCGTACGTACGATCATCGATCATACCGTACGATTGTGGACGATCAAAATAGAAATTTTTTGTTTTCTGGATGATTTTTTGTGTCTTCGTTGACATCATTTTTCACCAATTTACTCTTGACGACATTTGATTGATTTGATTGAACACTGTAGAGCCCAATTTGAGCTTGAATTGACCCAAATTGAGTCGAATTAGACTCGACCATGTTCAATTAAACCCGAGTAGTTTGTTTTAGCCACATCGAGTTAAATTTGACCCAAATCAATTTCAATTCAGGTCTAATTTTATTTAACTAAATTGTTCAAACCCAATCAAATTTTAAATCGAACCGATTTGAGCCAGATTCACATCCCAATCTTAACTCAAACCGTCCCAATTAGTGTAGGGATATGATTGGTTTACTTTATAATAAATTTGAATGTATTTCTAAATTCGAAAATTGCCTCGACCGTATGATCCCCCCAAAATTTGAACCCCGCCGTCATCCTCGAGTTCAATCGCATGAGTCCTAAAAGGAGAAGTTGATTCATACAACTTTTGATAGAAACAGAGTTCGATGTTTAGCAGGAGCGGAGCATCAGAGAAGCGTTCAAGAGGGAAGAGGCCTGCTCGAACAAAAGGGACAAACGGTCCCTGGTCTCGAGAGCTGGCATTGACACCCCACTCCTCTCCCTTGGCTTTCTCTATTCCATTCGGCTCCTGGCATCCGAACTCTCCCCCTCTCTTTCTCTCATTTTCGCAAATAAGGGCCGAAGACCTTGCCTTTTTTTCAGTCTCTTTGCTCCAGGAGTTCGGCTCCCCTCTCTCATTCTCGCCTTATTCATGAAAGGCCCAGGAAAAATCTCCATCTCGCCGTCTCCCTCTCCCCACGAATGCCAGAACCTGACGCCGACCCCTCCCATTTCTCCTTATTCGCGAGATCCAGGTGAAGTTTTCCCCATGCTATTCTCCTTCTTCTACTCCTGCTTTTCCTTCTTCCCCTTCTCCTTCTTCCCCTTCTCCTTCTTCTCCTTCCTGTCCTTCTTCTACCTTAGCTCCCTTTGCTTTTCCACATCCTAATCTAATATCTGGTGGATGATTTAGTTGGTGATAATACAAAGTTAAGTTTATTTGGGCAAATCTGAAATGCAAAGGGGATTTTGTTATGCATGATTGTGTATGCGCTTCAACTAAGCACATGTCTGAAGACTTAATGCATATGCATGGTTGTGGAAATGTGATTTTTTGTGTAAACTTGTTTTAAACGACTTTGTGAGTGTTGCATAGTAGCCATTTGATCAAAATGCCACTAAAGTTCATGCGTGTTTGTGAGATGAATTAAAAGGTCAAAATGATTTTATATTGCTGTAAACCCTTCATGGAAATGATTTTCTTGTTCTCCGAGTTTTGATATTGACAAATACCTTTTTTTTATTGGTGAGTTTTGTTCCATAAGTAACACATTCCAATGATTGGAGGACTGATTTATCTCATTTTCTTTCTTTGTTTTTACTCTTTACGTGGCTTAATGAGTTTTCTTTGTAGTAGGATTTTCTCTTCTTTAAGCTCATGTTATTTTGAATATCTCTATGTATATCATTTTATAAGGCCATAAAGAGTGTGACATTAGGTATGATTTGTTTTCTCTGGTGGATGTATCGTTACTTGAGATATGTATATGATGCTATTTTGACTTTTGTTTTCCATAATATGTAAGGTTTCTTGCATCAAGATGGACGATGTCGAAGTGTATTGAAATGACTTTTCTCATAATAGATTTTATGAAGTTTTGTCAGTGGAGTCTAGTTTCCCTGTATGTTAATGAAGTTTAAAAAAAACAGATGATGAACTTTAGAAGGGATTTGATGTCTATCATAAAATTTTAGAATGTGCAAATGCTAATTTGTTCCGGGAAGGCTCTTGAATTCTTTCAAAGGAATAAAAATGGCATCAGAGTTTCTTTTTCATATTTGTGTGAAGCTTGCGAATTTGATTTAACCTAATGTATTGTTGCACATTTTATGTTGGGTCGTCTTCTTTAAACTTTGGAAAGGATTGTGAAGCTCTATCTCAGAAAGTTTTGTGGGTTCTTTTGAGGTGGAATGAGCATTCATTAGAATATTACTTATCTTATTAGTATTCAGCTTTAAGGTTGGGTTGAAGGCATTTACCACTCTAAAAAAAATTATTATTGTGGTTTTGGGATGTTTTCATGCTTGCTTGAGGCTTGATTTCCTTTTACCTATCTAAGCCTTATGTGGGAAGTCATGTTAATTGCAGTGTTGTAAAGTATCCTTGCTATTTTATGTTTTATGGAGTCTCCCATCTTGAAGGGACTTGAGATCTTTTGTAGGCTCTTATGGGTTTCAAATCTAAGTTTGTTCTCTTTTTGGAACTAAATACCATGTTGCCTATGTTGTTGGAGGTGCATTTAATTGTAATAAAGTTGATATATTCTTCAAATGTTAGATGTGATGCTCCACATTGAAAAGTTTCATGGGTTGCCTCATGTTGGAAAAGACTTTGGTTTGCTTATATTAAGAGGATTTATGATTTGCTTTATATTGAGAAGTTTTCCGAACTATTTTTTTGTGTCATGAAATTTTCATGATAAGTTTTGCGAATGTTTTATGACGAAAGTTTTCTTACGAAGCTTTCTTTTTGAAAAATTCTTGTAGATTTATCCCACCAAATATAAAAGCACTCATTTGTTTTGTGTCGGAAAGAGCTTTGGTGGATTTCTTATGAAAAAAAAGGATTTTACGTGTCATTTTAGTTGGAAGGTTTTACAAGTTTTTTTGGGATTTAGAGTTGTATGATTAGCTTTGTGTTGAAAGGCTCTTTAATGATTTTTTAGAACGAGATGATATTTTGTATGTGAGTTGTTTTTCCTCTCTTTGTATTTGCTTCTAGAGTTGAATTTAGATAAATGTGGAATAAAAGAAGGCTTATTTTGGCTTTAGTTTGGGAGCTTGTTTCCCCTTTATCACTTTGAGTTTTGTTTAGAGAATAGTGTGGGTAATTAAGTCAGATTTTTCAAGTGCTTTGTTTGGAGCGTGGGGATAACAAATAGCATCAAACCCCCTTGTCTATTATTCATATTGCATTGTTGGAGTGAAGGGCATTTTAGAGGCATGCTTGGTTTTGAAGAGGCATGCCTAATAGTAAGATACTTATATTCCTTTTATTACTTTTTTCCTTTCTTTTTAGCATTTTGTCACCTTTCTTTTTTTACTCCTCAATTTTTCGATACTTTTTTACTTGTGCTTTAAGATTAAATACTTACAAAATTGAAAGATTCAAATGACAAGTGGCTCACTCAATATGCAAATAATAAAAAGGTACGTTCTTATTTAATTGCATTTCATTTTTTTTTATTTGCTTATTATATAAGAATGAGCTCTAATACAACTCTTGTTCTTTTATGTGTTTTGCGAGGAATTTTTGGAGAGTAAAAGATAAGGAGTTTTGGAGCACTAGACGAAAGAGCAAGGATAGTCAGATCCGAGCATCAGTCGCCCCCATTCAGTTTGGTGGGGGCACTATGGGCGAAACTACTGGGTCATAGCCCCCGGTACTGTAAGTCTTCTTAAAACTTAGAAAGCCTTTAGGAGCCCTCATGATTACACACTCTCCACCTTTTAGGGCCTTGAAGAAACTTTAATTTTATTAGGATCTTTTGATTTCTTTTAGATCCCTAAACTCCTTTACATATGCATAAGTACAAAAGGGTTAGAAACATAATTCCTTTTCATCCCCTCTAATACTAGTGACACCTAAGAATAAAAATTAAGGATCGAGTCTTAGATAATATAGATTTAGGATGCATGCTCTTTTTAGGATAGAGACAATAAAATATAGAAAAATTTAGTGATACGTTTTCTTAGGATTAGTTTGTCTTAATCCACTAATAATCAACCAATAAAAACAATTATAATTCAACTCTTAAAATGCATTAAAATACCTAACTTTAAATCAAACCATTATTAATATGCATAACAAAAAAAAATGCAAAACTTAAACAAGACTAACCAATCTATTAATCAACCTCTAACAAATCTAAAATTTAAAAGATATAGACTAAATTAGGAGAGCAAACTTAAACTAAAATTCATTAAGATAAAAGACTTCTAAAGCTCAAACCTTAAGCTAATATTTTAAAATTAATTAACAAACTCCTTCATTAATAAATTACTTGATTCACTTTTCTTTTTAATTTATAACTAATTAAATTAACTTAATAAAATTAGTTACCACTGGATAACTCAGGCCTACGAGGCTATTAAGTCAGTCCCAATGAGGGTGAAATAAACCTCACGGCCTTGATGAGTAACAAAGGTGGTAATCAACTAAATATTTAAAAAAATCCTTAAAATCAATCTTAAAATATTAATACTTAAATTTAAACTAAAACTTCTCTTTTGACCTTTAACAAATCAAATATAAGCAATTATAATTAAATCATCCTACATATGACTTATTCAAAACTACACAGCCTACTATACACACCTAGACTTATTTGTTAGGACACAACTTTTAGTTCAAGGTTAGGCTGATGTTCTTCTTTCCTTTCTGTCTCTGTGATGTGATTCCTTACATGTGAAATGTCTGCTATTTGTTTTGTTGTTTGCTTTAACTTTCTGTGATGATTATTAATTCTTTTCTGAACTATGTTGTGAGCGATAGAATACCCATATGTTAGGAATATTTTTTTATACTGATGATATTTTTTGCAGGTGGTCGTGCTCATACAGTACTAAAGGGGGCTAAAAATTAATAAAATATATAACTACTATAGGTGCTTCAGCTGCTTAGCCCCCAAATAAAATAAAAGCACGGCTAAATGTGATTGGTTTGAACATTTTATTTTTATATATATAACTATTTAAGATAACCCTGTAGGATAGTATAGATTTTTCTTTTTGTAATTCTGATAAAATTCATTCTTATTAAGAGTTGTGAAAATCTGTAAAACATGACATTTTCAATATAAAGAGGTCCAAAAAGAAAAGAAAATCCCTTATAGGAAATTTCTTTTCATTTGGGCATCCTTTTGGAGGACACACTACGAGGAAGCCGAAGGATGATCCATCGACAAATCAAGAAAGTGAGGATGAATATCAAGATAAAAATGCCTTATTTTAAGATTTATGTCATTACTAGGAGTATAATCCAGGTTATTGTTGGTGGAGCTCAGCCATTACTATTTTTGTAATATGTGATGTATATTATATGACACTTGCTATGGACTCTATATACTTTTTCTGTTATTTTTATTGTGATGTTATGTTTACTTTAATTGCACAATATAAATGACATGCTTTTTATAGGTTTCTTTCTTGTATGTGCATGTGTCTAACTCGCTAGGCTCTTAGAGATAAAATTCTTTTATTCATAATCAATAATAAATTTTTAAGAAATAAATAACATAAAAATATAACGATCTAGGAAATAGTTGGAATTATCCGGGGTCGCATGCATATCAATGCATCCTCTCTTTCTTGTTTAGACATTTCTCCGATTACGGGTAGAGTCCGAATAATCTCACCTATGAAGATGAAGTGCCAGACTTGGAAAAACTTAATCTTTACAAAAAAAATATTTTTATAAGCCTTTTTTAAAATTTCATGTATCTTTTGATTTGGATATTTTAATTAGCATGCATTGCATTAGCAATTAATTAAAATTAAAATTTAATTATATTAATTTTAGATGTATAAAACCATTCATAAGTACGAGGCCATTTAGGGATCGCTCTAAATGTCGGCCTCAAATTCCAAAAATTTATACACTCACCCATATTTCATATAGATCGAAAATCATGGATTTTATACGACTAGGTGATTTTAGCCGGCTTCCTTTTCAGGTAAGGTTTAAGTACATGTTGTATTAGTTAGGTCATGGATGTTAGTGTCGTGTGTATGATACTACATTTCTTATAGATTTAGGATCTAAGGCTAGTGGTACGAGTGTACCACTGTACGCCTTATCGGTGGGTAAGCTTTCTATTCTTTCAGAGGTTATAAATCCTACTTATTCACATCACATAGATGAAACTACCTTCCTCTTTCTTTCATGCATGCTTGAATACAATTGTCTTTTTTTTCTCCAGTTTCTCTTTTTTCAGATCAACTAGGTGATGATACTGAGCCATGTATGTTGATTAAACAAAATTGAGCCTATCTTTCCATTATATTAGGAAAGCCTAGAAATTTTCCTTTGCACTAAACCCATTTGAGAAGATAATATAACATCCTTAATTAAGAGTTTTCTTAGATCGAGGTCTAGAAAATAATTAACCATAATTTCTTGTGCCTATGGGAAACTGATCCCAACATTAAATAAACTCTATTCGAGCTGATGTATCGAATGGGGGAAATCTCATGATATTTTGGGTTATATATTATTATTATCCATTGAGGTGTGTAGGCGAAAGTTGTTATCCTCTATGGCTAATCATATGTATGACTCCATCTGCTCTTCCATTGGCCTGCTTATGTTGAGTGTAAAGGCCTATGATCATTTTATCTTATGGGATAGTGCGATCGTGCCCTTTGCATTCGAACCTCATAAGCAGAATCCTTTCAGAGACCCATAGTCTTTCATATATAAGGTCCTAAAAACTGACTATGGATATATTCTTCTTCATTTTTTTAGAGAGCAAAAATACGAGCGTGATTTGGGAGAGTGTTTAAGAGAGATTTCTTGCAAATTAAGAGTGTGAAGGGTTCATAAGGTTTCTCAAAGGTGAGAATCTCTTTGTGTTTGTTGCAAATCTCTTCCTTACTTCGTTGAAGATACTCGAAGAAATATCTTTAAAAAAGATACAGTTCTCTGCCGACACCAATGCCGGTACTCTACCGACATCAGGAGGGTGTGAAAGGATGTCGATTCCCTACTGACACTTGGAGGGTGTGAAAGGATGTTGATTCTCTGCTGACACTTAGAGAGTGTGAAATAACGATGATACTCTGCCGACACTTGTAGGCAGTGAAAGGACGATGATATTCTGTCGCATTGGGGATTGGTGAAAGAGAGGATAATTATAAAGGCTTCTCCGCCTTGCTGTGGGAGCAAAAGGAGAGTCACTTTAGTAATAGTGCAATACATGAAAAGAGAGTATTCAGGGAATGAACATAGGTCTAGTTGGACCGAAACACTATAAATCTTGTGTTCTTTTTATTTTTCAGCATTTTTATTTTATGCAACTTTAATTTTATGGTTGAAAAAGTTTTATTTTGTTAAAACTTAAATTATGCAAATAATTTTATAAACGATTTTTATTTAAGAGAAAATTTTTAAATTACTAATCCACTCCCCCTCTTGGTTAGCCTTGGGACAATTGTGTTAGGTTTAACTACCTTTATGGACTTTCACTTTTCTTCTCTATCATTACAAGAAATTTAAATCCAACTTCATAATTTATAATATAAAGCGTGTGTATTAAAATCTTAATAGCCCAAACCTTTTTGTAAATCTATATGAATTTGAAAATCTTTAGTCTTTACTAAAATTGAGAGTATTTTCTTAGGAGATATAATTAAGAGGTTTGCCCTTATAAGAAGTATAGAATTTGTAATTATAATAAATCCTACCTTACTTCCTTTCTAAGATAGGAGAAAGATATGATGATGCAAACCTATCTTTAAATATTAATTTAATTTTATAATTAATGGATAAGTGAATATTCTTTTAACCCTTTAGGTTAGTTGAACATTTCTTATATATTTTATTATGAAAATAAAGTGATCAATTTAATTTCATAAATTATAGTTTCTCTCTTTAAATTGATAGTGAAATATTAGTCTATCTTTTGGGATAATATAATATTTATCTATGCAGGTTTGATTAGTAAAATTAGATTTAAAGCAATTCATATGGTAAATGAAATGATAAATAAAAGGTAAAGAAAAAGATTTGTCCACAACAAGAAGTAACGACTTTTTAAATGAATATCACCAGACTTATGATAGTGGTGGGAGAACAATAGTCAGGATATGGAGGTTGAACAGTGATGGTCTAATAGTGGAGATATGACATCTCATGTTTAGCATTTGGTTTAACCTATTCTTACCTGAATTGAAAAAGGTAAATATTTAAACTTTTGTGTTTTAAACTCTTTTGCAAGTATTTGAAAGTATTTTGTGTGAATGAAAAATATCTACATATATTTCAGAGTGAATTCTAGGGGTTAAATGTTTTTTAGAATTTTTTTTTTCTCTGAAGCATTGCAATATTGAGTGCTTTGATGCCACAATTTTGTAATGCATGGCGCTGAGGTGCTTAGAAGTGGCGCCCCGACATTCTAGCCTCCCGTTTTTGGAATTTGAACTAGCACCATAGCGTGCTAGGCCAATATCTGTTTTTAAATATATTTTAAATTCAACTATTTCATTCATTCAATGCTTTGGGCAGACATTGGTGAAAAGAGAATGAGAGGGATTTTGAGAAAGAGGAAGAATTTTTGAGCTAGTTAGTCCTTTTTAGCCATCTACCCAATTCATAAAATTGTCAAGATTGAGATAGGCAACACAATGTCTATCTCAATTTTTAAAAATATGAAGTTTTTCTAAATTTTCCTATTAAATTTATATTTTAATTTTTGTAAAATGAGGATGACTTTGCACTAGTAAAATTTTCACCGTGTAATATGTTATAGAGATTGAGATTCTGAACATTTTGAATACTTTCTAGAAATTTTACATTTGGGGTTTGGAAATTTATGCTATTATTATTGAATAAAAAATATTTTGGACTTTAAAAAATAGTGTTATTGTACGATGAAAGTCTTAAAATGATATTTTACATAATCTATGATAATTTAGTTATGTTTTGAAACTGTGATTTTTTACTAAGTATAAATTTATTTTACCTACATTATGAAAAATTATGAAATTCTGATATGAGCATAATTATGTTTTAATTGCTATAATAAGATGAAATATGTGTTCATGTGATTGAATTATGCGCTTTATTAGTTTAATTGAAAAGTTTTGAAGAAATTATTATGAAAAAAGAAAAATATTCAGGTGCATAAATATATGTCATTTCATTTCTTAGTGAAATAAACTTGAAAGTTCCATTCGGATCAAAATACCCCAAAAATTCAGGCGGACGCTAGCATTATATAAATAAACTTTTGAGTAGGAAGTTGCTTGACCCATCATATTTTTAATGCCTTCTTTGTTTCTAATGATTGTTGTTTGTCGGTAATGATTCCATAGGAAAGTCATAAGGCAAAGTTTTCAACTTCATTTTTAGTTAGTTGTTCAAGGTTAGTGATGTTATATATTTGATTGGCCAAATTTTAAAAAGCAACATATTTGTTGTATAATTAAGTAAAAAAAGCGTATTTAATAAATAATTTAAAAAAGAGCAACAACGCCATTTCATTTGGCGTTTTATATGGAAACTTAATTAATTAAGAATAAGTCATTTGCTTTGGCGTATTGCTCATGAGAAGAGAGAGAAAGAGCAGAGTGGAGAGAGAGAGGCGGGTTGAGGGAAGAGAGAGCGTGAGGCTGGTAGAGGAAAGAGTTGTTAAATTTTAGATAATCTTATAATTTAATTTAATTAGAATTTTATAACTTAATTTATCTTTATAACTTATGAATATTATTTGTAACTTAATTTAAAATTATAATTTATAACTTTAATTTAATTATGTTATAGTTTAAAATAACTTTATCTTATTTAATAATGTTATAATAAAATAACTTCTAACTTTATTTAAATAATTTTGTTAAATTTTAATAAAGTTATAAAATTTATAAATTAATAACTTTATAACATAATTTATAAAGTTATTAAATTTAATAAAATTATATAAATAAATTATAAGTTATCAAATTTAATCCAGTTATAAATTTTAACTTAATTTAATACAGTAATTAAATTAAATTTAGATAATATTATTAAAATTATAACGTAAATAAATTAAATTTAATAAAATTGTAACGTAAATAAATTAAATTTAATTAAATTTATAAGTTTATTTAAATTTATAACTTAATTTAATTTATTTACGTTATAATTTTAATATTCATAAAAGTGCCTCATCTCTCTCTCTCCACTCAGCTCTTTCTCTCTCTTCTCATGAGCAATACGTCAAAGCAAATGACGTATTCTTTATTAATCAAGTTCTCATAGAAAACGCCAAATGAAATGGCGATTTTGCTCTTTTTTAAATTATTTATTAAATACGCTTTTTTTGCTTAATTACACAATAAACATGCTGCTTTTAATATTCATTCGCACTTTAGATCCTAAACCCAAAATGATACCATATTATCAACTTTGAATATTGATCAAAAGTTATTCTAACCTTCATTCAAATATTTTTGGGCCATAATCAAACATTGTGCACACCAATATGCCTTGACTATGAAATTACTTATCAATTTCATCATATTATAAAAGTTTTATATTCTCTTACAACGGGGCAAGTACAATCCCTTACAACAATCAAGCTATATACTCTCCTATAATGAGGCAAGTACAATACATATTTAAAATACAAAGAAAAACAATACAAATAATTTAGATCTCTCAAGATTGTTTAAAGCAATTTTGCTCTCATAATTCAATTAGAAATAAGATGACAAATGAAATTGATCAATTAGCAATATTTGAAAAGATATTTTGTAATTAAAAATAAAATTTATGTAATATAATGATGATTTTAAATGAATATTTCAAGATTACAAAATGTATTCAATGCTATTCTTTTTTTTTTCTTTTTTTTTTTGAAGAAAAGCATAAATAGCTTTATAAATGAAAAAAAAAAAAGTTACATCCTAATGCCAATAGATTCCTCCTTTAACACTTTAGTAAAAGTGTGAGGAATCTTATTCAACTCTAAATCATCCCAAATAAAAGAACTAAAACTTGCATAGTTAGCACATAGGTCCGCTAACTTATTGCAATTTCTACTAACGCAATTAAAATAACATAATTGAAATCTTTAAAAAAAGAAAGGTCACCCAACTCATTGCCACCTTTCCTAATAATGCTTTGAATGAAATTAATAACATTTTGATTATCACCTTCAATGATCATACCTTTGTAAGCATACATCCAATCTCTAGTGACTTCTTTGATAGAAAGAATAGATTGAAGCTCCAAATAAGAGATATCCCAAAGCGTTAGTTTTTTTGCCAAAAGCCATTAAAAATCTTCCTCTATGATCATGAAATACTCCTCCGATCCCGGCCTTGTAAGAAGTAAATAGTGAAGCATCAACGTTAACTTTTACCCAATCGAGTGGAGGGGGATACCAAATTTCATTAATCAACCCAACTGGTTGGTTAGCAACCCAGATACCCGAGCATCTATTATTCAAATTCTTTGACAATGCAGCATAGCTTACCGCATTAGTGACTAACAACCAAGAGCTTGAACGTTTGCCTTCATGCACAAGTTCATTCCTAGCCCTCCAAGATAAATAAACCAAGTTGCAATAAAGATTGATCAACCATAAATCCTTGCTTTGAAGCCATGTGAAACAAGTTTCAAAAGAATTGAAACTAGGAATTCCAAAACCCCATTTGTTCAATAGCTGGATTGCTTCTATTAACTTATCACATTTTAAAACAATGTGATCAATGTCTTCAATTTGTTCACATCCCCATGGGCATTTCTCAAAATTTTTAAGCCTTCTGTGAAAAAGGAAATGATTTGTGGGAATGGCTTTTTGAAGCATTCTCCACCAAAGATTCTCAACTTTAGAGCTAAGCTTAACCTTTTTAAGCCAATCCCATTTAGAGGAACCACATGAATTTTCTTCAGAAACCTCCATAGCCATTGCTGTAATTGTCTTTCCTGTAGCAAACTGGAGTAATTTCAGCTTATCTTCTCCGACTTTAGTCAAAATTTGGACTTCATTAATCAACTTTGCAAGTTCTAGGCAACACATTTCAGCTAACTTTGCTACATCCCAGCTCCCACTGGTAATTAGTTTGTCCACCGTGAAATCATAATCTTCTTTAGCTTGCATAAATATTGGCCATTTCTCCAGATTTCTATTTAAGATCCAGGTGTCTTTGAATACATTTACAGAACTTCCATTGACAATCCTTCATTTGGTAATCGATTTTAGGAACTTTTCTCCCCTTTTAAGCAATTTCCAAGCAATTGAACCAGAGTTCCCTGATGAATTATTGCTCATAACAATACCATATTTAGGTACTAGGAGCTTATGCATTAATGCATCATTGTCTTGAAAATACTTCCATGCTAGCTTAGCTCTAAGAGGTCCAGCTTTCTTCACACTTGGCACCAATCCTCTACCTCCCTGAGAAATCGGTCTGCATAAACTTTCCCAACTAACATAGTGAATACCATTTCTCCCATCACATTTACTCCATAAAAAATTTCTGCATTGTTTATCAATATCATACAAAATACTTTTGGGAACCAAGGAAAGGGAAGAGTGAAATGTAGGGAAGGATAGCAAAACAGATTTGACCAATGTCAACCGGCCGGCCAAGGATATGAATTTCCCTCCCCATATGTTTAACATGCTTTGAACTTTCTCCAAAAGAAATTGGAAGTAAGCCTTGCAAAGTCTTCTTAACGCCATTTTGATTCCCAAGTATGAAAACTCCTTAATCTCCTTGAGGTTCATTGCTTTAGCAATTTTCCTCCTCCTTCTCTTGACAGATTTTCCAAATAGCAATCCAGATTTATTTTGATTCACACATTGGCCTGTCCAACTACAAAAGTTTTTGATAATATTTTTAACCTCCTTGATCATCTTCATACTAGCATATGAGAAAACCATGATGTCATCGGCATAAAGAAGGTGTGAAATCAAAGGCCCATTTGGAGAAATTTGAATGCCAATCCAATCCTTGTTTTGATAAAAAGCATTTGACAATAATTGAGCACATAAAATGAACAAAAATGGGGATAACAGACACCCTTGACGAAATCCACTTTTTGCTTCTATCCAATTGGACAATTTTCCATTTATAGATAAGGAAAAATAAGGGTTGAAAACACAATCCATAACAAGATTGGAAAAACTAGATGAAAAACCGAAATAATCCAAAGCTTTGCATAAGTTTGGCCAACCCATAGAATCATAGGCTTGCTCCATATCTATTTTAAAAGAAACTAAACCTTTGGAAGATTTAGAGTACCTGAATTTGTGGAAGATTTCATAAGCCACCAAAACATTGTCCGATAAAGATCTACCTTTCAGGAATGCCACTTGCTCCACCGAAATTAGATTGTGAATGACAAGTAAAAGTCTTTTCAAGATTATCTTTGCTGCAATCTTGTAAACTGATGTTCATAAACTGATTGGTCTAAAGTTGGAGGGAGAAAGAGGATTCTTTACCTTAGGAATCAATACAAAGTTTTTTTCCACTCCTTGCACATTCTTCCAATTTTAAAAAAGTCATCCACCGCATTCCAAAGGTCTACTTTAATGATAGACCAATATGCCTTGATAAAGGAATAGGAAATCCCATCTTTGCCCTGAGCTATGTTTCCACTAAGTTCATGAATAACCTCCTCCATTTCATTAAAGGTAAATTCTTTGTTTAAAGCATAAGAATCTTCATCTTTTATTGTCCTCCACAGTTCAGGCCAACCCATCAAAGAGCATTCCCTTTTTTTCCATTTTTTTTGAAGTAATTGTTGAGGATGTTTTCCACCTAGTTTTGATCTTCAACTATCAACCCATTTTCATCTTTTATCTTATGAGTAAAATTCATATTCCTTCTTGCACTAGCATAGGCATGAAAAAAACCTATATTGGCATCTCCATCCTTCAGCCATTTGACTTTTGCACGCTGCCTCCACCATGTGCAAATACGGGCTAACGTAGAATTCAAACTATCTATTTTCACCTTCAGTTCCCAAGCTTCATCTTCAATTAGATGACCGCATTCATCTTCTCTGGTCTGCAGCTTCAATATCTGAATTTTCAGTTCCTCTTTTGATTGATTCAACTCCTTTTATTTGGCTTTACTCCAGTAGAATAAAGCTTTAAGAGCTCTATCCATTTTTTGGTTCAAGATGTGAGGAGGATCTCCACTAACTCTCCTCCCCCAAGCCTTCTTCACAATTCCCAAGGATACTGGAATTGATGCCCAAATCTCTTCAAATTTAATCTGTTTATCACTTGATTTATTGAATTTAAATAAATTCAGCAAAACTGGACTATGATCCGAACCAATTCTCATCAAATGCCTCACAACCAACCGATGAGATGAATTAATGGCTGCTGAATTGAGAAGACACCTATCCAACTTTTCAAAGATTTTTTTAGCTCCCTTTTTGTTATCACACCAAGTAAACTTGGGTCAAATACTCTCTACTGTTGAAACTCGTTCAGTGGGAATTAGGATGTTAAGCCTAATTAAATGTCCCAAGGCTAACTAAGAGGGGGGTGAATTGGTACTTAAAAAATTTTAACCCTCTTTTAAAATTATTGGAAACTAAAACTTTAGTTAATGAGTTTTTCTAAAAAAAGTTTTTCAACCACAAAGTTTTTAATCACAAAAAGTAAATAAGCAGCGGAAAATAAATGACACCAGATTTATAGTGGTTCGGTCAAAACCAGACCTACATCCACTCCCCAGAGGCACCCTCTGAGTATTGCACTAATACCAAATAGTGACTCTCCTTTAGCACCCACAGCAAGGAGGAGAAGCCTTTACAAACTCTTTTCACCACTACCCGGTGCAGCAGAGAACCGTCGTCCTTTCACACTCCCCCGATGTCGGCAGAGAATCATTCGTCCTTTCACACTATCCCAAGTGTTGGCAGAGTACCATCGTCCTTTCACACTATCATAATGTTGGCAGAGTACCATCGTCCTTTCACACTATCACCAATGTTGGCAGAGTACCGTCGTCCTTTCACACCCTCCAAGTGCGGGCAGAGAACCCTCGGTTGTTCACACCCTCCAAGTGTCGGCAGAGAACCGGATCTTCTTCCAAGATCTTCTTCACAAGTCCAATCTAAAAGAAAAGAGAGAAGAGTGAAGTAATCTCAAACTTGAAAGTGGAAACACTTACCCTTGAGTACCAAGTGAAACCTTCACGCTCCAACGGCAAGAAATCTCCTTCAAATGCTCTCTCAAACTCTCTCCTTAACTCTCTTCTCAATAGGCACGAAGATCAATGACCAAAAAGATAAAGTTTTAGTTTAGAAAGGCCTATTTATAGAAGAGATAATAAAAACCATCTAAAAATGGCAGATTTCAAGTTATGTTGACCATGATCGTCCTGTACGATCGAAAATCATCCCGAACGATTTTACTTAAAAGCCTTGAAACGAATCTTATTGCATATGTGTACGAAATAATTTCGTACACGCTAATCGTCTGTACGAACTAGGTTCGTCCAGACGAACAGTTATCATAAGGTCGGTTCCAAAAACTTCAGAACTGACTCACAAAACTGTCTTAAGTCGGTTTGATAGTCTGTACGAAATTGTGATCATCTGGACGAAATTCGTCCAGAGAGCAAATCGTCCTGACGATAATTAATTTCGTTTAGGACGAAATTCTTACAGAGAGCAAATCGTCCCGACGATAATTAATTTCGTCCCGTACGAACATGACTTAGAAAATTTTCCTTGGGCAGTTTCTATTCGTTCCATGTGCTCTTATTGAGAGATAACTGACTGATCGTCCTGTACGATCCTATATCGTCCCGTACGATCAGTACAAATTTTTATGTTCTCCTTAAGTTTGTGTGTATGTTTTTATTCACTCAATTACAATCACTCCCTCTCAATTCAAATGATAATTTTAAGCTTCAAAAACTAAAAGTATTTCTTGCTGAATTTGATTTGAAGACTTCGTGTTTGAGAGTTTGATTCACCTGAAATGTTAGTACACACAAGAGCAAATACAAATCTTCTAAAATTGTTAGGAGATAACTACACATTTGAACAATAATATTTGAAATCATCAAAACTATACAAGTTACAAGAATGTAAAACATGCAAATAGCAACTATCTTAACAATCTCCCCCTTTTTGATGATAGCAAAATAATTATTGTTTGTATGATTTCAATTTAAAAAATCTCCTAAACTCCCCCTGAATTGATGAATACATGAAAATAAGGAGGCATTTTGAACTAAAGAATACAATTTTTATTTTTCAAAAATTTTTAAAATAAACAAACAAACAAAAAATTACAAAAAAAAAATACAAGACAATACTAATAACACAAGGCAAATGACACAAAACCAAAATACAAACATACAAACACAATAATTTCTCCCCTTTTTTGATAACAACAAAAAGTGAAGAAGAAATAGACAAGAAATGTAAGTAATTATATGAAATCCATTTGAAAATTTAATCTAAAAAGTGATTAACATAAGGTATGCAAATTAAAACTAATAACATTAGGTAAATCATAGAAATTCATAGAATTTAAGAAATGATATAACATTGTAAGTAAGAAGAATTTATCAAAGACATGATTCAATTTAGACATTTGAGATAAAGAAAATTATTACAAGAGAGATGAATAAAAATTGTATATTTCAAAGTTCAATAGAAATATAAATGAACATAAGATCAATTTGAATTAAGAGATTGAAAGAATCTGGAAAGAAGAGAATTACCACATGTGGCGCTTTGCGCATCTTTTTCAAGGATTTGGCACATTTTTGTGCATCTTTTTACATTGGGCTTATTTTGTGCATCTTTTTCACATTTGCGAATCTTTGCGCATTCCTTTTGATTTTTTGTACATTTGTACAATTTTTAAGAGTAATTGATACCAATTCTTTCCAAGATCAATAATCTAAAATTTCAAATTTTTCTAAGTGCATAAATATCACTTGAACAAAGAAATATAAAATAAGAAAACATCTAAATTGTAATAATAATATTAAATTTAATGTAGTCTAAATGAAAAGACATGAAATTAAAAATTCTAATTATAACAAGTTATAAATAAATTTTAAATTTAGAAAGACTAGATTTTCTAATGAAATTAATCTCAAATTACAATCTAATTTAAGCACAATTAAGATTAAAAAGACTAATGAAATTCATAAAGACTAAACACATTTCAAAAACAAATAATACTAAAGCAAAACACAACAATATATATTGATATTAATAAAAGGATTACATGATCAATTTATAATATCAATACAACTAGAAAGGAAAATACATATAATTCTAAAAATAAATATATAACTAAAGAAAAGATACATGAAACCATCTAGTACTCAAACATATATCACCCTAATTTTGAGGAGTAGGCTGAGGAGGAGGAACACCACCAAATAAATCAAAGTAGGAACTAATCAACATAACATTGGTATTTATGTGATGAACATCATTTCTTATACTACCAATGTCTTGTTGCTGCTGTTGAAGTTGAGCTTCAAATTGATCAAGGCGTTGATCAAAATGAATCTCAAATTCAACAAATATGTTAACCAAATTCTGATAATCTGGTTGATGTGCAGAACTTTGTCCTCCTTCTTCTTCAGAATCATCTGCTTGTTTTTTCCCTTTGTCCTCTTCGAAGATTATTCTAAATGAAGCATCGTTAAAATAAAGAGGCTCTTCATAATCTTGGATAAGGTGAACAATGTTGTACTTTTTCTCCAAAATATAACAAACTAAGTGACCTAATGCAATGTTTCTTTTTCTTTTCAAATCTCCATGCCCAATTTCGAAAAGCCCATAAAGATAATCTAAAATGAGTTGGGCTTCATCAATTTCTTTTCCTTTCATAATTAGGAAGGTTACAACAGAAAGAAGTGGGGTAATATTGACTCTATCACCAGCTTTTGGGATAATTGAAGATCTAAGTATATGCTGGATGATTCGGGCATTTTGAACAAGTCCTGAAACTTTAGCAATATGATCGTTAACATCATTTCCTCTAATCACTCGATTTATTTCATACCTTCTAAAAACATTAGAAGTGATTATGGAATGGGCTCTAAGTCCTTCAGTTCTTAATTATAGAAATGCACCTAAGTTATGCTTTGTGATTTCTACTCTTTGTTTGAGGACATAGGAGTGAATGGCTGATCTATCCGAGTTAAAGGTCATGTTTGCAAGGAAATAGTGAAAGGTTTCCTTGTTGTAGAAGTGGACGAGAGTGAGGATGAAACCGAATTGAGTGGTAGCAAAAAGGTGCATTACCTTGTAGTTAATTTCTTCTTGAATCAAGATGCGAGATAGAGTGATCTTTGCTGAAGCAAAATGAGGAAATGTTTCCTCATTTTCTTTTGAAAGGAAGTTTTCTGATTTGTTTGGCTTCTTTGCTAGAACCTTTTGTCTCTTGCTTGAGGAGGCCATAGTTGATCTAGAATTCGAAAGGATTAGAAAGAGATGTTTGAAAGTGTGAATGTTGAGTTAGAAAGCCCTCTATTTTAAAGAAAAACGATCTGTTTGTACCGGACGAAATCGTTCGTCCTGGACGAAATTTTAAGTTCGTATGGACGAAACCATTTCGTACAGATGATCAAATACATCCAAAATGAAACGGCTTTTCATAATCAACACAACTTATGATGCATCTTTTCGTACAGACGTTTGACTTGACCGATCGTCCAGACGAAAATAATTTCGTACAGACGATCCACTAGTCATCGTTTTCATGACAGTTTTAAAATCGTCCCTCACAATGAACCGCCATGTTTTCGTCCAGACGAACTTCAAGTTCATACAGACAAAGTTCATTAAAACTACCTTATCCACTCAACCGTTTTCTCATTTTCTCGCATAGTTTTAAAAAGAAAGTTCGTTCCGGACGATCTGAGAATCGTACAGACAAAATAAACTAAAAACCGAAAAAAAAAATTGCACGAATCAGTTTTAAAATCTGACAGTTTCACGCATTCCAACACATTGTCCCGTACGAAAAATTTTCGTCCCAGACGATCAACACACAAAACATAATGAACAATGAAAATGTACAGACTCTAAATAAAAATCACTCAAAAACAAATAAAAATCACAAAAAAATCACAAAAACATAAACAAAAAAAAATAAAACATCAATGTTGCAAAAATATTTTTATTTAAGCATTTAAATCAATCACATCAAGCTTGTTCTTAATGCACTGAAAGTATCAAAGGCTAAAGATTTTGTAAAAATATCTGCAAGTTGATTTTCAGTAGAAACATGTGTAAGTTTAATTTCACCTTTTGAAACATGATCCCTTATGAAATGATACCTTATGTCAATATGTTTGGTTCTTGAATGTTGAATAGGATTTTTAAAAATGTAAATAGCACTAGTGTTATCACAATAAATTGGAATAGTGCCTATTGTTAATCCTAAGTCAATCAACTGTTGTTTCTACCAAAGTACTTGTGCCACACAACTTTCTAATGCAATGTATTCAGCTTCTGCAGTAGATAGGGCAATTGAGTTTTGTTTTCTACTGGACCATGACACTAAAGAATTTCCTATAAACTGACATGTACCAGAAGTGCTTTTTTTATCCACCCTACAACCTGCAAAGTCAGAATCTGAATAACCAATTATTTCAAAAGAAGTGCTAAACTTAGGATACCAAATTCCTAAGTTTTGAGTTCCTAACAGATATCTTAAAATCCTTTTCACTGCTGTCAAATGTGATTCTTTTGGATCTGATTGAAATCTAGCACATAAACAAACACTAAACATGATATCGGGTCGGCTAGCAGTCAAGTAAAGTAAAGATCCAATTATCCCTCTAAATTTCTTTTGATCAACAGATTTTTCCTTATGGTCCTTATCCAACTGAACTGAAAAACTCATTGGTGTACTAACAGGTTTAGCATTGTCCATTTCATACTTTTTGAGGATGTCCTTAAGATATTTAGATTGACTAAGAAAAGTACCCTCCTCATTTTGCTTAATGCTAAAGCCTAGAACGTAACTTAAATCTCCCATTAAACTCATTTCAAATTCACTACTCATTTTTATTTGAAGATCCAAAAATGATATCATCCACATAAATTTGAACAATGAGTATGTCTTTTCCAAATTTCTTTAAAAAAAGAGTTGTATCCACACTTCCTTTTTCAAATGATCTTTCAAGTAAGAAAGTGCTCAACCTCTCATACCACGCCCTAGGTGCCTGTTTTAATCCATACAATGCCTTTTTCAACTTAAAAACATGATTTGGGTATTTAGAATTTTCAAATCTAGGTGGTTGTTCTACATAAACATCTTCTTGAATTACCCCATTTAAAAAGGCACTTTTAACATCCATTTGAAACAATTTAAATCCTCTAAAACAGGCAAAGGCTAACAAAATCCTAATTGCTTCAAGTCTAGCTACAGGGGCAAAAGTCTCTTCAAAATCAATCCCTTCAATTTGATTATACCGCTTAGCAACTAATCTAGCCTTATTCCTAATGACTACTCTTGAGTCATTCATTTTATTTTTGAATACCCACTTAGTTCCGACTACACTTGATCCTTTGGATCATTTGGCCTTGATGTTAATTCCCAAACTTTATTTCTTACAAATTGATTCAACTCTTTCAGCATGGCCAAAATCCAAAATTCATCCAATAATGCTTGATCAATATTAGTGGGTTCAATTGTTGAAATGAAGGCTGAATGATTGACTTCTTTACTTAATCCATGCCTAGTCCTTACACCCTCACTAGGTTCACCAATTATCAACTCCTTTGGATGGTTTTTAGAAAATCTCAAATCTCTAGGTAAAGGGTTTTCTATTTTCAAATTTTCTTCCAAATTTTCTTCCAATCCTTCTTCCAAATTTTCTTCCAAATTTATCTTTTCAATCTTTTGAGAGTTATCTTCAATCTCATCTTCTTTAATTTTTGGTTTTTCAAAATTTCCAATTTCATCAAAAATAACATGTGTGGTCTCTTCAATTTTCAAAGTTCTTTTATTGAACACTCTAAAAGATTTTCCAACACTTGAGTATCCAACAAAAATTCCCTCATCTGATTTTGGATCAAATTTTCTTAAGGCAAATTTCCCATTATTATGAATGAACACCTTGCATCCAAAAACATGCAAATGACTCAAATTTGATGTTCTACCTTTTAACAATTCATAGTATATTTTATTTAATTTTGATCTCACAATCACCCTATTCAGAACATAACATGCAATGCTAACCGCCTCAGCCCAAAAATTTTTTGGAAGTGAGTATTCTGCCAACAATGCTCGGGCGGTTTCTATTAATGTTCTGTTTTTCCTTTCGACTACCCCATTCTGTTGAAGAGTTCTAGGTGCAGAAAAGTTGCGATCAATTCCATTTTCTTTACAAAAATCTTTAAAATGTTCATTTTCAAATTCTCCTCCATGATCACTTTCAATATTTATGATTTCACACCCAAGTTTTCTTTGAATCCAAGTTGCAAAATTTCTAAATTCCTCAAATGATTCACTCTTATGAAATAGAAATCTAACCCAAGTGAATCTCGTGTAATCATCCACAATCACAAATCCATATACCTTTCCTCCTAAACTTATTGTTCCAACTAGTCCAAAAAGATCCAATTGCAAAATTTCCAAAGGTTTACTTGTTCTAAGATCCTTATTGGTTTGAAAAGATGACTTCACTTGTTTTTCTAATTGACATGCATCACAAAAGTGGTTCTTAGTAAAGTCTAGTTTTGGTATTCCTCTCACTAAGTCTTTTTGGGTAATTCTCCTAAGATTTTCATGTTAGAGTGACAAAGTCTCCTATGTCAAAGCCATTACTCATCAGATACAGTTTTCAAACAAAAAGCAGTAGGAGAATGTAAGCAATTCAAATCTAGCATATAGACATTGTTTATCATTTTTCCATTTAAAACATCTTTACTATTAAGGCTTAATATGCAGCTAGTAAGAAAAAATTTGACACAATACCCTTTATCACATAGCTGACTAATACTTAACAAGTTATGCTTTAAGCCTTCTACCAATAGCACATTTTTAATGAAAAAGTTATTAATATTACCAATTATACCTGACCCAATTACATTCCTTGTGGTGTTATCTCTAAGTGTAACCTTGCCTCCACTCCTGGCTTCTAGCGAAATGAATTGTATTGAATCTCTAGTCATATGCTTTAAACATCCGCTATCCAGGTACCATATGCTCTCACGAGGTCTTGTGTGAGAGCCATCATCTTCTTGATCTGAATGATCAAGTATGTCAGCCATTAAGCCCAAATTTGTAACTTCCTCTTCTTTATCTGTTTTCGATGAATCTGAAGCTGAGTCCGCCCAAAAAGCTCTTTGAAACTTCTTTTTGCCCTTTTTTACAAATGGTTTCTCCTCTACTTTCTCCTTGTTAGGATTGGCTTTGAGTAATGGGCAATCAGTCTTAACATGTCCAGGTTTCCTGCATTCATAGCAAATAACTTCATTAAAAAATTTTGCATTTCTATTGAACTTACCTCTATTCCATTGTTGGCGTCTCTTTTGCTTTCTCTTCAAAAAGTTTCTGAATTGTCTTGTCATTAAAGCAATGTCATCTTCATCCTCAGGTTGTGAATTCTCACTTTTAGACTCTTCCACATTCAATGCAATGTTCTTCTCCCTTCGAGGTTCACCTGCATCAATCTTTCTTTGGCTAACTCCTTGCTCGTAAGCAATTAGCGAACCAAGAAGATTGTCAATGGAATATATGTTTAAATCTTTAGACTATGTAATTGCAGTAATTTTAGCATCATAAGCAGTAGGCAAGCATCTCAAAATTTTATTAACCATTTCAGCATTAGTTAACTCCCTACCTAAAGCATGCAAAGAGGTGACAATTTGTGTGAATCTTGTGTACATTTCAGAAATTGATTCATTTGGTTTCATGTGAAACAGTTCATAATCATGCAACAAGATATTAAGTCTAGATTGTTTAACCTCATTAGTCCCCTCATATGTAATACAAAGTCTATCCCATATGTCGTTTCCACTTTTGCAAGTAGAAACCTGCATGTAGTCTTCAGATTTTAAAGCACAAAAGAAACTATTTAAGCATTTGGCATTAAGTTGTGCTAAGTCACGTTCTTCTACTGTCCAGTCCGTAAAATGTGTTTCAACTCTAATTCCATCAACTAGTCTAGTTGGTTTTGTATATCCTTCTTGAACTAAAATCCACATGCGATAATCAAGTGACTGTAAAAAAGTAGACATGCGTGTTTTCCAAAAATCAAAAGGAATATTTTCAAACAGTGGAGGTCTAGTTATAGAATAACCCTCAGGTATATTTCTGTTTCCAAATGTAGCCATCTATGTTAATCAAAAAGTAGTCTAAACTTATGATTTTGAAACAAAGCTCTGATACCACTTGTTGAAACTCGTTCAACGAGAATTAGGATGTTAAGCCTAATTAAATGTCCCAAGGTTAACCAATAGGGGGGGTGAATTGGTACTTAAAAAATTTTATCCCTCTTTTAAAATTATTGGAAACTAAAACTTTAGTTAATGAGTTTTTCTAGAAAAAGCTTTTTAACCACAAAGTTTTTAATCACAAAAAGTAAATAAGCAGCGGAAAATAAATGACACCAGATTTATAGTGATTCGATCAAAACCAGACCTACATCCACTCCCCAGAGGCACCCTCTGAGTATTGCACTAATACCAAATAGTGACTCTCCTTTAGCACTCACAGCAAGGCGGAGAAGCCTTTACAAACTCTTTTCACCACTACCCGGTGCGGCAGAGAACCGTCGTCCTTTCACACTCCCCCGATGTCGGCAGAGAATCGTTCGTCCTTTCACACTATCCCAAGTGTTGGCAGAGTACCGTCATCCTTTCACACTTTCACAGTGTTGGCAGAGTACCGTCTTCCTTTCACACTATCACCAGTGTTGGCAGAGTATCGTCGTCCTTTCACACCCTCCAAGTGCGGGCAGAGAACCCTCGGCTGTTCACACCCTCCAAGTGTCGGCAGAGAACCGGATCTTCTTCCAAGATCTTCTTCACAAGTCCAATCTAAAAGAAAAGAGAGAAGAGTGAAGTAATCTCAAACTTGAAAGTGGAAACACTTACCCTTGAATACCAAGTGAAACCTTCACGCTCCAACGGCAAGAAATCTCCTTCAAATGCTCTCTCAAACTCTCTCCTTAACTCTCTTCTCAATAGGCACGAAGATCAATGACCAAAAAGATAAAGTTCTAATTTAGAAAGGCCTATTTATAGAAGAGACAAGAAAAACCATCTAAAAATGGCAGATTTCAAGTTATGTTGACCATGATCGTCCCGTATGATCGAAAATCATCCCAGACAATTTTACTTAAAAGCCTTGAAACGAATCTGATTTTATATGTGCACGAAATAATTTCGTACACGCTAATCGTCTGTACGAACTAGGTTCGTCCAGATGAACAGTTATCATAAGGTCAGTTCCAAAAACTTCAGAACTGACTCACAAAACTGTCTTAAGTCAGTTTGATAGTCTGTACAAAATTGTGATCGTCTGGACGAAATTCGTCCAGAGAGCAAATCGTCCTGACGATAATTAATTTCGTTTAGGACGAAATTCTTATAGAGAGCAAATCGTCCCGACGATAATTAATTTTGTCCCGTACGAACATGACTTAGAAAATTTTCCTTGGGCAATTTCTGTTCGTTCCATGTGCTCTTATTGAGAGATAACTGACTGATCGTCCTGTACGATCCGATATCGTCCCGTAGGATCAGTACAAATTTTTATGTTCTCCTTAAGTTTGTGTGTATGTTTTTATTCACTCAATTACAATCACTCCCTCTCAATTCAAATGATAATTTTAAGCTTCAAAAACTAAAAGTATTTCTTGCTGAATTTGATTTGAAGACTTCGTGTTTGAGAGTTTGATTCACTTGAAATGTTAGTACACACAAGAGCAAATACAAATCTTCTAAAATTGTTAGGAGATAACTACACATTTGAACAATAATATTTGGAATCATCAAAACTATACAAGTTGCAAGAATGTAAAACATACAAATAACAACTATCTTAACATCTACTTCATGTAGATCATTGCAAGTGATAAATGCCTTCATCTCCTTAGGACCAGTTGAATAAGTAAACTCCCTTTCTCTCTTCTTCTCTTCTCTTGAAAGAAAGCAATTGAAGTCACCACCAACTACCATAGGATCTTCCTTAGACATATGCTGCTCGAATTTTTCCCAAAGAGTTCTTCTTTTATAGCTTTCCCTGCTTCCATACACTGTTGCAATCTTCCATTTTCCACTATTAGGAACTTCTAATTCTCCAATCACAAATTGATTAGTGGATTCAATAACTTTGAATGAAGCTATATTCTTCTTCCATAGCACCATGATTCCACCAGATAAGCCTTCCGATGGGACATAAAAGAAATCCAAATCCATCCCTATCATAAGATTAACATCCCTTCTTTCAATTAAAGCCAACTTGGTTTCAAGCAACCTAACAAAGAAAACCCCATACTCCTTAGTAAATTCTTTCAAGTAAAGGGAAGCTTTACTTTTTTTTGCTCCCCTACAATTCCAAAAGCCTATGGAATAATTCATTGAAAAATAGGGGAAGAAATCCCCAAGTTCATAGGCTTTTGGGAGAATACCAATAACATGATAAGGCACAAATTCTCCAAATACTTTTACTACCAGTGATTTCTTCAATCTATTGGTATTTTCTGTCTCTTTTTGTTTATTAAGTTTTACAACTCCATCTTCCCATGAACATTCTCCATAATCAAAATCAACCTTTTTGAAATTAGTTCTCTTCTTCCATGCATTGGTGATCACCTTATTTGGTTGAATTGGAGCTTCATCTTCACAATTAACTTCCTTACTGCAATTGCCTAAGTCTGCTGAAATACATTCACGGACATTTACCATATCACCAGCCGGCAGAGGAACGTCCTCTTCAGAATTTCCCACAACAGAATTTTTATTCAGATTAACTTTTTTAGAAACTAGGGATGAGTAACCATCTTTATTCAGCAACACCTCCTTTGTCGTATCCAAATCAGATTTAAGATCGATTGTAGTAGAATCAATCTTACGAATTTGACCAGCATTATTCAGACTCCTTTGTAAAGCAGAGAAACTGGGCACTTCCTTCATGACCTCCTTCATCACCCTCTTACGTTTTCTGGTATAATCAAAAGATTTCTTTGGTTGTATCAAACCTCCTTCATTAATTACCAGTGCTCCTAAATTTTTGAACCTTGGCTTAGACTCCAATTCAAACATACAATCTGCATTACCAAAAGCGGGTGGAGATGCTCCCTTGAATGGACGAGGAAGGATCCGGATCGCATTGGATGAGATCTGACGACCATCAGTGGCGTCGGAAGGTGGAGGATGACGGCCCTCCTCCGTCATTGATCGACGGAGGAAATTGCGGGAAGCAGAAAATTTGAAAACGCAAACCTTCTCTCTCTAGATTTTCCGAGACCTTCTCTCTCTAAACTGCATTGGATACCAAATTACCTTTTTTAATGCTATTCAAACAAACAAAATTATAAACTCAATGTAAAAATAATTTTATTAGTTAAACAAGAAAGAAAGAGCTTTTGAAAACTATCAAACATTAGAGCAAAGATTAATTTCAAAGTAATTGTAAAATAATAAATACAAAAATAAAATCAATTTTCTTTCAACTTATTTTGAAAGAGAGAATGAATCAGAAAATCTCTTAGTCAATTTATTAAAGATGAAAATTACTTAGGTTGAATCAATCTATTGCAATATTGGGATTTATTTGCTTTTACTAGAACATGATGAAGAAGATGATACAAAATAGAACTCCCCACTTTATTCTATGTTAAAAATCTCATGAAGATATTTGTAATCATATGAAAAGATTCATGATATAATTTTGCCTACCATAATGTATAAATAATAAAAAAATGAAAGAGAAAAATAATAGAACAACAACAACAACAACATCAAGCCTTTATCCCACTACGTGGGGTCGGCTACATGAATCCTTTTTCTCCATTGTGTCCTATTAAAGGTCAAATTCTCGTTTAAATCTAATAAAGAAAGGTCATTCCTAATATTTTCTAACCAAGTCTTTTTAGGTCTGCCTCTACCTTTCTTAACATAAGTCAAATCTAATACCTCTACTCTCCTAACCGGGTCATTGGAAGGCTGATGTTTTATGTGACCAAACTATCTAAGGCGACTCTCTCTAATCTTATCTTCTAATGGAGTTACTCCAACCTTTTCACGTATATGCTCATTTCGTATCCTATCTCTAAGAGTAAAGCCACTCATCCACCTGAGCATCCTCATCTCTGCCACACTTAACTTAATATTATGCTTCTCTTTTAGTGGCCAACATTCATCACCATAAAGCATTACAGGCCTCACTACCATCTTATAGAATTTTCCATTAAGTTTGAGGGGTACTTTTCTATCACACAATAAGCCCGATGCATTCCTCCACTTCAACCATCCAACTTGAATTATGCTGATAATATCTCCATCAATTTCACCATCACTCTGAATATTAAAACGTGTACTCTTATTAATGACTTGATCGCCCAAAGTCACAATCCCCTCACCAGGTCTATTACTACTAAAATTACACTCCACATATTTCGTTTTAGATCTACTCAAGCGAAAACCTATAGAAGAGAGAGAGAAAAAAAGAATAATTCAATTATTTTGAAAGAATAATTCAAAATAATTTCAACAAATGCTATGAATTAATGTATATACAATTAATTATAAATAATAAATAATTAAAGCAACTTCAATTAAATGAATCTAAGTTAAAATGCAAAATGATAGGTGTTTAGTTAATCTGAGTAATTCAATTTTCAAGATATTATAATTTCCTATTAAAAATAAATAAATATTAAGTATGTACAATATTTTTTACAAAATAATCTAAATAAATTTGTTAAACAAATAATCTTTATTTACAATTAATTTAAATTTTATGACGATTATTTATTATTTTCTGCTAAATAATTTTGAAAAAATAAATAAACTTTAGTATTTGAATATGCTGTCGAAAATTAATGCAAATATGGGCAGACAATTTTAATAAGCATTTTTTTCTCCGTTTAATTTAAATTTAATTAGTGCTTTAATTTTTAACTTGTTGATCTCAATTCACAATTATGAATTGAAATTATATCTATTATTACCTAATTTAGAGAATTTATTAACAAACATATAACTACCTTAAGTATTATGTGGAATGAGAAAAAGCTGATACAAGCTCACGCGGTAGTGATAGAGTGAGAAGCTCTGCTAGGGTTTCCTTTGGCACTCCCCTTCTCGCTTCTCACGCCGTTTTGGGGAGGACTTCGGCTGTAGGATGTCCTCCTCCACCTTTCCCCCTTTAACCTCCTCTCCACCTTCTCAAGCCCCACTAGCTAAGGAACTCCAGCACTGGAAGCTCCTTCTCGCCTCCCACACTCCTGTCTCGCATGATTTCTCAAACTCTCTTGCTCACCACCCTATAAAAATTTTCACAGCCCATTGCACCAAAAGCCAATTCGATGCTGGTGCTCCGGAATGGTCCCTCTCTCTCGTGGGTTACTCCATTGGTAGACGACCATTCTATGAAACCCTTCTCTCAGCCATCAAGAAAACATGGACCCTTAAGGAGAGCTCTCCCTCTTGACTTTTGATGATGGGTTCTTTCTACTCAAGTTCACAGCCCTAGAAGACTATGAAATGGCCTGGACTGGTGGTCCTTCGTTCTTTTTCGGGAAGCTGTTTATTCTTCAAAAATGGCCACCGGACTTCATTTCGAAACGTGAAGAGTTTTCTTCCATACCCTTATGGATCAAAATAAAAAACCTTCCTCTCTCTTGCTGGACTCCGGAAGGAATTTCTAAAGTCGCCAGTTGCATTGGTGTTCCCTTGGCGGTGGATGCCCTAATGGCTGCTAAAACTAGACTCACTTTTGCCAGAGTATGCGTCCAGGTGAATTGTTCCACCTCCCTTCCAGATGAGATTTTCATTTCAATTGAAAGAAAAAATCATCCTTCTCACTATTCTTTACGACGACTAGAAGCCGACGCCATGCTCTTTTTTCAGTTCTATTTACCACGCCCCCCCCCCCCCCCCCCTAATGCCCCAAAAACCCTTCCCCTCCTCCCAGAGGCCGCAGCACTAGCCGCAAACCGCACAAACCATTACCTCCCCCCCCCCCTCACTATACCGAAACCTGCTCCCCCTGTCTCTTCTCAACCCTCACTGCTTTCTTATCCCCAACCTTCATTTATCCCAAATCTTAACTCCCCCTCTGAATGCTCCACTGAAAATCCCTTTCCTCCTCAAACATTGCCCCCTCCCACACTTCCTACCAATTATAAATTTCTGCCCTGCTGGATATCAAGGAGGTCCCCTCTACCTCCTCGTTCCCACCTCAAGAACATATCTCTACTGCTCTTCCTACGAGAGAATCCCCTGTCCCACCCGAATCCACAACTATCACCCCTCCGAGTAGCTCCTCTGCCAGACCTCTTTTCTTAGAGAAATCTCCTCTCATCACTCAAAACTTCCAAGCTCCACCTATATTATCCTCCCACAGTCCTAATACTAGCAATAGCAATAGTAATAATACACGACAAGACCAACCTGCCTCTGAGCAAACCTCCAAGAACACCAGAAACCGGAATGCCAAAAAGGCTTCTAACAACCAGCATAAATCCAAATGACTTTTCCTAGAATGGCTTCCTGGAACATTAGGGGTTTTAACAACCCCAAAGTCTCATCTAGTAAAGCCCTTGTTCGAAAATACAATATGGATATGCTCTTTATCCTGGAAGCCAAAATTTCTCCTCTTTCTTTAACCAATAATTGGTTCTCTGCCTCCCATTTGGTTTTTTTCTCACGAACAATCCCTCAACAACTTCTCCCTGTCTAACCCCGGTCGCATCTGGATAAAATGGAATGCTCAAAAGGTCTCCTTCAGACCTCTGTTCACCACCACCCAACTCATTCATGGTCTTATCCAAATTAACAATGCTGATGTTTGCTGCATTACTACGATCTATGCCTCCAACTCTATTTTGAGAGGCAATTACTTTGGAATCATCTCTCCAATATTGCTGAGGATATTGCTTTGCCGTGGGCAATACTTGTTGACTTTAACTGCTACAGGTTTGAATATGAAAAGGCGGGAGGCAACCCGATCCCTCTCAGTAAGCTTGGTGAACTGAATAATTTCATCTTTAAAACTGGTGTTTTTGATTTGGCATCAATGGGGCATTTATACACTTGGTATAATCAAAGGATTGACAACCCAATTAATATAAAGCTGGACAGAATCCTTACTAATGATGCCTGATTGAGCAATTATTCTAACTCCTTCTACACTATTAGGGACCTGGGCATCTCTGATCATAGCCCAATCATTCTTCAAGCTGACAACTTTCCAAATCATAAACACCACTTCATTTACAAAAACTATGGGCACAAGATTCTCGCTTTTTGGGAGGATGTTATCTAGGTTTTTTCTCAACCTACTTATGCTAGTCCCATTTGTGACCTATACCAAAAACTAAAAGCATTGAAACTGTGTAAACCTAGAAATTAGAACTCTTCCAATGAGCTTAAAGATGAAGTTGAGGCTCTCTCTTTAGCCCAAAAAGACCTGCTTGCTCAAATCCAGGAGTCTCCCCTAAGCCTATCTCTCAATGATGGGCTTAAAACTATTAACCTCCAACTTTGCTCTGCTCAAGCTTGCTGGTTTAACTGGATCTCACAAAGAGGCAAAGCTAAATGGTTATCATCGGGCGAGGATAATCTGAAGTTCCTCTACTCTAAGATCAAATACAAAAACAATATCAATCAGATCATATCCATTCTTGCTAAAGGGAACTTGCATACTGAAAGATCTGAGATTTGCAATGCTTTTATCAATCACTTCCCTAAACTTTTCAATGTCCCCACTCAACTCCACCTGCCTACTGAACTCATTTCTCCTAGGAACATCATCCCACCTCCCCTTATTGCTAAATTGATTAACCCTATTACTATGGATGAAATTAAGCAAGTAGTTTCTATGCTCCTACTAATGCTTCTCCGGGCCCCGATGGTTATACTTTTTGAATTCTTCAAAGTTATCTGGAATGTTATTGGCAAACAAGTCTATGATGCTGTATTATCCTTCTTTACCTCATCTTCTCTTCCTAGATAAGCCAATAATACTGCTATTGCCCTCATCCCAAAAAAGCTCCACTCCTCCACTGTCACTGACTACAGACCAATCTCTTTATGTAACTCCTTTTATAAAATCATTGCTAAGGTTTTGGCTAATAGGATGAAAAGTGTTATGCCATTTATTGTCCATCCTAGCCAAACTGGTTTTATTAAAGGCCTTTGCTACTGAACTGCTTGCCAACTTCAATCGGAAAGCCAATGACAAATATTTTTGTGCTAAATTTGACATCCATAAAGCATTTGACACTGTCTCTAGGCAATTCCTGCTTAACTGTCTTCATGACAAAGGTTTTCCTGATAAGTTTGACTCTTGGATCAAATCGTGCATCTCATACGTTCATTTTTTTGTGGCTATCAATGGCTCACTGGAAGGGTACTTTCACTCTTCAACCGGCTTAAGGCAAGGCTGCCCACTCTCCCCGCACCTATTTTTCATAGTGATGGATGGTCTCTCTTCATGTTTTGAAGAAGCTGTGGCTAAAAACGAATTTTTGGGTATTTTTACTGGTAACACCACTATAACCCATCTATTATATACTGACGATCTTCTTGTTTTTGTGAAGTTTGATCAAGATAATGTCAGGAGGCTCAATATCATTCTCCAACGTTTTGTTATTATGTCGGGCCTCCATATCAACCCGACAAAAAGCACCATCCTTTTCTCCAAAAATTCTATGCCACATTCTGACATTTGTAATGCCCTGAACATCCAACAAACTATGTAGCCTACAAAATACCTTGGCCTTCCAATCTTTTGGAAAAAACTTGCCCAGGCTGATTACCAACCCCTTATCTCAAATATCACTGAAGCTCTGGAGGGCTGGAAAGCCAAAACCCTCTCTTTTGCTGGCAGAATTCAATACCTCCGTTACACCATTTTTAGCACTCTTGCTTACTGGATTAGAGGAACTTATATTCCTAAAGATTGCTTCAAAACTATCACTAAAATCTGCTATAGATTTCTTTTTACCCGGAATATTGCTGAAAGAAAGTTTCACATGATAGCTTGGAAAGACACACATCTTCCCAAAAACAAAGGTGGATTGGGGCTACCCTCTATTGACTCTTTAAGCTTTGGCTTTAGCTGTTCTCTTATCTTGAGATTCCTCAATACTGATAATCCTCTATTCGATTGGCGGAGGAATTTTTATCTTTCATTTTGGCGCCCCCCACCCCCCCTCCTAAACAGTGCTCTACCTATTGGAAACATCTTTGTGCTGTTGCTCAAAACATAAAACACTGTCTCACAATAAAACCCCACTCTCACAACAAACTTTCTCTTCTATGGGACCCTTGGTGTAATGGCAGCTCACTTATTCCCCAATTCCATTCATTGTTGCTCAGACCCAACATTGCTCAGACCTACAACTTTATCGAGGACTATATTGATAATATAGATTACCACAATTTATATCTCATTTTAATGCTGGTATCTATTACATTTGGCGTGCTAGCAATGACAGGGTTTTTGGTAACAACTATGAATGTCAAACTACTGTGGCCAGGAAAATTAAAAAAGCATTTCTTTACAAACTGGAAAACTAGGCAAACGCTCATTCGCTTTGGAACCTGATTGCCTGAGCTGCTTTAATTGCAAATTCTGGATGGTGTTTGAATTTTGTTTTGACCTCTGCTCTTCTGCTGGTTTGCCCGGCCTGGCTGTGCTCGTGCTGGTTGTCCGCAAGTGGTTTTGGTTTTTGCTCCTGGATGGTCTTTTTCGCAACCAGGATTATCGTTGCTGCTCCTGTACGTGCATTTATAGACTTGTTTTTGCTGGGCAATGATGACTGCTGCAACTCCTCATTCCCCTTGGAGGGTCTTCTCGGCAACCAGGGGGACTCTGAACATCTTTGATGAATTTTGGCGGTTTTGACGGTTCTGCATCTTCCTGCAGCTTGAGTCCTTAGTTTTTTTGTCACTACTCTATTTTTGTTTTTATTTTTATTGTGTATTTTGAGTGGTATAGTTTTTGGGATTTTTTTTTCCTTTCCCTCACCACTAGCTGGGTTTTTTTCTTCTAGCTTTTGCTGGGGAGGTCCTTCCTTTCTTGTAATTTTCCTTTACATTTAGCAATATATGGACTTCTGCCCCCAATTTACCAAAAAGAAGAAGAAGAAGAAGCTGATTTAATTAATATTAAATACTAACACTCTCCGTAGACAAAACACGATGAAATGACCCAAAGAAATGTTGGAACAAATGTAAAAAAAAAAAAGCAATTTTCGCCTGCTTTTCAACTTATTTTGATATTTTTTCCTCCGTCTCTCGATTCTCAGTCCTCTCAAAATCAGAACCAGAAGAGAGTTCCCTGTCGCTCTTGCTGACTTTGAGGACGTTCCCGTTCAATAGAGACGCCGCCGCCGACGATGAACGGGCCTTCGGGCTTTCGTACTCTCTCTTCTCTCGCTGCCTCTATCTCTTTCTCTGTGTTTCGGATGCTTCGCTTCGGTTATCCGTGTTGAAATCCCTGTTTTTGTATCTTTCTTTGAATTTTTTTATTTTTATTTTTTCTTCTTATTGCAGAGAATGCCCCGGTAACCAGGAATCTTGTGATTTTTTGCGCTTTCCTCACAGTATTATTCGTGGCTCGAGGCCGTTCTACTAGTCTTGGATTCTCCTACCAGGTATCCTGTTTCATCTATCTTCTTCCTTCCGGCGGTTCTCGGTTACCAGTTAATTTATCAAATTATGTAACGCGTACAATTTTTTTATTAATTACTTTTTATTTTGGCTTCCAAGTTCTAATCTCGTAATATTAAGCAGTTCTTCAAAACGCAAATTGTGGAATTTCATCGAAGATTGTGGTTACTGTCCTTTGAACAATATATGTATAGGTTGAACAGATCTGCAAGGGATGCATTTGCAATTTTTATGAAATTCTACGTGCACACCTAACATATTTTTGAAAAATTGCTGTCTTAGAGAGCATCGTCTGATTGATGGTTGTATTCATCAGATCTGAATCTAGCTTAGAAACTTAGAATAGAAATTGAGAATGGTGTTTAGAGAGCTGTTAAGCGTAGCCTCAGATCTCGCTGTTGGGGAGAGGCTTTTTGTTAAGTCAGATAGCCCTTATGTTCATTTTGGAGTAGCATCGATGCAGTGAATTAAATTCCGGTGAGATACTGACTCCAGGGATTTTGGCAAAGCACTTGCGAAGTTAAATTTTATGGAAAGGTGCAGGTGTTTCAGGAAGAGATTTTTGAGAACTAAAAAGAAGAGTGGAATTTGGCGGAAGAGGGGATTTGAGTAGCATGATCTCTGGTCTCTAGGAGAGAAAAAGAAGGGGGTGAGAGAGAATGTCATCTCATGATTGAAAAGTATGGTATGTAGACAAAATCATGTGCATTTTGTCTAAATCTGCAATCGTTTGCATTGCATTGATATTTTTAGCAAGCTTGATAAGATGATTGGAAAGTCTAGGCTTCCAAATCCTCTTTAGATTGGCCTTTGAATGGGGTGTTGTATAGAGGATCTCTTTGGGAGGGGTGTTGGTCATAATCTAAACCCAACTTGTGATACCAGTGAGGTTGAGGATCACAATGAGTGAGTTGTTGATCATTATAGTCCAAAAAAAAAAAAAAAAAATGCTAGCTGCATGTGATGCTAAAGTTTGTGGGCAGGTGGGTGTACAAGTTGGTTGTGAGATTTGTTTAGAGCAAAAAAGGGATGTATTTGTTGGTAGAAAAAATTGCGTAGCACTCTCTCTAGTCTCTAGGAGAATGAGATTTGATTGTATTTTGGAATTAAAATCTACTGATCCATGCACGTTGTCTCAATTTGAAATTTTATGCATTGCATTGATATTTTGTCAAGTTTGATGAGAATGTTTGGAGATGTGGGCTTCCAAATAGTCCCAATATGGGCCTTCAAATGGTTATGTTGGAGTGTATATTTTTTTTTGAGGGTTATTGATCATATGATCTAAAATTTTCCTATGAACCAAGAATAAAACTCAAGTATGACCAACCTCACTAAAATAAGGCAAGAAAGATTTCTCCCAGATCTTTTCTGATGTTTATGTTTGTTGGGAGACTAGTGCAGGGATTTGAGGAACACATTTCTTAAAAGCGCTTTGGCCTTTTTACTAGAGGTTATGCTTTAATTAATATTTTAGAAGACTTATGATTGGGTACTAAAATAATTGATTTTATGCAACTTAAGGAAAAAAAAATGATGTGTATGCATTCATATGATTTTTATTATCTTGATCTAACTAACGTAGCCAAGTTGGGCATACAAATAAGTGCATTTGATAGCATATATTTGAAGATTGTTATCACTTTATTACCATTATTATTAGCATTATCCAATCTAATTGATGAAATTGACGATGGATGAAATTGATGACGGATTTATTAATCCTCATTTTCTATTCAATTTTGTTTAGTGTTGCATGAGATGCTAAATCTATAATGTACACATATTTTGGCACAATTTCTATCCATGTTACCCTTAGCCCACCAATTCTAAATGCTAATTTTATCTATTCATTTTATGGGATGATTTTCTATTATTTGTACATGTCTACACCACTCAAGTCTATTCTCCATTATCTTTTCTTCAATAGGTTCTACTCACAGTGCCCCTCTAATATAACCATATTAATCTTTCTTTTCTTGTTCTATCATAAATCAATCTTAACATTCTAATTTTTGTCGTGTTCAGCTTGGTCATCAATGACTTTTTTACTATCAATCACTTGACATCATACAACATAGCCTATCTAATTATGTTTTCTTAAAAGGTTTTCATGCTATTCTCTTATCTCATAATATTTTTGAAGTTCTTCTTTATTTTTGCCACCCAACTTTAACTCTAGAAGTTATATGTTCTACCATTATATATATATATATATATATATATATATATATATATATATATAGATCCAAGATAATTAAACTTGTTGCATCAATGCACCGCTTTATCTTCAAATAATATTTATTGATTATTGTTAATATCATAAACAAAAATAGTATATCATACGCTTTATCTATGTTCTACTAAGCTTAAGTCCCTTCATTTTGTAAACATTTTATATAATTTTTTAACTTTTCACTTATTTTATCATATGACTCACCAATAAAAATGTAATTGTCATTTGTGAAAAACACACATGATGGAGTTGCTCTTGAAGATCCTTTGTAAGAATCTCCTTCACCAATACAGAAAAGCAAAACTTAATGCTTATTCTTCTTATTGTAACTAGGAACTTTTTGGTCACTCCAAAATTATTTCTAATATTAGTCAATAGTCATTCTTACATATTTTTAATAACTTCAACATACTTTTGTCAACATTTAAAATTTTATAAATAATAATTTATTATTCCTTGTTGTCTTAATCTTTAATTAAGATCATGTTATCTTTTCTTTTAATGCATCCAACTTGATCAAAATTCTTAGATCAAATAAAATAAATAAATAAATAAATATATACATACATACATACAGAAATCATTTAGATCTTATTTCTCTTAACTTGGCCACTTCATACAGAAATCATTTAGATCTTATTTCTCTTAACTTGGCCACTTCATATATCTTTTATTTCTTAACTTGGCCATTTCATATATATTTTATTTTCTTTGGTAGCTAGTTTATTTTATAAATCTTTAAAAGCTGCTCTTTGCAAACCTATAACTTCATTTTAATTATTATAAATCTCAATAATATTCATCTTTTATTATTTTTTAAAAGCATATTTCTTTTCCTTATAATCCTTTATATCTCCTTACTCCACTATCAAGTTTTTTGGACATTTTATTTTTAGAATTCCTTAAAAATCGTCTGAAAATTTTCTTTATAGAATTAGCCATCTTATCTCCATTAAATTTAAGAGATTTTAAAATTATATTTTTTCTTTTGTAATGTTTGAAGTCTCCTCACTCCACTATCAAGTCTCCTGAATAATTTATTTCTACACACCCTTAAAACATCTATGGCAATCTTGTGAATGGAACTAGCTATCTTTTCTCATATAAGATTTGAGGCATTTTTTTACAACTGAATAATGGGGATGAATTGTGTTTATTAGCATAAGAATTATCTCTAGAATAAGCTAGTAGTGCATGGTTATTGAGTTGTAACTGTCACATTATATTGATTCTTTTAATATATAGAGCGGGGTTCTTTATTGACGAAGATTAAACCAAAATTCCCCTTCTACTATTGTATATATATAAGGTTAGTCTAACCTAGGTCTCATTTCCCTGCCTTTCGCTGGAATAGTCACACCCTATTTGTATTCACGCGCCGATGTTGCCAACCGTTGCCTAACATTGATGCTCACCTAATATCAGTGTACTCACTCATGCTAATGCTATTACTACCGCTTGATCACTTCTTATATCAATCATTCTTTATTCTTAGTGATTTGAGTTAACTCTTGAATTCTATGACTAATTTTCACACAATATCGTGACATCTCCACCTCTCAATAATTTGAAACCCTCCTTCACCATTGTGTCATAACCAAGTTCAACGGTATAAATTCTCTTATGGTTGGGGGCCTTTAGCTTCATTGTTAGTTTTGACGACAAGCATCTTGATGTTTTTCATCTAGATTTCCATCACATCAAGTTTGCAAAATGGCAAGCATTTAACTACGTTTATTAACAGTCTTAAATCCTCAATTGCCTTTACTATCATATTTCAAGACTTTGCAAAGGCTATATATGATTTTTTTATTTCTACCTATTTCAGGAAAATGATATCTTTCATATTTACATTCTGTATTATGAGACCTTTCCTCTTTATTCAAAATCAGGAATATTATAGCAAATTGAGAGAAAAATGTGGTATGTTACTTTAATATGTTCCATTCAGTAAAGATCTAACTGTCTAATATAATCAAAATGAAGAATTTCTTATTGCTAAATTTATCTATTTCCTTGCATAATTTCCATGCAACATATACAATCTCAATTAATGCTAGACTCCACGGTTCCTAGCGTTGAATCTCTCTTTCGATTTTGTGCATCGTTGAGCTCTCAACTTCTCAACCTCTTACTCTTGAGTTGTTATCTTTGGTCGTTGGCTGTAGGGTTGGTCAGGGTAGTCATGAACTCAATGTTTGTGATATGATTTGATGATCAAAACCAATGTTTAAAATTGCGTATTCGGGTATTAAGGCGTTTTTCATTCGTGAGGTGAGGCGTAAGCCTCAAGGCGTTTTGAGGCGTAAGCCTCAAAATCAAAAGATTGCGTAAATATAAAATGATAAATTTGTTATATACTAATGAGTGAATAATATAAACCATTAAAAATATAAGATATGAAGTGAAATCAAAATATCTCAATAATAAGACAACATGAAATATAGTTCAACTCAAAATTCTATCTTTTCGAAATCCCAGTATTCTTTTCATTAACATATAATTCCGATTTCCAAAAATAAATAACAATGACATATCACATAAGAACTCATAAGTCATCAGCACTGTTATCACTAAGGGGTTCTTCATTTGAATCATCATTATGATGAACTGCTCTCTCCCCTTCCTCCTCTCCTATAAAGTACAATGTCGGGCATTTACTTAAAGATTTATGTAAGTTTTAATATATATAGCGTGAGGCGTAAGCATCGAGGCGTTTTTTATTAGAATTGCGCAAAGGCGGGCCTCAAGGCGAGCCTCATATTGCGCAATTTTAAACCATGATCAAAACTGCACACAACAATATTAAAAATAACAAACTTACTTCAAATAGATCCATATATAACACCAAGGGGGTTGTAATTACTAATCTCCAAGCAAAGAAAGACAATATACAAGTTGATTCACTGTTCGAGAGGTGAATTGTCTCTCCCACAATTCTTAGCAGCCACTAGGAATAAAAAAACTCCCACAAATAAAATTCAAACATAAACCCTAACCCCCACAATCTCTCCTCTTGTATTGGCCCTATCATTTGTATTTATTCCAGGGATATATCATGACGCATTACAAGATCCTCTTTGGAAATAATCTAAGGTGCTCTACTCGATCTTCATATGTGAGATTTGATTATACTTCCTTTTAGGTTTAAAACAATTTTCTTGTTGATGATAATTAATTGCTAAATTTCATCCAGATGGTTCAATTGCTTAGTATAGAGCTCGACTGGTTGTTAAAGGGCTTCCATAGGTCTATTATATAAACAAATTTAACACATCCTTCCCGATTTCCAGACTCAAATCTAGTCCATATTTCTTTATGTTTGGCCATCAACAAACGATGATTTATGCTGAAAATGAGTGTGAGCATTGCTTTTCCTTTATGGCAATTTATATAAGGTAGGTTATATGTAGCAAACAACTTGATATGTTGTTCAGGGAGATAACCACATATGTCAGCTTATGGTCATCTTGAATTTCAGTAAAGAAGTCTTGGTGTGAAAAATAAGGCAAAGTACTCGCCAAGATTGGCTTTCACAACAGTATTGCATATCATTTCCATGTTCTTCAGGCATACACCATTGGACTCAGTTGTGCTTAGGGTTATAAATGAATCAAGTCAAGGTGGGTATTGCATTGTTGAGGCTCATTCATTATTTTCTTATGTATTCGAGCTAAGTTGGATATGACCCAAGTTTAAAAATATTCTTCAATCTATTTATTAGATTTTTTAGAGTTTGAGCTATAATCATTTTTTAATTGAAATTAATTAATTATATATTTGATGCTAAGGATTTAAACATATAGTCAAATTACTTGACATGATTGAATTTATAGATTTTAATTAGAATGGGCAACTATTATTTAACTTGTTTGGTGAAGTTTAAATATTAATAAGAATGGTTTAAACATGCTTGTCTAGCTATTGATTTGATTTTTCATTATCCATATACCTCTAATATATACATAATTTTTAAAGTATATAAGACAAAAGAGGTGATATAATAATATATAATAAGTCATCAAATATGCATGTCTGGCTATTGATTTGATTTTTCATTATGCACATACCTTTAATATATAGATAATTTCTAAAGTATATAAGACAAAAAAAGGGACATATAATAATATATAATAAGTCATCAAATAAATAATTAAGCTATCTTTAAATAATCGTTTTATTGAGTTCTTAGTAAGCTACTTGTCAAACAAAAAACAAGTATATTTACAAACATAAATGAATAAAAAATTCAGTGTTTAAGCTTGCTTATTTATATGACGAGCTTTCAAAATTTAATTCAAATATATTCAATTATGTAAATAAACGAACATAAGCAAGTTTTATACAAATGAGTATTGCGTTGCACTTGTTTGCTTACTACAACCTTAGTCTTGCTAGATGTTTATGTTGATGACAACTTATTGTGAATGATAAAAAAGACATCTATTGGGTAAAATATTTATTTGCACAAGTATTATTGTCAGTTAAAGATTTAGGATGCCCAAAAATAATTTTTAAAATTAAAATTTCCCAAGGCTTAATGGGGTATCTCTTTCGGGAAAATATGTTATAAATCTTCTTGAAGGTGTGGCCGTCTTGGAATATATTGATACTCATATCGATAGTCATCCTAATTTTGACTGTGAGAAACTCTTTCAAGATTCATCTGGTATAGTTAGTCAGAGAGTTCATAGATCTAATAATTACTAAGCTTGATATTTCATTTTGCTGTACGAGTTGTTAGCTAGCATATGAAAGCTTCAAAACAAAAGCATTGGGAGTCTAAGCTACACATTTTTAGGTATGTTAAAAAACTTTTATGAAAAAATGGGTTATTTTATACTAAAATTGAGCACTTGGATGTGAAAGCATTTTTATTTTGCTGGTTCAATTGAAGATAGATAGTCAATTTCTAGATAATGTATATTTGGTGGAGGTAATTTTGCCTGGAAAAGTTGGAAATAAAATTTTGTGGCTATATCTAGGGTTTGAATATAGAGAGTTATGACCCATTTTACATGTGAAATGATGCGGGCAAAAATTATTTTAGAGGAACTTGATTTTCTAGTTAGGAAAGTGCTGTATTATGACAATTATGCTGTCATCTACATGGCATCAATTCTTTGTTCCTTGAAAGAACTAAGCATATTAAGGTTGTTACTTGTTATTTCATTTGGGATGATATGTTGTCAAAGAATATTATCTCTTTTTTCTTTAATTTAGAACTAGTGGTTATTATTTTTCCAGGAAAAGTCGAGGTAGACTTAAAAAAGACTTGGTTAGAAAATATTAGAAATTATCTTTCTTTATTAGATTTAAATGAGAATTTAACTCTTAACATGACACAATGAAGATTCTTATCTATGTTTTTTAGCAGCAATTGCACCAATGACTTCTCTCCTTGTGGTGCCTAGCAAACCAATAATTCCTTATGTTAGGAGAAAGATTAATGAAGAAAATAATATAGGGTTTGAATTCAAATAAGATAGGGAGATTTGTGAGGAAAGAGGGTGGTTTGGGAGGGATTTGGGAGAGCTTAATTAGGGCTATTTTGAGAGATGTTGGCTATGCAGAATTTGGTGAGTGTTTGCTGTCTACTATTTTTGTGAGGGATCCTAGTGACGTCTAGGGTTTAGGAGAGAAGGTCATCTCAAAAGAAGACCATTGTTTCTTGCTTGTTCGCATTTTTGTTTTCTATAATTAAAAATTTGCGGTTTGCTGAATTTCTCTTGCTTTGTTGGCTCTTTTTAATACCAAGGCGTATCAAATTGGTATCGGAGTACCTTCTTGGGCGGAAAAAGAAGTCTTCAATGATTTTTTGTTGGTGGAGCCTAGATCCAAGTTAATGGCAGCAAAGAAGGTGGATGCATTGGAAGGCGAGATGGAACAACTTAAGGCCTGAGTAGAGGAAAAATATTCTGGTGTGGAGGGAAAACTCTCAGCCATTGAGGAACGGTTTAGTAACTTTGAAGATATCATGAAGAAGATGCTTGAGATGCAGTCGAAAGCATCATCGTTGATTTCTAGGGTAGAAAGGAAATTCAGTAGGATGATGATAAAGTGGAAAGTGTTACCCTCAAGGACCACCACAGGGGCCTCCGAGAGCATGTGGATCGTATTTTTCCAGATGAAAAGTGAGCATGAAAGGGGGAGGACGAAACCTTTGGGAGACCACCCAAGCATGGTGGGAGGTGGACCAGAGGAGGCAATGGTTGGGCCAAATCGGTCCAACTTAACCAAGGGAGGAAGGGAGAGAATCACACCATCACTACATCAGAGGAACTAATGGAGGGAGAACCCATTGAGGGATGGATACAATATCAAGGAAGTTAAAGATGCTGATCTTTGAAGGGGAAGATCATCAGGGTTGGGTGTATCACGTAGAGCATTATTTTGTTATCAATGGGTTGACAAAAGGAGAAAACCTCATGGTGGAAGGATTTTATCTGGAGGGAAAAGCCCTAGCTTTATTTCGGTGGAGGGAGGCTAGATATTCAATCTATTCATGAAAGGAATTTAAGGATTGTTTGTTGGAGCGTTTTCGAGCCATTCGAGAAGGATACATCCACGAATAGTTTTATGCATTAACTTAGGAGGGACAGTCATGAAATATCGAGAGAAGTTCGAACTGTTGTTGGGAAGGTTGAGGGGGATTTTCGAGGAAGGGTTGGAATGAAATTTCATAAAGGGCCTTAGGGGAGACATATAAGCAGAGCTGAGGGTGTTAAGGCCTAAGGGCTGAGGGAGACGACGGAGCTAGCTCAGAGAGCAGAAGAAAAACATAAGAGGGAGAAGGCCAGTTGAAGCAACACCATGGGAGGGGCTTACAGGAGTACCCCAATGATGTAGACAAAGGGGGGGGGGGGGGGTCAAATCAAACCCAAAAAAAATTGGTTTTGACTTCCCTTGAGCTTGCTAGCTCATTAATTTTTGAGCTGGAATTTAGCTCACTATGAGCTGGTTTTTAGTTCATTTATTGAACTAAGAGTTAGCTCATTATGAGCCATGTTTTTAGTTCACTTATTAATTTATTAGTAGCTCATTATTTTTTTTTCTCTTCTCCTTCTTCTTGTCTATTCGTTTCCCGTGGATGGCTCTTGGGTTCTCGTGCCTTGGCTCCTTGGTTCCCACGGCTGCCTCCTTGGTTCTTGCGGTTGCCTCTTCGGGTTCTGCCTGGACTGTTTTCCGTGACTTTTGGGGGGCTTTTCCATGGCTTTGGTGCTTTGTTTCCTGAAGTTGACTGTTGGCTTTTCATTTCCCTTATTTAATTAAGAATATGAAGGGTTTTTGGGGCTTTTCATTTCCCCTCTCATGTCTATAAATAGTAGATGTTTTGGGTTGTTTTAATATGTTATATGAATGATTTTTGGAAATGTAAACCTGCGGGTTTTGTTGGAAAAGCATGCGAGCTTGTTCCATTCTCCTTCTCATCTCCTCTAGCGAAGACTTGCGAGTTCTTTCCACCCTTCTTCTCGGCTTCTAACCTCTTTCGTCTCTCCGCAAGTGCCGCCTCACCTGTATCCTTCTTCTAATGGATGAAAGCCTTAGGTGTTTGTTTTGAAGTCATAAAATTGTCAAACGTTTGTAAGCTTCAAAGTTTGTAAGAGTCCTTGTTTGTAAGTCCTTTTATAATATTAAAGTTGTGTTTTGTTTTGTTAGTTATATTTTGTTAAGTTTTGAGTATTTTATGTCTTTCGATCATCCTAGAAAGAGTTTGTTTTTTGTGATAAAAAATTTGGGTCCCTTCCCAAATTTTTGATTGCATTAATTTTGATATCAGAGCAAGTTAGGAAGTCCTAGGTTTTTTAAGTTGGTTTGTCAAGTCAAGTCTTGTGAGTTGTGTGAGTCTTATGATTCGTGTGTGTCTTGATGTCATGTTAGTTATCATGTAAGTTTTGTTTTGAGTCATGTTGTCATTTGAGTCTTGTTGTCAAGTGAGCAATCTCAAGCCTTGGTGTCTCTTGATGCAACGCCTTCAGAACAAAGCTAACTCATCGGGAGATGAGTTCTCAAGAAGGGGAGTCTGATGTAGACAAAGTGGGGGTCAAATCAAACCCAAAAAAATTTGGTTTTGACTTCCCTTAAGCTTGCTAGCTCATTAATTTTTGAGCTGTAATTTAGCTCATTATGAGCTGGTTTTTAGTTTATTTATTGAACTAAGAGTTAGCTCAGTATGAGCTATGTTTTTAGTTCACTTATTAATTTATTAGTAGCTCATTATTTTTGTCTCTTCTCCTTCTCCTTGTCTATTCGTTTCCTGTGGATGGCTCTTGGATTCCCATGCCTTGGCTCCTTGGTTCCCACGGCTGCCTCCTTGGTTCTTGCGGTTGCCTCTTCGAGTTCCGCCTGGGCTGTTTTCCGTGACTTTTGGGGGGATTTTCCGTGGCTTTGGTGCTTTGTTTCCTGGAGTTGACTATTGGCTTTTCCTTTCCCTTATTTAATTAAGAATATGAAGGGTTTTTGGGGCTGTTTGTATTCCCCTCTCATGTCTATAAATAGTAGATGTTTTGGGTTGTTTTAATATGTTATATGAATGATTTTTGAAAATGTAAACCTGCGGGTTTTGTTGGAAAAGCTTGCGAGCTTGTTCCATTCTCCTTCTCATCTCCTCTAGGGAAGACTTGCGAGTTCTTTCCACCTTTCTTCTCGGCTTCTAACCTCTTTCGTCTCTCCGCAAGTGCCACCTCACCTGTATCCTTCTTTTAATGGATGAAAGCTTCTTTAGGTGTTTGTCTTGAAGTCATAAAATTGTCAAACGTTTGTTAGCGTCAAAGTTTGTAAGAGTCCTTGTTTGTAAGTCCTTTTATAATGTTAAAGTTGTGTTTTGTTTTGTTAGTTATATTTTGTCAAGTTTTGAGTATTTTATGTCTTTCTATCATTCTAGAAAGAGTTTGTTTTTTGTGATAAAAAATTTGAGTCCTTTCCCAAATTTTTGATTGCATTACCCAATCACTTTGGCACCTAGGATCCAAATTGTGTCATTCCAAAGGGAAGCATTGAAGGGGAGGGACACTAGTGTCCATCCTGGAGGAATTTGAAGCACCTCACAGATGCGGAGGTGTAGGAGATGCGGGCAAAAGAATTATGTTACAGATGCGACAAGAAATTTATACCATGGCATATATACAAAAATAGTACCTTGCAGGTTCTCTTGGTGTTTGATGAGGAGGTGGATGAGGCAGAGGCAGAGGCAGCAAGGGAGGAAGAAGAGAAAGAGGGGCCTATACACTTGGAGGTGGCTAAAGTTTCATTGAACTCTTTAGTGGGATTCACCCCTAGTGGATAGTGGGACTACCCACAATTTGATATCAAACTAGGTGGTTGACAAATTGGTGCTGGAGATGGTAGACACAGGATGTCTTGAAGTGATGATGAGCACAAGAAAGGTAAAGAAGAGCATGAGATATGTTAGGATTTGGTGGTGGAGCTGCCGGGGATTCACATCAGGGAGGATTTTCTTCCACTGGAATTAGGGAGTACTTATTTGATTATGGGAATGAAGTGGCTACAAATCTCAAGGGAAATCAAGGTAAACTGGAAGGCATTATCTATGGAGATCCAGGTAGAGGGGAGAAAAGTGGTAATTAAGGGAGGCCTTTGCTTATCCAAAGCGATGGTTTCTTTGTTAACCATGATTCGAGCCTTACATAGGGAATGATGGGGATTCTTGGTGGAGCTCTAAAGTTTGGAGGGAGGAGTGACAGTGGAAATAGAGGACATTCTAGACATGATCCAACTACTTCTTCAGCAGTACATGGAGGTATTCCAGCTTCCCCAGGGATTGCCAACCCCACGGGAGCATATGCACTCTATTGTTTGTAAGGAAGGAGTTTCCCAAATTAGCGTTTGACCTTACAACTACCCTCAGGTCCAAAAGGATGAGATTGAGAGACCGATTTGGGAGACGCTTGAAGTGGGAATTATCAAGCCCAGTATGAGTAATTTTTCTAGCCCAGTATTGTTAGTGAAAAAAAAAGGATGGGAGCTGAAGGTTCTGTGTAAACTAGTGTGCCCTGAATAAGGAAATTATATCAGATAAGTTTCCCATTATCGATCATTGATGAGTTATTAGATGAGTTGTATGAATTTGTGATATCTTCCAAGATCGACTTGAAATCCGGATACCACCATATCAGAATGCGCCTAGGAGACACCCACAAAATAGTTTTTTGGACACACGAGGGAAACTATGAGTTCTTGGTGATGCCTTTTGGCCTCACTAACACACTTTCCACTTTCCAGTCTTTGATGAATTGGGTATTCCAGCCTTATTTGCGAAGGTTTGTGCTGGTATTTTTTGATGATATTTTGGTATATAGAAGGTCTGAAAGGGAGCACTTGGAGCATTTGGGAGTTGTACTGTCCACCTTAAGAGAACACTTTTTGTTTGTCAATCAGAAGAAGTGTTCTTTTGCCCAACCTAGAGTGGAGTGTTTATGGCATGTAGTAGCAATTGACCAAAATAAGAATTAGGCCATGCTTAGATCGCCCATACCCAAGGATTTGACGGAACTGAGAGGATTTTTGGGACTCATAGGCTACTACAAGAAATATTTGAAAGGATATGGTTCCATAGTAGGGTATGACAGAGCAACTCAAGAAGGGAAATTTCAAGTGGGGAGATGTAGCCACCCAGGCCTTTGAGGAGCTGAAGAAGGCTATGACTAATGTGCCAGTATTAGCTCTTCCAGATTTCAACCAGCTCTTTATAATTGAGGCAGATGTCTCAGGTTTTGGATTGGGAGCGGTACTCATGTAGAAGCAAAAGACTAGTGGCCTATTTCAATCAGGCGTTGACGTCTAGGGTAAGGCTCAAGTCAATTTATGAGAGGGAACTGATGGCAAAACTGTTGGCCATTCATAAATGACAGCCTTACTTATTGGGAAGACATTTAGTCAGAGCCAATCAGAGAAGTTTGAAGTACTTATTGGAGCAGAGAATGATCACTGAGGAGCATCAATAGAGCTTTCCAAGTTATTGGACTATGACTTCGAGATTCAGTATCAGCCTGAAGTTGAAAATAAGGAAACAAATGGTTTATCCAGGTGTACGGGGGAACCACAAATGATGACATTGCTTGTGCGTTTGGTGGTTGATTGGGAAGCACTGATGAGAGAGAGCGAACATGACACATGGTTGAGGAACATTAGGGAGGAGTTGGCAGAAAATAAGGACATTAATCCGAGATATTCAATGGTGGGATAGAAGTTGCTTCATCATGGGCGGGTTGTGCTTCCAAAGACCTCTTTCATATTCCTTGCTTGCTTCAGGAGTTTCATGGGACGGCCATTGGGAGACATTCATGGGTCAAAAAGATATATTGCTGGCTCTCTATCGAGCTATATTAGGAGGGTATGTAGAAGGATGTCGAGAAGATGGTGGTTATAGAAATATTTAGCGATGTCTCCAGGAGGGCTCCTCTAGCCGCTAGCTCTATTAGAAAAGGTGTGGGAGGAGCTGACCATGGACTTCATTGAAGGACTGCCAAGGTCAAAGGGATATACGATGATACTGGTGGTAGTGGATTAGCTGATTAAGTATCCCAATTTCATTCCTCTTCGACATCCCTATACAATAGTAACAGTAGCCACAATTTGCATAAGGGAGGTAGTGAGACTACATGGGATATTGGAATTGATTGTATCAGATCTAGACAATACCCTTATGAGCTAGTTATGGAAGGAATTGTTCAAAATGTCGGGGGCCGTTTTGAAAAGGAGCACTTATTATCCTCAGACAGATGGACAAATATAGGTGGTGAATCGTAGTTTGGAACTTATTTACGGTGCTTTATATCAGATACACGTAAGTTGTGGGCAAAATGGCTGGCTTGGGCAGAGTATTGGTATAATACTTTCTATCATTTGGCAGTGCAGACTACACTGTTCAAGGTGTTATACGGACGAGATCCACGTCACTTGATATATTATGGGCAAAGCAGCACACTGGTGACTTCGGTAGAATAGTACTTGAAGGACAGAGATAGGACCGTGGGGGAGCCGAAGGGGCATTTTTTGAGAGCTTAACAAATTATGAAGAAGATTGATGTGCACAAGAGAGATATTAAGTTTGAAGTAGGGGACAATTTACTTGAAGCTTCGCCCATACAGATAGAAAAACTTGGCATGGAGATAGAATGATAAGTTATCTCCCGATACTTTGGTTCTTACGAGATAACCCGACTCATATCGCTGAAGCGGGAGCTGCATTCACAGGAAAAGTGGGATCCGCACGCGGTCTGGGAGAGGGAGAGGGAAATTCAGCCCCCCTTGTGGGGCCCAACAAACCAATAATTCCTAATGTTAGGAGAAGGATTAATGAAGGAATTAATGTAGGGTTTGAGTTCAAATAAGAGAGGGAGATTAGTAAGGAAAGTGGGTGGTTTGGGAGGGGATTGGGAGAGCTTAATTAGGGTTGTTGTGAGATATGTTGGGTATGCAAAATTTGGTAAGTGTCTGCTGCCGCTACTTTTGTGAGGGATCCTAGTATCATTTAGGGTTTGGGAGAGCAGGTCCTCCTCTGGAAAGAGGAGCATTATATCTTGCTTGTTTGCATTTTTATTTTCTATCAATAAAAATCTGCGGTTTGCTGAATTTCTCTTAGTTTGTTGGCTGTTTTTGATACCAAGGCCTATCATAATTCTCTTTTTTTAATGAAGACAATCATGTAAGGACTCCCAATCTTTAAATTCATGGGCTTATTAATGATTTCTTCCATGAGTGTTGGTTTTGATATGCTAACTACATGGTATAAATGACAAGCATAAAATAATTTTGATCAAACAAAATGGCAGACATGAAAAAATCTCTCAATGCTTACAAAAAAAAAAAAAAAAAAAAAATCTTTGAAAGCATTTATAATCAAAATTTAAGCAAAAGAGTTAGCCAGTTAGGAAAACTATATGGTATTATTTCGAATTTTAGATGCTAAATGTCTATCACTAAATACACCACTATGCCCATTAAATTTGAATATAGCTAGTCTCTGTCTGAAAGTTTTAGAGGCAGTTTTTTTTAATGTCTATTCAATGGGAGAACTAACTTTAGACACAATTCATTATGTGAAGCCCAACGAGACAATGGCCCGTGTTAGAAAAAAAGTTGATATTGTGTGGGTATCTCAATATTAAACTATGCTAATTCTCAATCAAATGGACAAAACCAACCAAGGAAAGTTATAAATTGAATGTGTCTATGCATGTTTTACATAAGTTATAACTTGCAAGATATGAGCCTTGTTTCATATTACATATTTCATACTTAAAGCATCAATAGTAGATTTCAACATACATGGTGTTGTAATGTTGCCTATAAGGTCTAAAGAAGCCATGATTTAATCAACATTCAATATAAAAAAGGATTGAAATCATGAGATGAAGCAGTTGTTCTAAAATTATTAAATCTAATAATGAAAAATCATATACTTAGTTAAATGTCTAACCTTGGAGATGAATCCCCCTCTAGTCCTTGTTGCTTTTGTCACTCGCTAGAATCTACTTGATTCTCAGTCGGTTGACTCTCAAGAGCTTAGAATGCAAGCTTTGAATTGAGAGAAATTAGGATAGCGAAATAAAGGAATTGAAATTTGGGAGCTTGGGAGCTATTGCATCCAAATCATTAAATCTAACAATAAAAAAAATATTTGTCTTCTACCTTAGACTTGAATACCCCTCTAATATCTTTGTCATTGTCATCACTTGCTAGATGTTGCTTAACATTAGAGCTCACTACTTCTCCTAATTGCTTGCCTTGTTGCCACTCGCTAGATGCTGTTATCGCCCCTTGTCCAAAAACTCAAGTGACTACGACTTTGCGAAATGAGGGGGCCTAGAGTTTAGCTACCTAATTTGAAGGATAATGAGGAGTGAGCAGGAATCCGGTTTCCATAGTGGGGAGCTTGGGGACTTTGCATGACTTAATTGGACAGCTTGAAGCCGATAAGCCAACGAGCCAAGCCTCATCAAACTCATATTCAAGTTCATATAGCATATGTGTAAAAATATGAGCTCCTTCTTTAGCTCATCACTTGATAAGTCTTACTCATTAACCATTTAACAAGTCGAGTTTGAGTCGACTTGCAAACATTCTGGGCCAACCTGCACACGTTGCTTGAAGATGTCTTGATTTTAGAGTCTTTAATGGAGTTTCAATTTTGACAATTTTTGAAGTATTGACAATTCCAACATTAGTTTCACTTTTAATTTTGTAATTATTTTGATAAATTTTGAGTATGAAATCATACTGATAGTTTGCATTTTAAGGGCGAGCATCAACATGTTTTTTCTTGCTTGGAATACACTCTTGGATGAGGCTTTGAACATGGTTCATGTTAATGGTGCGCCATCCAAAGGAATTATTGGATTATATGGAGATGCAAGAGAAATGTTTTGATTTGAGTCTTTCATGGAGCTTCAATTTTGACAATTTTAAAACTATCAATAATTCCAACATTTGTTTCATTTTTAGTTATGTAATTATTTTGACAAATTACAAGATGAAATCATATTGATAGTTTGACATTTGAAGAGTGGTCTTCAACATCTTTTTTTCTTGCTTGGAATAGGCCCCTGGACGAGGTGTTGTACAAGCTCCATGTTGATGGAACGTTGTCCAAATGATTTGGTGGATTGTATAGAAAGGTGGCAGGCTAAGGATTAAATGCATGTCATTTGTGCACTTTTCACACTTTCTTTAATATTCGCTCTTTTTAGTTACTACTCATCTTTGCCAAATGGGTGCAACACACATGCTTATTTTGGAGAGGTGTGAATGTAATTCAAAATATCATTGAAAATAATTTTATTTGTTCATGTTTTCTAAGAATTAAATTAATCAATAAAATAATTCAAAATCCTACTTATCATTGGATAAATTATGCACTAACAAACTATTTATCAAGATTTTTTTTTTTGAAATATTTGTAAGCCCCCACCGCACAAGAAAGAAAAAAAAAAGAAAAAAAAAAGAAATGCCCGTGGTTAAAATAAATTGTAGTAGTTTAAGTATGATACTACTAAAATATTAAAAAACTAAGTTCTTGTTGGATTAGTACTGTTTAGGGATTTTGGGAATAGGCCATCGAGAATTGAGAACAAGATTGTGTAGAAGAGTAGGATCCAACTCTCATATCTCTGTTTTTTGTTCCTTTGGCAACTTTGTGATAAAGCAAGGAATTTCCTAAAAAAGCAAGAAAAATAGAAGTAGTTTTAAGTGAGGTGTTCAACTCCCACTCATATGAGTGCCAAACAACAATTCTAGGGTCCAACTGTCTAGTGGTGTGATGGCATTGTTCTCTGAATTGGAACATTTTTCAAAAACATTAATGAAATCCCTGCTAAAATAGAGAAGCAGAATGTCTATAGTGCATCTCTCTCATCGGAAAGTTTTATTATATCATGCAAAAATTGGTATTTTGTTTTGTTAGAGATCATTTCACGACCATTATGGTATTGTCATTGATGTTCTTGTTTACTGTTTGGGGTACTACATTTCATTTCTTACTTATTTTTTGTAACATTTCGACTTCTTAAAATGTTCCTATGATCCGAATATTAAAATAATTGAGACTCTGCATTTTTCTTGGAAGTGTGCCTAGATGTCCCCTTAATGGAAGAACTATATTCTCAAGATTATGCGGACTCAACCTTTTCATTAATTAGGTTATGTGATTGTTATATTTCTTTTGGCAGGATATCATCCAGAGGCTTCGTTTTTTCAGAGTTATTGCTTCAATATTTGCTTTCTCGTCAATACCGGAGTTAATTTTTGGAGTTTATTTGCTATATTACTTCAGATTATTCGAGAGGCAGATAGGTTCTAATAAATACTCAGTAAGTAGCAATGAGTAAGTTTATGCTGAGACACAATAAAACTATTTAATAACTACTTATTTATAGCATATGGTCTGCTAATTATGAGCGGATTCTACCACCCCACCACCAAGAAAAACACTATCAAAGTTTGATTCTGATTTGTAGACTTGGTTGTCATACTTTCTCGCTGGTCGCTGAATTTATGATCTTTAATTGTGCAGGTTTTTGTTCTATTCTCTCTGTCAGCCTCACTGTTACTTGATGTTCTTGCCTTGGTGTTTCTAAAAGGTTTGCATTGTCTGAAATTTCTAATACTCTTATACAGCATATATCAAATTACTTGACATAGAAATTGGTTTCTTTAATGCTTTGTGTCGCCTACTTTCATAGATTTAGTCCTCTTACTGGTCTGACATGTATCTTTCATTTTTGTGATTTTACATACATGTTTTCTGTTTTTTCTCCCTAGCTTTCAAGTCTCCTAAAGTAACCTTGTGGAAAGCCAAAGGACAATAAAAACAAAAGAACTATATGTAAAATGCCCCACTCTTTCTTTAGCGCAGTCTCTTTATTGTTTAATGCAGCAAGTGTATTGCATTTCTTAGTTTCACTTAATAGCTGCTCTTTCCTTAAGTAGTTGTTAATTACTTAGAATTTTTTTTTTGTTGCCTGCCTTTGATCGTGATCCCATATATCATTCAAGTTTGTTAATGCTCTATGAACAGCATGATTCGTGGTGCTTGGAAGTTAGTCTGCTGACTGACTTCTTAGTTTTGTGTCCTTTACTTTCAAATGGCAAACTCACTAGCTGCAATTTTGTACTCGAGTCTAGTAAAAATTTGTTGGAATTTTAACAAATGAAGAGGTCTCATGTGATTCCACCTATATTTTTTATACTCTTAATTAGTCTTTTCTGACTCGTATGATTGCAGCACAAAACTTCTGATGGTCCTCTCACCTCATAAAAAATGGAAAAATAAGCAGATAATTTGGGATGTGGAGAGGTAAGCAATACGTGAAGCAAACTAAAGGGAATTCTTGCAGAAAAAAAAAAAAGGTTTTTTGTTGATTTGCATTTCTTGTAAGCATTGGAGGTTTAGCGACAGAAAAACTAAAAGAGAAGCATTGTAGAAGAGTTGAGGGGTAGCTTGATGTAAAAATCAATAAGATTGAGAAGGAATGATTGTACTTATATAAAAAGAAAGTGGAGAAGAAGACATTTTGAAGTAGAGGTGAACAAAAAAACATATGGAAGAAGAATGAAAGAAATTTTTTTTTCTAAAGAAGCTTCAGCAAGGACATGATATACAAGCAAGGAAATGCCTTCTCTGGCTATCAATGTTTATAAAATGCAATGCTCAAAGTGTAGAAAAAGTGGAAAAGTAGGGAAAAAAACTTGAATTTTGTTTGTTGATTATTTATAAAATGTGGAAGCATTTATAGACTTCTCTAAAAGTCTTACAATAGAAATGATTCAAAGTTATTTATGGGAAAAAAAAACTCGAAGAGGTGTAGGAAGATGAGGCACTTGGATTGCAATCTAAAAGCCTTAAGAGTAGGAGTGTCAATATTTGACCCGACCCGAACCTGACCCGAAAATTTCGGGTTAGGGTCAACCCGAACCCGAAACGGGTCGGGTTCGGGTTAACCCTTTGACCCGAAAGTGACCCGATTTTGACCCGAAAACCCGATTTTGACCCGGCAACCCGAGATTGACCCGCTTTTGACCCGAAAAGAGAAGATTGACCCGTTTTTGACCTGAAAATTAGCCTTTTTTTTGTTGGAAACGGGTCATTCGGGTCGTGTCGGGTTGACCCGGACCCGAAGCGGGTTGAATTCGGGTCAAGAAAATTGACCCGTTTCTAAAAACGGGTCGGGTTCGGGTTGACCCGAATAGTGCCTGGTCAGTTTCGGATTCGACCCGAACCCGACCCGTGACCCGAAATTGACACCCCTACTTAAGAGGATCGATCCAACAATTATAACCCTTTAATCAATGTGCTCATGGATCTCTTTGAAGGTTGGTTGAATTGTAGGTCCCACGATCCTTTACCACTCCCCCAATTGAATGGTTTAAATCTATCATTCTAATTTTACTTATAATATTTTTGAATGTGAGGTTTCAGAATCCTTTAATGAGAATTGTTAAATTTAGAGAATTGGAGAGGGAAAAAGCTTAATTTAATTATACAAAATTATCCTTACTTATAGATCTATACAAGAAGTCTTAATAAAGAAACAAATAACTGTAGGATCATGTATAATTTCTTTAATATAATCCTTCCTAAATCAGCCACCCAAATATAAGAGATCGACACGATCCAGGTGAGACTCCCACAGATCCCTATGTTGGCCGTAGGATCAAAGGCCAAGGGACGACTGAGATTTAATGCTCACTGTTAAGCTGGGGAATACAGATATGTCATTCTTAGCTTGATAATCAGTCCCAAAAAAATAGAGTTATCAAGTCCCTCAGTCTATAGAGTCCTTTATTTTGTCAAAATTTTTGGAGGAATTAACTTTAGTCATTACGACAGCAAATGATAGCGATGAAGGCTATCAATCATGCCTTTAAGGTGCAGGACAAAATTGAAGTTTGCGTTGAACATTAGCCATCAAAATACCGAAAATGACAATAAAGGCTGGTGGTGGGACAATATGGGAAGTGGATTAATTATCTTTCGGGTCTATCTCCATCTCGGTTCTCAAGGGAAGGCTGACAATGAAGGCACAATAATAGAAAGAGAAAAAAATATTTTTTAGGGTTGCGGCAAGTTTCAAGGATAGCTATAAAAAAAGCATGTCTAAAGCGGCTCTGTACTCGGCACGCATATCTCCTCTCGTTCGATCGAGCCAGCCTTTGGCCCAATGCAAATTAGTCATTTGAATCCACCCGAATAGACTCCTGTTCAGTCGGCCTTGTATAGGCACACCAACTGATCATAGGAAGGAGTGTATGTCTCGTACTCTTGCTTGTCCTGGCCCTAGATCCGCACGAGAGGGAACTCTCGGCTCTTTTTAGACGCACGCAGGAGGAGATCCTGCGCTCGTTTTCTCTTGCTTTTTCTTGGTCAATTCTTGACGTCGCATGCAGGAATGAAGATCGAGCCCCATGCTTCCTTCTATAGGAGGTTCTAGCCGCTGTTTATACGCACGCATATCTTGTCTTGTGTAGTCGCACCTACGCGAGAGTGGGATTTCGCTCGGTTTTTCCCCAGATGCATGCAAGAGGAGCCCTCTCGGTCAATCACTCCTCGGTCTTGGACGCACGAGAGACTCCCTTCTCTGCTTCTTTGCTTGCAGGAACGAAATTGAAACACAAGCGGTTTGGATTGCTTGAATCTCATTTGATCTCCAACGGCAATGAAGGCTGCTCGCTCCTCTCCGCTTATTTCGATTCGTTTATCCCAATGATTCCGACAATGAAGGCTGTTGGAAGGACTAGTATTCCTCAGAATTCTAGCAATAAATGCCGGTGGTGGAAACCTGTATTCCTTAGAATTCCAGCAATGAAGGCCGGTGGTGGAAACTTATTATCCTTAAACGATCAAGAAAAGTAGCAGCATTTCTCTTCTTTGGTGTCACGTGAATGGAGCGGCTACAGACTTCTTTTCTACCTTTGATGGAGCTTTCGTTGTCTCCTCGACATTTGGGCTAGGTTTCGATGCAGGAGCCTACTTGGAGTTCCTGGAACCAGAACTAGCAGGTCTGCCACGGCTCTTGTTAGTCCTTAAGCCCCTTGTTCCCGATACCTTTGATATCCCGTTCATCTTAGGTTTAGCAATGCTGCTCTGCTTGTCCCTATCCCACACCTTCTTACCCGAATACAAATCATGGTCCCTGTCTGCCCTCCCAGCCACTTCCACCTCAGTGGCGGTTGTTGTCTGGAGATGAAGCTACGCTTCCAGCAAGCAATTAGGGAACCCCATAACCCATTCTTCTTCGGAAGTGAATTGTTGAGATCTGAATCAAACTTTTAACTTAGTAACCATAAACTGTAAATGGATAACGGCTGTTGATTATGACGATCCTTATGAAAGAAGATGGTGTTGTTGTTGCATAGAAGAGAGAGATTGTGGAAGAACTCTACACTGGAGTATTCAGCTCCCCTCCGCTCTAGCCTAGCACACAAAATCTCCAGATCCACGTGTCTCCTAATCATGCTCCGCTATCTCGCATTTTCTTAACCCTCGAGCCAGTGTTGAATTGGTCAAGCCGGTCCATATAGGACTGGCCCGCAGGAATAGAGGTGGAAGATTTCCGCCTCTTCGGTGTGTCGTTCAAACCTCAGGAGCCAACCAAGCATTTTAGGAAGGATTTTTGAGGGAGTTAGGAGGGAAATTTGAATGTAGGGACTATTTAGAGATTTTCTTTTTGATTGTATGCATTAAATAGTTGTTTTCTTAGGGTCAGGGCAACTTGAATTTGGCTTTAATTTGAGATCCCTTAGGTTTTTGTGTTCTAGCGCCGTCTAGAGATTTGGGAGAGATAGATCCTCCTCTCGAATAGAGGATCAATTGTATCTTGGTATTTTTCATTTCTATTTCATTAAATAATACAAATTATGTACTGTTTTCATGGTTTTGTGTGGATTCATGTGGAGAATTTTTACTATTTTCTAAAGATTGATAGGAAATTCTTGGATCTTCAAGTGTTTCCTATCAAATTGTTATCAGAGCAATTTCCTGAGCTGAAATAGAAGTTTTCCTCATTGAATTTTGTTGTGTTCCATATCCGATCTTGTGTTTTTTTGCTGATTGGAGGCCATAATTCACGCCAAACCTGTTTTTCTTTGCTATTGGAGCTTAAATCTAAATTCCCATGGCAAGAAGAAAGGTAGAAGTGTTGGAAGGGGAGACCAAAAAAATAAAATCTAAAATTTGAAAACTCCAAACTCAAGTTTCGATTTAAAGAAATATATTTCATGCATCCATGATAAGCTTGATTTGAATTTCTCCATCCTAGAGGAGATGCTGAAGAAAGTGCTCGAGGGCCAAACAAAAAAAAAATGCCGTCAGAGGTGAGGGAAGTCACCGACAGCTAGGGAAGTGGGAAAAACCCTAAGCCAATTAGACGAAGGGAAGATCAGGAGGTGGAGATTTTGGAATGAACAGAAAAAAATGCCTCTACTAGGGCCTATTCCTAGGGAGGAGTCAGGTAGTGGGTATGTGGAGATGTGTGAGGGCGTTGGACATAAGTGGAGGGGTTTGAAATTTGAAAGAAGAGAGACTGAATTTGAAAGATGAGGACTTAATTATGATCGAATAGGTGTCGAATTTGAAAGGAGATGGGTCGAAAATGATCGAAGGGGTGCTGAATTTGAAGGGGGAATGTGGGCTGGTGATGGAAGGTTTGGCTGCGAGCAGAGGAGGGATGATTGGCACAATTGGGGGGAGCCATCACCTTGGGGAATGGGAAATTTTGGAGGAAGCAGGGTTGAAGAAGGATATCAGAGGGTGAGGAAACTGAAGGTGTTGATTTTTTAGGGAGAGGATGCACATGAGTGGATCTATAGGGTGAAAAGGTACTTTACTATCAATAGGTATACAAAGGAGGAAAGACTGACGACAGCTGGCTTATGTTTGGAAGGGAAGACTTTGGTTTGGTACCAGTGGAGGGACATTTGACAACCCATACGGAGGTTGAGGGAGTTCAAGGATTGCCTGTTAGAACGATTTCAAACCAGCAGGGGAGGAGACTTCTACGAATAGTTCTTCGCATTAACACAAGATGATTCATTGATAGAGTACCAGGAGAGGTTCAAGTACTTGGCCAACCGATTAGACCGCCTTTTTGAGACCGTGCGAGAAGGGAAATTCATGAAGGGACTAAAATCAAAGATCCGGGCGGCAATTAGAGTGATGAGGCCTTGTGACTTGGGAGAGGCTATAGAGCTAGCTCAGTTGGTGAAGGATCAGAGGCACATGGAGAAAGGAACCGAAGGAAGCAGATCAGGAAGCACAAATAGGAAGACCACCCCATTTTGGCATCCAGGGAGCTAACACCGGATACCCTTTGGGAGGCCCCAAAGGAGAAGATTGTTGGTCGAAGACCCAGGGACAACTTCAAGAAGCTCATAGAACAGAGTTATAGGAGAAGAGTGCAAAGGAGCTTTGTTTCAAAAGTGGGGAAAGGTATACACCGAGGTGCAGATGTAAGGACCGAACTCTTCAGGTTTGCATTGTTTGTGTCAATTGGACTGGTACAATCAGTTTATATAGAATCGGCGCGGGAGCAAAGGCGGATGATTTGCGCCTCTTCGATATGTCGTTCGAACTGCAGGAGCCAACCGAGCATTTTAGGAAGGATTTTTGAGGGAGTGGGGAGGGAAATTTGAATATGGGACTGTTTAGAGATTTCCTTTTTGATTGCATTAAATAGTTGTTTTCCTAGGGTTACGACATCTTGAATTTGGTTGAAATTTGAGATCCCTTAGGTTTTTGGGCTCTAGTGGCGTCTAGAGATTTGGGAGAGATAGATCCTCCTCTCGAATAGGGGATCAATTGTATCTTGTTATTTTCTATTTCTATTTCATCAAATAATTCAAATTATCTATTGTTTTCATGGTTTTGTGTGGATTCCTGCGAAGAATTTTTACTGTTTTCCAAAGATTGATAGGAAATTCTTGAGATCTTTAAGAAAACAGATCTGTACTTGCTCGATTGGATGATCTCGAGGAAGGTAGCTAAAGGTTGTGATTCAACGACGATGATGTGGTTGGCGTTGGAGGCAACAGGCGAGATGACATCCTTCTCCGCCTACTCGGCCATAAATTGCTTTTTGCAGCCCTCGTCGATGGCGCCTCGATAGGCTAACCAAGCTTTGCACATTGCTGCCCTCCTCGCCGGCTTCTGACTCCCTAGATTCCCCTCGAAAATGGAGGTGCAAGCTCAGCCGTTTTCAACCCTTTTGATAGAGTCTACGAGCTCTTATTGTAAGAAGCTTCACGAGTTGGCCCAGTTAACATATTATGGCCATTAGTTTTCATTTTCTTCTCTTGCTTCATTCCCTCTCCTCCTCCGTCGGCCTTCACTTCCTTAGCTTTTGGATTCGTTAAGTTCGACTTTTTGCTCCAATACCATATTAAATTTAGAGAATCAGATAGGGTAAAAGTTTAATTTTATTATACAAAATTATCCCTATTTATAAATCTATACAATATGCCTTAATAAAGAAACAATTAACTTTAGAATCATGCATAATTTTTCTAATATAATCTTTCCTAAATTAGCCACCCAAATATAAAAGGAGATCGGCATGATCTAGGCGAGCCTCCCATGGATCCCCATGTTGGCTGTGGGATCAAGGGCCAAGGGATGGCTAAAATTTAACAGTGTGATCTAGGTGAGCCTCTTACAGATCCCCATGTTGGTCGTGGGATCAAAGGCCAAGGGATGATTGAGATTTAACAAGAATATCTATAAATTGATTTCCTGTTAGCACATATGGAGTGCAGATCATCTACTTTAGTTTTTCTTTTATGAAATGTCTGTCAAACTTCACATGGTTGGTACTTCATGTTGTACTAGGTTATGAACATTGCCAATGGTAGATTTATTATTATAGTATATCTTCATTGGCCCTTTCTATTTAATTTTTAAATCTTCTGAAATGATTTTAATCTACAAAAGCTCACAAATTCCTTAGGAAATGACATTAAATTCATATGCTGCGCTATATCTTAAAATAACAGCCTATTTCTTGCTCTATATTATAAGATTTTCTCCTAAAAATTTACAATTTGTAGTCATGGATCTTCGATCTACTAGTGATCCTGAATGGTTTACATCAGTATACCTTTAATTTGTAAATTATCTTTTTTTAAGCATAGAATTTTCTTACCAAGACTTGATATTGTCTTATGATTCTATAAACAACTTGAAGGTGAGATTCTTTGGTTTGTGCATGAATTAATTGATGAGGTTCACTGCAAATACGATGTTTGGACAAGTATAGGATAGATAAATCCTTTTTTTTTTCAACCAATCTTCGATGTTGTCTCAAATCTTCTTATTTTTCTTCTTCATATGAGTTGATTTTTTAAATCTGGTTTAGCTGAGGTTGCACAAAATTTGCAATCAATCATTTTTTCAACTAATCTTCAAACCATGTCTTTTCCTTCTTCATCTTGCTCCATTTTTTATCTAATTTAGTTTGGGTTTCACAAATTTTGCAATCAGTCTTTTTTTATTTTTATTTTCAATAAATTCATAATAGATTTTTATTGATAGATATGATAATTGAGCAATTTTTATTCCTAAAAAGTATTTGAAGTTCACTTTTCAAAAAAAAAAAAAAAAGATTTTGCCCAACTATTTGTTCTCATATTCTTCACCAAGCTTTTTTCCTTAAGACTCATTTTCTCTATTTTTATCACTTGTTAAAATTCCATCGTTAATATATACAATTAGAATTTATATTTATCATCAGTGAAGTATTTTATGATGACGGCATAGCATTTTTTTATCTAATTTTCTTCTTATCTTTTGTGAATCTGTCAAATCATGCTCTCGGAGATTGTTTAAGGTCATGCAAAACTTTTTTTAATTTGCAATCTTTATTTTTTGTGAAAAAAACTATGAAATCTAGGTGTCAATACATATAAATATCTTCTCCTTTGTAGGCAAGCATTATTTGCATTATATTGCCACATAAACCATCTATAATTTTTTTGTAAGATAAATTTAGTGAGTATTATATTCATTTTCACAATATGAGCAAAAATTTTTTGGTAGTCAATTCTATAGAGTTGAGTCTATTCTTTGGCTATCGATCTCACTTTATATTATTCCAAGCTTCCATCTGCTCTATGCTTTAAAAAAATTCATTTGCATCATTTTCTTCACTTTCTGTAGTTTAACGCCTCCTAAGTGCGATTTTTGTCAAAGCATGACATCCTTCTATTTTTTGGCTTTAAGCACCTCAAATAGAGTTTGTGGTTTTGTAATGGAATTTAGCTGATATTTGTAAGGAATATTTTATTGGAAGGAGAATTTTTGAAAGATATGTACTAAGGGATGAGATACCAAGAAGAATATTATGATAGAGTGATCATTGTTATCTGTATCAGTTTAGAATTTTGAGCTAGCTGGAGATTTTGGCTGAGCTTATTCTTTCATGTAGAAGTTTAAAGGCTTATAATGTCTGGATTTGTTGGATTGTATTGTAGGAATGTCACGATAACAGAGAGATTTTTCATAAAATTTATCTTTCACTTGAGAGTTTTTATCCTGAATATAAGTTTGATTGAAAAAACTTCTCATCTAAAACGATATAAAGTAAGAATTTTTTTTTGGGTATTAGAATGATAATGCTTATACTCCTTTTTAACTAGAGGAATATCCAAGGCAGGCACATTTAAGACTCTAGAATTAAGTTTACTGCTGTGAGAATGTTAAACATCAGCATATTTTATTAGATCAAGAAATTATATAATCCAAATGCGAAGCATGAACTACAAACATGGCAGAAAAACCCGCAAATATGTCTACCAAAGAAGAAGGATCAAGTACATTCCAGAACTCACAAGTGACAACAACATAAATTATAAATTCAAGGATATTATTCAAATGGGTCTACATATGTAATGTAATATAACACTAATTTACTCTTTCTTTTATTTGTTTTAGGTAGACCGACTCTTTAGTGACATGGTCTACTAAGTAATAATGTACTATAAATATCCCTCTAGTTGTAAAGACTTGATTTGGCATACTAAATTTCTGGTTTTCCTATTTTCTCTTCTCTAACTTCACTTCCTATTTCTCTTTTTTTGGAGTTTACACTTCTCTAAAGGTTCCTCATCTTTTTTACTAGCCAAGAAGCTTATCAAATGGTGCTCCATGGCACTAACATCACGTCTCCGTAGCTATAAACCATCAAGATCCAACTCACACTCCTGCACTCATATGCTCAATTTGCCCTTCATCTCCTCGGTGGCTTTGTCCTACAGTCAACCGGCCCGCCACATTCCTATAGCAGAAATCCGCCTTCATGCAGCCGTATGGATCATCTAGCCACATCTGTTGCTTACCAACTTCACCATCTGTTCCTAGCATTGCTTCAGGCCTTCGATTTGGCCGCAATTTCCTGTTTAAGAACACCAAGAACAGCAGTTTTCACACAACATCTTGTTAAATAAGCCCCTATTGCAGCCGTCCTTTCCCAGCACAACAAGCCTTCTGGTCCTCTGTTTTCAAGAACAGCAACCCCCATTGCAGCCGCACCCCTGCAGTTTTTTGTAACAAAATCAGCTTGTCCAGCTGTTCGGTTTGGCATTGACAACAGCAGCCATCTGTTCCCAGCCAACAACCTACCCAGATCATCTTCTAGCTGCTGAAGTGTCATCGCTCAGTCCACTACCTCTACTCCTTGGATAACAATCATTTAACCGCAACCTTCCTTTCAAACGCCCACGACATTCAAGATAACATCAGTTTCTTTGTTTTCTTTTAGTTATTTTAAATTATTGTTTTCTCAATTTCATTTTTCTAGTAGCTTTTTCTCTCTTTTCACAGTTTCAGGTTCTTATTTTCAAGCACCATCTGAGGACCATCTTTTCTCATCCTTCATTAATCTTTAGCCAAAGACCTACACACCATGCAAACCAATCAAGAATTACAATATTTGGAAATCCAAAAATCACTCCAACAAGTTGAGCTCTAATTTGCATCCATTGGCACATCCTCTCCAATAATTCCATACTTTCATGGATTCTATTGACAAATGTCTTGTCACCTTATGCACCAACCAATCTCGCACCTCACCTCATAAGGACTCTCTTTCTTCGGCTAACATTCTAGGATCAGATAAACAAATCCTTTCTCATCATCCATCCCCCCTTCTACAAATTTGTTTTCCTTAAAATCATGAAAATTGAACTTCCTCATTTTAATGGGTTAGACGTATGAAATTGTATCTTTAAAACATAAGAATTTTTTATGATTTTCAAAACACCAGAATGCCATCGAAGGTCCAACAATTACTTAGTACCAATGGTTGCATATGAAGGGCCAATTATTTTCTTGGCCCGACTTTATTCTTAATTTACAATAGTGATTTGGTATTTCTACATACGAAGATTTACATGGAAATCTTTCTAAACTAATTCAACACATTTTTGTCATAGAATACCAAATAACATTCGAAAACCTTGTTTTTAAAGTTCCTAATTTATGTGAATCCACACGCATTATTTATTTCATATCAGGATTTAAACTAGAAATTCAATGTGAACTTTTTGCACGACCTATTTCCCTCTTGGATATTAGCACGATATCATGTAGCAAAAATTCAAGATTTTTTTAAATTTCTTCCTCCTTTTGGTGGAAATTATGTCCTACTCTAAAAAATGCTACACCTAATTCTCTACATATTAGCATCAATTCAACCACTTTGCCACCTCTCATTTCTTGCTTTCCTTTTCTACACCAATTATCCCTAAGCCTCCAAATCTTCCCATCCGAAAATTTGCACTAGCCAAAATTCAATTATGCCTTGAAAAAGTTCTATGTTTCAATTGTGATGCAAAATTTGGCCCTCAACACCATTGTCTAGATAAATTCTATCTCCTACTCCACATCGATGCCTCTGACTTAGTAGATGACTCTTTTCTCTCGTCTATCAATGATGAAAATCCAGATCCTCAACTCGAAATTAGCCTTAATGCTCTAGCCAGACAGTTTAACGCACATTCTTTCCGATAAACCGACTCAATGAACAATCATAATGTGCAAATATTAATTGATAGAGGAACTACTCATAATTTTATTCAAGAAAACTTCATCACCAAATTATTTTTTCATCCTCAACCTATTAAACAATTCAACGTATTTGTGGGAAATGACAACTACAATTTATTATCTTTTAATGCTAAATGACCTCAAGTAAACATTACTATTCAGGAATATCAAATTTGTGTAGATTTATTTGTTCTCTCTATTCATGGTGTTAATATTGTTCTTATATGCAATAGCTACAATCTTTTGGACCTGTTTTACATGATTATGATAAGAAATACTTGAGTTCGCAAGTAACCTAAGGGAAATACTTGAGTTTGCAAGCAAACCTATCTTTAATTGGAGAAAACAGCGAGAATAATGCAAAATCTGGGCGAAATCCGCCCCAAAACGATGGATTGCAATAAAAGAAACAATGTCAAACAAACACAAGCACAAGATACAAATGATCCTCAATTCGAGAGGAGGATCTTCTCTCCTAAATCTCTAGACAAGAGAGTCTAGAGCCCAAAAGCCAAGAAACCCTAATTCCAATCAATCAAAACATGAGAAACTCCTAATCCCTCTTATCCCCTTTAATACAATATATTTCCTAATATATTTTCCCTCCCAAGCCCCAGCCGCCCCCTCTGTTTAAATTTTGAAAACAACAGACAAGTGGGGCCCACCCTATGGGCGGGCCAAGCCAAGGGAGGCGGGTGAATTCCGCCTCATGTAGACCTGCTGAACCGGCCCTTGAGCCAGCTAGGTTGGTTTAGCATGAACCGGTACATCAGATTATCAAAACTTACCATGCGAATCCATAATCAAAATATGCATATTACATCGACAAGGGAACCCCAATTACACTATGATCCTATTTCCTTTAATCAGTTACGTGCAATCATTTCCCATTCACCCACCATTCAACTCTTCATTATTCAACCAGACCTTATAGATCTAGTTTTTCCTTATCTAATAACCTATTGGCTGACTACATAGACTCACAATTACTTTGCTCTTTCCATTTCTAATCTCCTCAAACAATTCCAACACTTATTTTAACCTCCACAAAGCCTTCCACACCCTCGTTCAATTGATCATCATATTCACTTTCCTTATCTAAACCAATTAGTCACCGGAATGTTTCATGTCGGCATTATTCTTCATAGCCATTGCCCTTTTTTTAGTCTAATTCTGCTTGTTAAAAAATGGGATGACACTTGACTTTTTTTGTGTTGATTATAGAGCCCTTATTACCCTTACCATTAAAAATAAATTTCATATCTATACTGTAGATGAACTTTTAGGTGAACTCGATGGAGTTACTATATTTTCTAAATTTGATCTACGTTCATGCTATTATCAAATTAGAATGCACCTTAATGATATTCATAAAATAGTCTTTTAAACTCATGAAGGACATTACAAATTTCTTGTTATGCCTTTTGGGCTAACCAATGCTCTTACATTTCAGGCATTAATGAACCAAATCTTCCGTTCATTTCTTTGCAATTCGTTATAATTTTTTTTATGACATCCCGATGTACAACCTCACTCTCGAACTCCATTTTAATCGCCTTACTCTGGTTTTAAATGCTTGCAAATAAATCATCTTTTTCTAAATCTCAATAAATGTCAATTTTGTCAATATTCCATTGAATATCTAGTTCACATTATCTCCGTAAGATGCATCCAATCTTACCCTACTAAACTTAATGCTATTAAAAATTGGCTAGTTCCCTCTTCTTTACGTTACATGCGTTCAATTTTAGGTTTTATGGGCTATTACTGACGATTTATATCTCATTATGCTTCCATAGCCACTCTGTTAATCAATATTCTAAAAAAGATTCCTTCAAATATGAAGACACGACCTTAAGAACTTTTCAAAAATTCAAATTAGCTATAACAAATGCACCAGTTACCTGATTTCACCTGTGGGCTCCGAAAATTCGGCCCCGGCCTCCGCTCGCTTTTCTTATTCGGCGAGGGAGTTTTAACTGAGTAAGTTCCGAGGTAAATTTTGGAAGGCAGATGGGTTTGTAGATAAGACACTACCCAGAGATTTCGCCCTCATTTGATGAGGACTTTATGATCTGAGTTCTGGTTTCCTATAGGCGCAAGCCCCTATAGTTAATTACCCCTCCCGATCACGAGAGAGAACTTTCGATTAAGGCTAGTCGTCAATCAGATACGTAGAATATACGTGTTATCTGGCATATAGTAGCAGCAATGGTTTAGATTTGGAAATTTGGGGATTTGAAATGTTTGGAAGCTTGGAAATTTATAGGTTTCGAAAGATTTAATATTTAAAATAGAAATTGCACCCTCTTGCACTTAAAGCGGATGGTGGGGGAATGGATGATAGGCCCGATCAAGATCCCATGGTTCCGTCGTCCCGGGCCATCGTGGTCCCTGGTCTACTTAGTCAGAGGAGGTAGTCGACCCAACCTGACAGAAGGATCCTTGTCGACAGCCATGGGTTGCTTCGTCCAAGGGGACCTTGTAGACTGGGGGTGAATGTTTGTCTAAGGGGACAAATTTGAATCCACCTTAGCTTACAGAGGGCTTTGTGCCCTATCGATCATATCCTATTGATTCATATCTCAAGGATTTAACGCCACTAAGGAGCGTATTGGCTCTGGCCATAACCGCTATCTGTGGTGCCATTTGGCGGCAAAACCACTCGGTTCAGAGGGCCCCGGGTCATAACCGTTTACCTGCAGTGCCATTTGGCGGCGAAACTGCCGGTTAGAGGACACGTACCACGTCCTTACTGGCAAGAGATTGTTTGAGAAATGGATCCTAGTAATATTTTCGACTAGGCATTTGGCTCTTTGTGAGCTGAAGTAAATTTTAATTTGTCCGCCTCGACAAACTGTTGCGGAGGGCGGATGGATTTTGCTTTAAGTTTTGAGATGGATAGTTTCATTTTTAAATATATGGAATTTTGGGATTTTGAGATTTTTGTGGAGTTTTCTAGGATTTTGGTTTTTTGTGGGTATTTGGGTGGAATTATGAAATATTTGAAATGGATTTTGGATATTTTGGAGATATTTGAAAAATATTTGAAAACCCCTCCGGTTGAGATCTGAATTCAACACGGCCATCATCGGGGTGTTTGGGGTCATTTCTCTTTTGTTGATTGAACCCTGTCAATCCGACCAAGCTACTGATCGAGGATCGGGTTTCGTAGGCTTCGTGCCTTTTGTAGTAAATTCTCATTGTTATAGGCATTGAAGGCCTATTATGAATGTATTGAGACAAATATAACGGTCGTCACAACCGTATATTTGTTTGTTGGTTCGAACCCTGTCGACTTCTATTGAACCGTATAGAAGGATCGGTTTCGAACCTGAATTCACTTATTAACCCGCGCAGCATCCCTAGACGTCACGTGTGTACCAATAACACGCTCGCCGGGGCCCATCCGGGTTAAGAATATATTTCCCCTTTTAGTGTACCTATGTGTATACAATTTATAGTGCACGTGCAGGGGGTATTTTTGGAATATTTATAGACGCCTTCTGTCTGCTTGTACGGATGCTGCAGATCCGGTGGCATATCGTAGCAGCTTCTGAATAGAATTGTTCGCTGCTTCGTACAGGTAGACTGTCGTGCACTATTTGTTGATTCTTGTAGGTGGGTCATAGTGCACTAACTAATCTCCTGCCTTGAATTGTAGAAGCTCGTAGGAACTTATACTCTTTATGCATTCTACTGTGATTTCGATCTTTACAATACAGCCACCACTGTTGGAGGTAGATATATTCATCTTTAGACTGAAGTTGACTACAGGATACTGCATTTACTGTAGTTTTTATGCATCTACCCATGGGTGGATGTTGTACATACATATGTATTCGTAGAGGACTCATATGTATTGCAGATCTTTTTTATTCACTTGTGTATGGATTTTGAGTGTTTGTTGGCATTTGCACCTCGATCAACATGAAACTTTCTCAACTTCTGCTGAGAACCTCATACACCTGATTGTAAGCATATTGTTATCCTTTCGATTTGATCTATATCTGCAAGAAAGTTGTTGTATTTGTTGCATATTTGATTCTTCTTCTTGAAGGAGATGAATACATCCACTTGCATGATAGCTCCATGGTTGTGAGTTGTGTTTACCACATGCCTTCCATTTGTGTTTGCTAATGATTCATTGAACTCGTTGCATGTGGATCTCAATAATCTATAAGAGATTGATGTGTGTATTTATAGATTTATTGTTGACTGTCGGGATGACTACAACCATTGCTAATTTTCTCACATACATTCATCAGCAATCATTGTATGTTTCCTTTTAATGTTTATGGAACTTATTTGTTGCTTGCAAACAAACTTCACTTGCAAATTCTTTATCCTTTCTTGTAAATTGATGATTGAACATGTCGATTTTCCTTAGTTCATTTGAATGCTTTGGATCATTGCCACCAAAGCTTGTAGTGACTTTATGTGTGAGCCTTTGTTTGAAAACAAATTGTATCAAAAATTCATTTGTTCATCTATGTTTGTTTGAATGCACAAATCTTGCCCAAGTCCAAGTCCATGTCCGACGAAGCTTCAATATGAATCTTCTATTCATTTTGAGTTCAAGTACAACCTTTGTATCTATTCACTTGGGTCCAATACTTATTGCTTGATTCAAGTTTGATTTTAAGATCATTGATCACTTGATTTAGAAATGAGTTCCATGCTGTCTCATAAAGTTTGAGCTTTGTCTTCTATAGTCCAACTCAAGTCCTCTCGAGTTCAAATGGCTCTTTTGAATCACATGAGATTCAAAGTCAAGTCTTATTATAGTTCAAGTTCATAAGTCCACATCAAAGTTCTCTTGTATCATTCTCAAGTCCAAGCCTTATCGGCTTCATGTTCGAATCAAGTTCTAATTCTTTGTTCTTGTTTGATGTCCGCAAGTACGAGTTTCAAGTTCTTTGTACCAAGTTCTTTGTCATTTGAGTTCAATTTTGAGTTTATGTTATTGTCAAAGCATTGTTCAAAGTCCTTGGAGTCTCGTTGAGTTCAAATGAGAGTTCAATGAAAGTTCAAATTTGTCCAAGTCCTCAGTATTTTCAAATGAAATTTCGGCAGCCTCCCGGCGTCTCCCCCGTTTAGGGGAAAAACCAAGAGGCAACCATTCCCCTCGACGCTACGTGAGCGCTTCAGGTAGGTGTCAAAAATGACACCGCGGTCGCGAATGAATTTTTTTTTATCCCCGCCTGCTACGTGAGCATTTAAGGGTTTTTATGTTTGTTGATTATAAGAAGAAAACAGGCGTTAGGAAAAACACAGATTTCCCCCCTCTGCACCACGTGGGCGTTCGGGGGTACTTATATGAAAATAAAGAACACATTTTTTTATCCCCTTCGCCGCAAGCGTCGCACCGGTTTCCCACCCTAAACGCTACTTGAGCGCCTCGGGGGTTTGCCGGCTCGTTGCAAGCTTTGAAGAGGGATCCTTAAATCGTCGCGAGCCTCGCACCGGTTTCCCACCCTAAACGCTACGTGAGCGCCTCGGGGGTTTGCCGGTTCGTTGCAAGCGTCGAGAAAAGAATCATTTATTATTATTATTTATAGATTAATTATAATTAAAATAATTAATTATTATTAATGATAATTAATTATCATTAATTATAATTAATGAAGATTAATTATAACTAACCACAAATATATTACAATTAATTATAATTATCTTATAATAAATAATTAAAATTAAAGTTAATTAATTATGATTAGAATAATTAGTTATAGTTAACGATAATTAATTATAGTTAATTAATAATAAAAGTAATTAACTATGATTAACTATAATTAATATAAACTAATTATAAAAAAAACATAATTAATTTCTAATTAATTATAATTATTTTATAAGTTAATTATAATTAAAAATAATTAATAATAATAATATCATAATAATAAAAGGAAATAAAAAATAAAATAAAATAATATATATAATAAAAAAAAACAAATATTCCTATACCTAAAGGGGGTCGGGTAGAGGAGAGTGAGCTGAGTGGCTGAGTGAGTCGGGATGAGTTGAGTGGACTGAGTGGGGTGAGTGGGCTTTAGGTTTTAAGTGGGGATGAGTGGACTGAGTCAGGTGAGTTGAGCTGAGTCAGTCGCTGAGTTGACTGAGTCGGCTGAGTTGGAGTGAGTAGGGTTATGTTTTAAGTGAGAGGGCACGGTTATGAGAGGGGATCGGGTAGAGTGGAGAGGAGCTCGGGCAAAGGAGGCGCCGGCCAGGTAGGATCTCTCTCTCTCTCTCTCTCTCTCTCTCTCTCTCTCTCTCTCTCTCTCTCTCTCTCTCTCTCTCTCTTTCTCTGTTTGGGACTGGGCTCGACGGGAGGAGGCGACGGGAGCAGGAGGAGCTCGGGCTGGGGAAGTTCGGCCGGCTCTGGTTGTGGAAATAGAGGGAGGATCGGAGCTCGGTCTGCTCTCTGGACGGGGTTGGACGGAGAAGTGGAGTTCGGGTTTGACGGGAGGAAGAGTCGGAGAGAAGCAGAGTTTCGGCTCTGTGAACGAACTGGCCAAGAGAAGCCTCTACCTCTTCATTTTATAGACGCGGGTGGAGGCCGAAGGTCGAGGCTACGTACAGGAATCGCAAGATTTGCGGGATCAGACGCGAACGGCGCCGCGTCTACAGTGTTTCAGCGGAATATGTGGATCCGACGGGTAAGATGTGTGTATACAGAATTTTTATCTTCTCCCTTTTGTTCCTTTGAGCATTACATGAGGGTCAACACACCAAAACTTTTATTCTTGAAACAGATGCTTCCAACGTTGGCATTAGTGCGATTCTCTTACAAAATAATCATCACATTTCCTTATTATGCAAAAAAATAAGCATAAAATTCTCTACATCTTTAACTTATCTAAGAGAATTATATGCTTTTCTAGAAGTTATTTCTAAATGGCATCAACATTTTTTAGGCAATAGATTTATTATTCATACCGATCATAAAATCTTACATGAATTTCAAACTTAGGTAATCCAAACTCTTGATCAACAATATTATTTTTGCAAGCTTTTAGGGTTCAATTTTTCTATTGAATATAAGCCAGAAAAAATAAATATCATTGTCAATTCTCTATTGAAACAACCAGAAGAACCTTCGACTTCTCCTACTGCTTTAATAGCCTAAACTAATTTTTCTTTCTCTCTAATTAATGACATACAAAAAAGAATCACTTCATTTTCTAGATATTCTTCATATTACTTCTTAACTTTCTAATGGACAACTTCCTAATATAGTTTATGAATTTTGTGACCACATTCTTTATTATAAAGGTAGTATTTATCTTTCTAAAGATTATACTCTTAAACACCGAATCCTCATAGAATTTCATTCAACACTTCTTGTGGGACACCAAGACAGTCTTAAGACAATCAAATGAATATCGCCTAATGCCCAGTCTTCATGCAGACATTGCTGACTTTGTTTGCAAATGTCTTATTTGTCAAGAAATCAAATATTATGCTCTTCCTCTAGCAAGCCTTTTACCTCCTATATCTATATCTTCATAAATTTGGGAAGACTTGTCTATGTACTTCTTTACTGATATACCAAATTCTAAAGTTTATACTACTATTTTGATAGTGGTTGATGGCTTATCCAAGTTTACCCACTTGGTTCCCTTACCAATCAAATACTCTGCTTCTAAAGTTGCTGGTTTTTTGCACATATGATTGTTCGCTTACATGGTTTTCCCAAAACCATCGTGTCTGATCTAGATAGTATATTTTTAAGTAATTTTTGGCGACAGCTCTTCACTTTAAGTGGTACCACATTACATTTTAGTATTTTATATTACCTACAAATAGATGGCCAAGCATAAGTTTTCGATTGCTGTTTAAAACAATATCTTTGTACTATACATCTTCTACACCCAAGTTTGGTCATTTCTTTGTTGGGCATAATTGTGCTATACACCTCCTACCATACGACCATTAAAATGTCTCCATTTCAGACTATACATTTGACTACATTTGTTTAATGACATACAAACTTTTTTTAGAGGTGTCGAATATTAACCCGAACCCGACTCAGATAATCTGGGTTTGGGTTGACTTGTTTAACAAAGGGGCCAGGTTCGAGTTTTATTTTTTGAACATTTTGAAAAATCGGTTTGGGTTCGGGTCAACCCGGTAATCTTCTCCAATCAACCTTGCAACTCGCGCGGCTGCACGTACAGCGCTGGAGCGCACCAGATCAGCCGCCCACTCTGAGCAATCCCGCCAAGTCTACTCGCATGCATAGCGCGCTTGCTCCCACGGGCTCGCCCGCGCCGCAGCCCGCTAATGCAGTTGTGCATGCTCCCAATTGCACCGCACCTGTGCACTCGCTCGCTCTCACCCGCGCACTTGTGTTGTTCCGCCAGGTCGCCCTCGCCCACAGTCGTGGCGCTCGCACTCGTAGTACGCGATCTCGCACACATTAAAAAAATATTCTAGGGTCTCGACAGGTCAGGATCAAGTCTAAATTTTTGACCTGTTTGTAGAATCAGGTCGGGTTCAAGTTAGCTGAATTGGATCCGGGTCTATTCTGGGTTCGACCCGAACCTGTCCCGAATACCCATTTTGACACCTCTACTTTTTTTGCTGTAGAGAGGAGCATATATGTCCTTTTGATTTCTAGCATTATGGTATTTCATAATCATATATGGATCTTTCCCTTCCTTTCAAAAAGACCTACATAATTTGAGATCATTTTAAATAATTTTTCTCATTTTGGTGATAAGAGGTTTGTAGCATCTATAGTCTCATTTAGCCTGATTTTCACCATTCATGATGGTCGATGTTTTGGAAGAAAAGTCAATGAAGCCAACCATAATAGAGAATGAAGAATCTCGACAAAAAGGGGGAAATAAGAGATGGAAATAGGTTGGAATAAGGAAACTCTAACCTTGTTCTGATACCATTTAGAAAAGTAGCAAAGCTTACTTTAAATTTTGTTGTTTGATTTTATATAAATTGTGGATTTATTTATAGGCTTCTCCAAAAGGTTTACAATGAAAAAAAATTAAAGCTATCTTTTTTTAAAAGAAGAAGGTACCCAAAATAGGCTAGTGGCTAAAATAGGAGAAATGTTGATTGCAAGTTAAGGGTCATAAGAGAATCAATCCAATGATTAGAGCCTTTAATTAGTGTGCTCAAGGATCGCTATCAATATTGATTGATTTGTGGGTCCCACGACACTTCAACACAGTTTAAATTTTGAGATTTTATGATTAACAAATGTTCTATTTCTTTGCTTAGACTGGCAGTAAAACCTCAATGGAAATACAAACTGTCTCGAACTTGAATTGCATAAGAATCATGCTATAAGTTACTAATGAATAAAATTATGGACATGATGAATAGAGGTGGATGGATCATTTGGCTGAATGAATTTTAGCTTGGTGAATGGAAAAACTTTGCTCAAGCTTGGTATCCGACTCTATAATTAGTCAGATTTTTGCTGGACTGGGTCGAAATAACAATAAGTATAAAACGAGGTGGGCATCGTGTGATTTAGTTTGGGTCCAAGGAATTCAAAGCTTTGGCGGTCCTTGGCTGTAATTGGGTCAGGTTTATGAGCCAAAATTTGGGCTTTGTCTTGATCCATCATCTATGGAGATATCCTTGCTCAATTTCAACAGAAAAACTTGATACGCCCTAGGGTTCCCAAGTTTGGGTTTGCCCTAATGCTCCTTCAAAGATAAGATTTCTCCACCAAATCAAAAAAAATGAACACAAGAGAGATGGGATGAAGAGCAAGAACCTTTGCATTTAAATCCAAGAGAAAACAAGATACAATTTGTCCACTTCGAGAAGGACAAGGTCTCCCACTACAAACCCTAGAAAACTTAGAGAAAGAAAATAAGGTGGCTAAGAGAAAACCCAATTTTTGCATAACCCTAGAAATCCCCCCTTAATCCCTACTTATAGCAAGCAAAAGACCAAACCAAACCCATTAGTGGGCTGCCCAAGGTGAACCGCCCAGCTCAGGCCTGACCCGAGCCAAACCGGTCCAGAATTGGACCTGTTTCGCTCAAACCGACCCCCCCGTTCCGCTCCGCATCCCTCCCCCGCGTCCCTGCTTCGGCGGATCGACCGGCGCGGCGCCCATTCCGGCCGCTTCCGCGCGCCGTGGGGTCGCCGACCCTCCCTCAGCTGGTCGGCGGCGGCACGCATCGATACTTCCTCCTTTAAAATTAACCTTGTCCTCAAGGTTAAAGAATGTAGATTTCTTGGTGGTCGGAAACCCACAAAGGCTAGGGTCACCCTGTAGTGCCACCCTCCGACCATTACTCTTGTAGTTAACCAGCAACTTCTCCCAATTGACCTCCATGTCTCCTAAAGACTGAAGCCACTGCATACCCAAGACGACGTCGGCGTTTCCAGATCAATCAGCAAAAAATCTTGAGTAATTACCTCCCCTTGCAAGATAATAGTGACTCCCTTGCATTTCCCATAAATACGGGCCTTCTGTCCTGTGCATATGGTCACCTCTACCTCTTTTCTTGCTATCACCTTTAGACTCAACTGTTCTGCCACTCGATAGGCCAAGGAATTGTGAGTAGCTCCACTGTCAAACAAAACTCTCACCTTGCACCCTTCAATTTCTCCCTCCATCTTCATGGTGGGGTGGAATGGTAAACCTTCCATCGAATTCAGACTCACTTCTATCATATCTAGGTGAGGATGCTCTACCTCACCTAGCCTTTCCCTTGTTGCCCCTTCATCTGTGTCCTCATCTGAATCCCCCACCACTATCACATGCAGGGTCTTCTCCTTACACCTATGCCCAGGTGCAAATTTCTCTTCGCAACGGTAGCAGAGGCCCTTGACCCTCTTCTCCTTCAATTCGGAGTCAGTCAGTCTCTTGAACCCTCCTTGGTTCACCACAGTGGTGGCTTTCTCCTGTTTTACCTCCTCTGGATGAGTAGTGGCAGTTACCTTAAGTCCTTCGAGCATGAGTGGTGAGCGATATGTGGGGTGAGACCCCCCTGATTTCCGTGTCTGATCCGCCTTCTGCTTGTCCTCAACAAGCTGAGTTGTCTCCATAATTCCCACCATCCCTCGTGGGTTGACCACCCTGATGGCGGCTCTGATGTAGGGTTTCAACCCTTTCATGAAATTCCCCTCCATGGCGTCATCGAGCATTCCCCTCAATCGTCCGGATAGAAGCTCAAAGCGCTCCCGGTACTCTGCCACTGTGCCTTCGTGAACAAGAGACATGAACTGTTCATAATGGGTGCCCTCACTGGACACTCTGAACCTGTGCAGTAATAGGTCCTTGAACTCTTCCCAACTCCGTATAGGTTGTCGCCCCTCAATCCATTGGAACCAAGCCAATGATTTCCCCTCCAAGCAAATCGGGACAACCATCAGCTTTTCCTCCTCCGTGACGCCGTTAACGGCGAAATATCGCTCCACCCGGTAGACCCATCCGTACGCATCTTCCCCTTCGAATACGGGGACCTTCAACTTCCTCATCCGTGTATCTGTCCGAGGAGGATTCCTCCCATCCTCCGATGGCCCATGCTGGAATCCCTCCCACTGAGGTCTTCCCCTCCACTCCCCTGGATACGGGGTCTGCACCCCCCTTCTTGGTGGCTCCCAAGGGGCTCGGCCCCCCTCGTGTGTACCTCCCGGTTGTCTCGGCCAACCACCTCCGACCTCTCCTGTGGCTCGGCCCAACTCCGGCGGCCCTCCTGGACCTCTCGGCCACCCTCCTTGTGGCTCCCAATTGGTGCGACCCATCTCTTGCACTCCTCCCGGCCTCATCGGCCACCCTCCATACGGACCGTGAGGGTCACGTACGGCTCCTCCCCCCTGGCCGGCAGCTGTAATATCAGTTCTGCTCCAGGTTCGTCCGGGACGAAGTTGGATCGTCCGGGACGATCGGTACAGGTTGTGCAGAAAATTAGTTTTGGTTGTATGATTCGTCGGGACGAAATTTGGATCGTCTGGACGAAAATTCTCCCGAGGACCTGTCGCCGGGGACGATGATGAAATTTTGTCTGGACGAGGATTTTCCAGAGCACACATCGTCCGGGACGAAGTGCGATCGTCCAGGACGATCTGAGCATTTCTTAAGGGAAATGAGATATTTTGAGGAGAGAGAAAATTTTTATAAAATATCAGATTTTGATCCGAGGAGAGAGGAAGAAAAAGAGAAAAAGGAAAAGTTGATTTCGGGAAGCCGCGGGTCCGTTTTCGTTCGTCGAGACTGTTGAGGATTTTGCTGTACGCAAGGTAAGGCACATTCCGCCTTTCTCAATTTTCAGAACCGTCGAGTTTGGCGGTATTTTCTGTCCGGATTTCGTTTCCGTTACCGATTTTCGTCCGTAACTTTTGATTGATTCAGTTTTTACCGCGTAACTTTCTGTATATTGTTGAAGTGCCGAGTGTGCAGTTTTTGGTTATTTTCCGAAGATTTTTGTCCGGGTATTTTTGATTCGGCAGCGTTTTCAGTTGATTTCATTTTTCTGTGAATCCGTAAATTCTCTGTGCAGTAGAATAAATGTTCTGGAATATGATTATCTATGTTCTGTGCGAATTTGGTAAATTTTCTTTGCAGGAAATTTTGTGTAAATTCCGTCTACTGCCGTTGTGCTGCCCGATTTTTGTCTGATTTCTGATTTGCCCGGATTTCTTCTGAATTGAAATGCTATCTGTATGTGCTATAAAAAGGGAGTTATAAGGGGCCTGGATCCTATGAGATTCAGTTAGTGTCTGGAGAAATTCTTAGTTGAGCTCAAGTTGGAGAAATTTCTGTTCAGTTCCGGATCCGAGGATTCTGTTATTCTGGTGCCGTGAGCACACTTAGCTATTTATTACTCAGAGAAATTCTGGTGCTGTGAGCACATGGGAGACATAAGGGTCAGAATCCGTAGTGATTCTGCTTAGTTTAGTTTTAGCTATTAAATATATATCTGTTCTGTTGATATCTGATTTCCGTATCTGTTCTGTAAGCAATTCTGCTTCTGATTTCTGTAAGCAATTATGATTCTGAGATGATATGATCTGCAATTCTGATTTCTGATTTTGTTAATGTGATATGTCTGATTCTGTCCTGTTTCTGATACGATTTCTGTTCCGTACAACTCTGTGAATTCTAACTCTGACTTTCTGATTTCTGTATAATTCTGACTCTGTTGATTTATTATGTTCTGTTTGTACTCTGAATCCGTACGACTCTGATTCTGATTTGATATCTGTTCGTATCTGTTCTGATTCTATTCTGTTTCTTTCTGATATGTCCGGTTTGACAATCTGTACGATTCCATTCCGATTTCTGATCTGATTTCTGTCTGATGAGTTTGGTTTTGAATTCTGAAAGTTTTGATTGGAGGTTTGTTGCTTTGCTGAGCTGTTGAGCTCACTCTTGTTTTCTGGTGGTTTTCAGGTTCTGGGAAAGGGAAGGAAGTCCAGGAGTAGATTTCTGAGTCTGATTCGTATAGGTATTTGTTGTACCTTTTGATTTTTGTACAGTCATGGCTTTTCTGTTCTGTCTTTCTTTCTGTTCAAAAGCCATGCACTGTATTTGTAGATGATTGTATTTGAGGAAAAGACAAGATAGATGTTTTGTTCCGCTGTATTCGGTGATTTATAGTAGCTCTGTTGTTCTGTGTTTGTCTTGCCGTTTTGAGAATTATTTGGAAGATTCAGTTCCGAAACCAATTCCCAAACCAGATCCTGGTTAGTTTGTTTAGGCTGGTCGCGATCCGGTTTGGGCGGGATCCGTCCCCGTCGAATCGGGTCGTGACAGCAGCCACCTCCCTCGGTGCACCCCCCACGCCGGATGCCTCCCACTCTTCCCTTGACCAAGGCTCTTGGCGCGAGATGTGAGGTGGTGCTTGCATGGCTTCCCCCGGTTGGCTTGCTCCATCTTCCCTAATTGAGAAATTAGGGTTAGGGTTCGACATTGGCGATTTCCCCTTTTCCTTAGGATTTGATTGAGCAACTTGGGCGTCTACCAATTTACGGATCATCTCTTTCATTCCCCCAAATCTCTCCTCTAGGGATGAGAATTTTCCTTCCAACGACGAAAGCTTCTCTCCCACTTCCTCCTTCAATTGGTTCATCTCTCCCTCCAAAACTTCTACCTTCTTTGATGCCATGCCGTCTAGGATCGAGAGCTCTGATACCAACTTGATACGTCCTAGGGTTCCCAAGTTTGGGTTTGCCCTAATGCTCCTTCAAAGATAAGATTTCTCCACCAAATCAAAGAGAAAAGAACACAAGAGAGATGGGATGAAGAGCAAGAACCTTTGCATTTAAAATCCAAGAGAAAACAAGATACGATTTGTCCACTTCGAGAAGGACAAGGTCTCCCACTACAAACCCTAGAAAACTTAAAGAAAGAAAATAAGGTGGCTAAGAGAAAACCCAATTTTTGCATAACCCTAGAAATCCCCCCTTAATCCCTACTTATAGCAAGCAAAAGACCAAACCAAACCCACTAGTGGGCTGCCTAAGGTGAACCGCCCAGCTCAGGCCTGACCCGAGCCAAACCGGTCCAGAATTGGACCGGTTCCGCTCAAGCCGACCCCCCCGTTCCGCTCCGCATCCCTCCCCCGCGTCCCTGCTTCGGCGGATCGACCGGCACGGCGCCCATTCCGGCCACTTCCACGCGCCGTGGGGTCGCCGGCCCTCCCTCAGCCGGTCGGCGGCGGCACGCATCAAAATGTAACTAGGTCTATTCAAGTTTATAGAAATTAGCTCGGGGCCATGCCTTGTTTCAAGCATGAATAGAAATTGGCATCTATGATACTGAATAACATGCAAAGCTTGAAATTCTAACTAAACTATGGGTAACATCTTGTCTAAAGAATTGCAAAAGGGAACATTTGGTATTCACTGACATTTTTACTTGCATCATAAAGAAAGCTCAAACCTTGATGAGATATTTCACATTGGGCTAGCTTTTATCTCATGACTAGTTTAATGAATACCATCTACTCATATGCACACACACAATCATATTTATGTAGTCAGACTATGTTACCTGCGAAGTCATCTATCTCATTTTTGTGTTTTTTTTCCTTGCCACTTGGACGATTTTTATGCTTGCTTATCTGTATTTTGCTATGTTTCTGGTTGTTTCTATATGTGCTTATGAAGAATAATTACGCAAATCCTTGCAAAGAAGATGAGCGTTTTCAATTATATTATTTTGTTCATATGTTGTGAATTCTTACTTTTTACCAACCTTTTGATTCATGATTCTTTTCTGTTAAGATGATTAATGGTTTTGAATTTATGACTTCGCTGTGCCTTTTACCGTTCCAATATTTTAGGTCAACATATTGTTTTTTGATCTGACTTATAAGTCTTTATTTTGCCCATTTCAGACCGGACCACCAAAATGCTTGCTTCTGGACCTTATGGACTTATATTTGCATCCTTTATACCATTTTTATTTGATATCCCAATTTCATCGCAAATTCGTGTATTTGGCATACCCTTCAGTGACAAGTCATTCATATACATGGCTGGTCTTCAGGTTAGAGCTATTATGCTAATTGTGACCGTCTTACCTGCCTATCTCTCTTTAATATTGCCACATCACGTTTACTTCTGTCATCAGCTCTTTTTGTCATCATGGAAGCGTTCTTTAGTACCCACCATCTGTGGTCTGCTTGTTGGTTCATTGTATCGTCTCAATGTGTTCGGCATCCGAAGATTTAAGGTTTGTATATGAAGGATGCTTTTGTTACTCTCAGTGATTTAGCTGTATGTTTTGAATACAAATCATTTGGTTTTGTTTCAGGTCTCTCCTATAAGAGAGCTTTGCCAATTTAACGTGTCTTTAAGTCTTGAACTGTTATTATTACTCGTGTCAACTCTTAAGATTTAGCTAATTGTCTTTTAGTTATGTAAACGGAGCTTTAAGCTGTGTTCCTGAATGTTGTTGGGGTCGGTCTTACATTGTTGAATTTTCTAGCGATGAGTAATTTGCACCTCTCAGTTTTGGTAGCCTTGGACTTCAATTTTGCTTGAAGTTGCTGATTATCTTGATTGATTTTAAATTAGGGTGAATTGAACACATGCTACTAAAATCATATATAGAAAACAAGATCAAAATGGTCCCTTAACTCTTTGTGAGGGACCAAAATAATCCTCAACTCTTTTGAGGGGCTAATTTTATCTAACTCTTTAAAATGGGATATTTTTTATCCTAACATTCAATATTAGAGTTAATGGTATTAAATGTAAGGGTATTTTAATCATTTTTTAAATTAAATATTTATTAAATTTAATTTTCAAGTAATTATAATTTTTCAAAAAAAAAATTCTTTAATTAAAAATTAATCATAATTTAAAAATTTATTAAATATAATTTTAAAAGTAAAATTATTATTAAATTTTTTATTAAAGAAACATTTAAATAAATTTTTTTAGAAAAATTATAATTAATTGAAAATTATATTTAATAAATATTTAATTAAAAAATATCAAAATATTCTTATATTTAATACCATTAACTCTAACATTGAATGTTATGATTGAAAATGTCTCATTTAGAGTTGAGGGACCAAATTCGTCCCTCAAAAAAGTTGAGGGACCATTTTGATTCTTTTCTCATTATATATATTTACAAATATAACACCTATATTAAAAAATGAACTATTGGGCCCTGCATTTGCATGCACCATAATCAGATTGTTGGAAATTTAACGAAAATAAAAAATATGAGTTAGATTATTGTTTTGAACTATTATATTTTTGTGGGAATATGAAGAACGGAGGTTTGAGGGTGGCGATTCTTCAAATAGTTAAGATTTGGCAATTCTTGAAGTTAATCTTGCAGTTGTCTACAAGATATTGCTTAACAATCATTTTTATCCATCACTAATTCTTGATTATTCCTTGCTGTATTAATTTCTACTATTTCAGCTGTGTGAACATGACAGTGCGACCACTCAGGAATAATTCTTCTTATGAAAATCGTTGGATATAACTAAGCCTTTGTTTGAAATAGCTTTTTTACTGTTTTCTAAAACAGTTTTTTAATAAAAAAGATTTTTGAACTAGAAAATTTTATATTACAAGTTACTTTAGAAAGCAGTAAAAAAGTGTCCCAAACAAAACCTAAGAGAACACTCTTATGTTGGTCTTACATATCCATGTGTTTATAATTCACAAGAATATAACAAAAAATCACAGTTCTATGAGATCCGTTACCATATGCTATTAATTCTAATTTAGATATATTTAAAGGTAGTTACAAGTTTATGTGTTTCTAAAAAGGGCACTTCAACTGGTATAGCCACTCATCTGTTTGAATTTAATATTAAAGAATGTCATGGATTATTTTGACTTATCGAGCATTTGAAGGACAAACGAAACCCCCCTTTATAAGGTAGTCAGGCTTCGCAGATCATCTTATTTGAAAGCAGTACTAATCATAACCTCCACATTTATTATCTTCTGAAAATGTTTCATAAGGTAGTTCTGTTTCAAATTTTAAGTACCTGTGTCAAATTTAACTAGCATTTTGTTTTCAGTGACGGTTGATATTGTTGTATTTAACCATTACACTGCAGACCTTTCTTTTTAGTGCAATTAAAAGCAGCATTTCTGGAAGGATTAATTTGTATTTTACTTAACATTTTGTAAGGCTTCGGTAGGAATTAATGTTGTTTGAAGAAACTTTTATTAAAATTGCATCATTATGGGTGATACATGCCTTAACTTGAACTTTTGTTTATTGTCCTAGATTATTTATCACATTATTTGATTATCCTACAGTTTCCTCAATTCATAGAATCATTCTTCAGTCGGTTATCATGGTCTGCTCCTAGAAGATCACCACCCCGCATTAATGTCCGAAGGAATGTACCAACTTCTGCCAATCATCATCTGGAGGCAAGACTTCTATCCTGTTTAGATTTGTCTGTTATAAAATATTGTTATTGTGATCAAAAGTAAAGTTCCTGTCCAATGTTTCTAATTAAGTAAATTTATTTCTCTCCTGTGTTTGTGCTAGAAGATATGTGCATAATTCTGTCGCTGTTGACAGAGCTAACAATCATGAGTTCATGATTTATCATTATGATCGCTGCTAGGTTTTGCTTGATAGGCTAATATTCTTATGCTCTAATCTGATAATCGTGAAGTATCCCTTGGTTTGAGCGAGCTCTTATTAAAAATAAATAAATAAATAAATAAAAATACTCGCAACTGAGAATTTTGGATGCCTGACATTTTTGTAATAGAAAATGTGGGTATAGCTCGAAAACAAAATAAATATTGAGAAGCTGCAGATGCTTTAGGCAGTCGTGGAAATTTTCTATTGTGTGGTGGAGGGCCCTTTTTATCACTTTAAAGCCATGCTTGTTCTGGACAGTTAAGGCTTTCACATGGATTTACAGCTCCGTAGCTTAGATGACCGTCTAGTTTAAATTTGCTTGTATTTTTGCATGATAGCACTGATTGCCTCTGCATGATAATCTGCAAAAGTAAGGGCATTAGGTTTTATCATTTTTCATTCATGGAATTTATTTATTTATATGGCTGTTTGCCATTGGAAGTATTCTAAAGGTATCCATACTGGTTTTGGAAAAACTTGATGAATGCTTGTGGTTAGAGCGCTCACTTTTCTCTCTCCATTATTTTGGCTCCAGAGAAGTTTTGGATCCACAACCACATCAATCGTAGAAACGCCTGAGTCTTCTGTTGCTATTTTAGTATCAATGGGCTTTGATAGCAATTTGGCTAGGCAGGCGCTCCTGCGGGCAAGAAATGACATCAATATGGCAACAGATATCCTTCTTGAAGCTCAATCTCGGTAACTGAAAAACTCAAATTTATTTATCAAAAAATGGGAAAGTGAAGACAGATTCTTCACATCCGAGTTAATATTCAAGCAAGTTAGGGAGGAACCCAACTAACCAGTTGAATTTTCAACAGCTCTCAGTCTGGTTGTTCTCTGTTCTTAGATCATGAGTTAGGAAACTTATTATCTTAGAAATGAACACCGGATCGGATGATATCCACGTACTGATACCCCTTAATGTTTAGGGTATCCTGTAAAATCTCATCTTGATATGGACATGAATGTTTATACTTTTATTGATTTGTCTGCTACAATGCTGTAAAAGTTTTGGGTTCAGTTGAGAAGATAATTATGTGGAAATCCAAGTTTTTAATACCAAAGCACTCACTATTTACTTTTATCTGAATTTGATGCTGTCATTTTATTCGTCTTGTCCTCATTTAAAGTATTTGCTACATGATTAACAGAACATTTAGAATTGATTTCTTGCTGTTTCTAAAACAATTTGTTAGCATAATAATTTTTAATTTAAAAATTTTTAAACTAAAAATTTATTTTAGAAAACAATAACAAAGCCGTTTTAAATGAAGTCTTTGGCTCAATATATTTTCTTTGAAATCATCCTCATTCTACACTTCTTAGCCTCACTAGAAATCTATTGTTAATCATTTTTTGCCACTATAAACTTCGCTGCTGGTGATTTCTTTGTGGATTAACACCCTTATGACATAACCTATGTGGACTGATTATAATTTTATAAATATCTTTTTAGTCTTTATGGTATTTTATTATGGTCTAGTACTATTGAAGTTTTTATTTTATTTTATTTTAATCATTTCTTCTAGTTAGCTTTTATTTGTATCCCTATCTTTAGCTAGCAGATTGAAGATGTTAAAATCTATAATAAATAGAAGTTGTTGAAGGATTTTAGATGTAATGATTTGTTCCTTTCATTAAGTTAAGATTATATTAAACTTCACAAGATTATGAAGGAACATACTAAATCTATAAGGAATTAATTATTAATTTGGTTTAAATTTTGTAATTAATGATTTATATTTTATTTGTAATGAAACATGATGATACTATATAATAAAACATTAGAAATAAAATAGAGGAAAATAAACTAATCTATTTTAAAAGTTTAAGGTTGGTGCCTTATCGAGCATCTAATAAATGTTAAGTTGTGAGTGTATTATTATATTATTTATTTATTTTAAATTTGTTTAACATTTTTAAAGATGATTTTAATTTAAATTTTCAATGATTTGTATTTTTTATTTGAACTTTATGGATATGGAGCTTCATTTTCATTTTAGGTTTTAAAAATAGTTTAAATGTATAGTATTCACTTTAAAGATAAATTTTATCATCTAAAATATCTTAGACATAATAAGATATATATTTCACTTAGGGGTGAGGTAATATTTTAGTGACTCAGAAGTAATTATTAAGTAAATACAATAATGATATATTTCCTCTTATAATTGTCTTGCATTCTACTTAGAAATATACTATAAATTATTTCCTTTGTTTTCTTCTTCTGCTTCCCTTCCTCCAGGCTTGATATGTAGGAAGATTATTTAAATTTTAAATTTGTTTAAAAATTTTCGAGATGAATGTAATGTATACTTTATTTGATTATTTTTATGATATATTTATTCTAAAATAAATTCAATAATTTTGATATTTATTTTAATTTGAAAATAAATCCCGGTTCACAACCAGGTCAATGAATTTGTTCCTAAAGACTAAAATTGGCTTAATCAGATCAAAATTATGTTAGGTTGGAATCGATCTAATGCAACATTTGACTCGAATCAAGCATGTGTTTTAACCTATTTTTGAGATAGGCTTGTTTTGAGTCAAAATTAGGGCTAGATTAGGCCAGTTGGGCCGGTTAGCCATCACGGGCGACGACACCGACGCTTAAAGGCACCAACCCGCACCAAGAGGCATAAGACACGCCTATGTACGAAGGGGCCTGTGAGCCTCAAAGTAGAAAACATTTCTTTCTTTTTTAAATGTTTTTGCAAAAAAATTTCCTTTTTATTATTTTTTGTGGGCTCCGAAAATTCGTGCCCAGCCTCCCCTCTTTCAGGTGAGTTTTAACGAATTAAGTTCTGACATAAAATTTCAGAAGATAGTTTGGGTTTGAAATAAGACACTACCCAAAGATTTTGCACTTATTTTGCAAGGACTTTATGATATGAGTTATGGTTTCCTGTAGGCGCAAGCCGCTTTAGTTAATTACCTCTCATGATCATGAGAGATAACTTTCAATTAAGGCTAGTCATCAATTGAATATATCATATCCATAGATATGTGATATCCGACATATAGTAGCAGTAGGAGTTTGGTATATGAAAATTTGATATTTAAAATTTGAAGATTTTACTATCTTGCACTTAAAGCGGATGGTGGGGGGATGATGATGAGCCTGATCAAGATCCCATGGTTCCATCATCCCAGACCATTGTGGTTCTTGGTTTACTTAATCAGAGGAGATAGTCCACCCAACCATTACACAAGGATCCTTGTAGGCAGCCATAGCAATAAGTTGCTTCATCCAAGGGTATCTTATATACCTGTGGTAAGTATTTGTCTAAGGGGTCAAATTTGAATCCACTTTAGCTAATAGAAGGCTTTGTACCCTATCGATTATATCCTATTGATTCATTTATCAAGGATTTAATACCTTTGCAGAGCATATGGGCTTTAGCCATGACCTTAATTTAGTGGTGCCATTTGGAGGCAAATCACCTGGCTCAGAGGGCCTCATTCATAATTATTTACCTGTGGTGCCATTTTTAGTAGTTAAAACCATGGTGTGGTTCCATTTGGTAGTGAAACCACCATTAGAGGACATGTGCCAAGTCCTAACTAGCAAGAGACAGATTGAGAATGGATCCTAGTGATATTATCGAGTATACATTAGCTCTTTGTGAGCTAAAGTACTTTTTAAAATTGTCAACCTCAGCAAATTGTTGATGATGGTGGATGGGTGTTTGTAATTTTAAGTGTTTGATGGGTTATTTCAATTTTAAATATTCATGGAGTTTGGTTTTTTTTAAGTTTTGGGTTTTTATGGGCATTTGGGTGACATTTGCTTGCATGTTTATGATCCCCTCCGATTGAGATTTTCATTTAATGTGGCCATCATCAGTGTATATGGGCAATTCTATTTTATTAGTTGAACCTTATCGACTTTGTCTTATTTGTTGACAAAGGACCGGGTTCATTGTAGGCTTAGTATCTTTCGTAGATTCTTGAGAATGAACCCCTTTGGTTGAGATTTATATTCAACACGACCATCATCAGGGTGATTTTAAGGAAATTTGAAAATATTTGTATATTTTGAGAGTTTGAGGAAATTTTAAAATATATAATCCCCTCCAGTTGAGATTTACATTCGATACGACCATCATCAGAGAATTTAAGAGCATTTTTTTTTATTGATTGAACCTTATCGACTCTATCTACTTACCGACAGAGGATCATATTCTTTGTAGGCTTTATGCCTTTATGAGTAAATTTTCCTTATTATAGGCGTTGAAGGCCCAATATAAACTATAATATAAATATTATGGTCGATGCCGAGTCCGCATATCAGTTTAACAGTTTGAGTCGTATCGACTCCTATCTAGTTGCATAGAAGGATCATGCTTGAATCTAAATTTATTTCTTAACCCGCACGACATTCTCATACGTCACATGTGTAGCTACAACACGCTAACCATGACCTACATGGGTATATGTCGTTGGATGCATTTTGCTCTATGCATTCACATGTGTAGTTGATATGATTTTTGAAATGCAATTGCAGTGCCACATGACATACTGGAGTGAAACCCTATGCTTATTATAAATGCATGCGGTGGTATTTTTGAAATGCAATTATAGTGTCAAATAACACAGTTGAGTGAAACCCTATACTTATGCAGGAGGATGATTTTTGAAGTACAATTATAGCATCAAATGATACACTGGAGTGAAACTCTTTACTTATATAGGAGGATGATTTTTGAAGTACAATTGTAGTGTCAAATGATATACTAGAGTGAAACCCTCTGTTTATGCAAGATGACGATTTTTGAAGCATAATTGTAGTGTCAAATGAGACACTAGAGTAAAACCCTCTACATATTACAAATACATGCTAGAGGTCTCTTTAAAATATATTTATAATGTTGGATAACATGCATGTATAATATATTCCGCAAGTTATGACACATGCATATTCCACATGTTATTATGCAAATGCAATGCATGTATGAGGGACATTTTAAAATATTTGCATGCAGTGAAAAGGGGATTTTTGCATTTTAAAGGTAGTCGACTGTATAGGTGACCATTACTGCTAAATGCGTGGGGTTTTATTTTGGGCTTTGTTGATGCCTTCTGTCCGCTTATATAAATGTTATGGATTCGGTGGCGTGGTGTTGTGCTTTAGCGGTTCATGATTTTTACTAGCAATTCCCTTTTTTACTTATAGGTGAATCATACCATTGCATTTAGAATAATCATGAGATACTTCATTATTCTTATGCAGGCTCCATCCTTATTCTTAACAACAATAACATGAGCTGCATTTCGATCCTTACTTAGACTGAATAAAGACATCCGAACGACATGAGGTCATTTTGTGATAGATGAGATATCATAAGCTGATGAGATCAAAGGCTTGGCTAATGCACTATTGGCTATGCTTTTCTTTAATTTTCCACGAGGTATTCTCCTTGAAGCATGATCATGACAGAGTGTAAAATCATCTTTAATGTCTCAGTGACATCCTAGTATCTGATGTGCATATAGTACATAGAACTTCTTATACGACTCCAAAATAGTGTATTCGAGGAGTTTGCTCTATATACTTATGATGAATATGTAGGACGTTGAGTTTAGGGGCTTGATCTATGAGTTTTCAGTTGAATGGGGTGGCATATTTTTGAGAGCCCAACATTTTTAAAGAGACAATAAACTAGGACATCTTTTCTTCTTCAACTGCTCATTCTTTGATTCAACAAAATCATTAATAAAATCTTTTAACCTTATGTGATTAATGCCATAGTTAGGGCTTTCTGTTGGCAGCAGATCAACGGGTTTCTTATAGCACTTTACAGACATTTGAATTTATCGAAGGTCTTCAGTATCTTTGTAGAGATGAGAAGATAAAAAATCTTTTCAACTTATCATTCTTTGACTATACAAAATCATTGCATTTTGCATGCTTTCTGCCATAGTAGGGGTCTTCCTTTGATGACATATCGATGAGTTTCCTCTATGCATCAATTTACCTTTATACCTAACTATGATTGTCAGAGTTTTTGAAATTATTATTTAGAGGATTTTAATTATACTTGATCAGCAAAGCTTTTAGCTTTGATAAGGTGAATGTGCTTCTACATTTATATGGGACCTATCATACTTGTTATATCTCAATCATTGTTGCTTGTAGGTGTCCGTAGGGAGCACTGTTATATGTATCACAAGTCATTCAATGCCACAAACGTGTAATTTGTACTAGGTACATGTCTTCTATTGTCGTCTACGAGTAGGATGTTATAGCACAATGGGACATATGTATTATTCGTGAGTGTCACTATAAGTCTCCTGTCACTTTCCTCAGGCAAGAAGTCGCATCCACCTTATGGGTACTTGTAATCACTAGTTCTAGGTACTTGCATAAAATATATCTTACTATGTATTTGCTTATAAATAGCACATAATATGTATGACGGGGGTCCCTACAAGGGTTTGTAGATACTTGCATATGTTGCAAATCGACCACCCATGCTTGCAGGAGATAAGTGCCTTTGCCGGCATTGAATGGTAGGTGGCTGCAGGAGTGATCTGGCATCTAATACACATTGTTTTTCATCACCCATAGGTGGACTAATGTAACTTGACAGACTTTTTACAGTTTCTTGCAGGTGTTCATGCTTGTAGCAGGATGATGCACTTGCTTGACGATGTGTCACTATTGATTGTACGAGTGCTCCAGCACCTATTGTATGTTGTATGCATAAGAATACAAGGGACATTATCATTTATAAGTGGGATAAGTTGCTTAACTACATATTGAAGTGGGTTACCAGTTGAATCACATTTATCATTGATTTCTTTATACATGTCAGCTGGCATGTTATTACATCTGTTGTTATTGATTGTAGATGGATCGACGTACTTATTCGTTTACTCATTGTTGTCAACTATAAGAGTGATTGAGCATTTAATGCAAGTCATTTTCCAAACTTGCGAGTGGACTACTGTAGCAAGATGGTCTTCCAAATTTATTTGCAGATGTTGTATTTGTGCTCATATGAGATCCATTGTACTCACAATATGCCCATTATTGTTATCCATAATTGGACTATTGCAGCTTGATGTCACATTCACCATTATTATTCATATGTGGCTTATTATGTTCATCTCTAATTACTTTAGTTGTATACAGGGCATTGTCATATTCATTGCTTGTTATGCCTTGAAATTGCTTGTGAATTGACTATCATGTGCTCTTTACAATCAGGTAACACTAGTCACATGTACATTGCATTTGCATAATGTCCATCATCATCATTCACAGGTAGCTTAGCATACTTGCATACAATGATACTAGTTGTATGCGAGAAGTTGATGTTGACTGCATGGGGTTACTACATTCATTATCTTTTTAATCTATGAACGGGTTATTACTTGCATAACAGATCTTTGCTTGTTATCTATGGGTGGTGCTTATGCATTTCATAGTTGATTGATGTCACTTGCATGTTAACTACATTTGAAAGTTTCTCACTGCGATTCCCCTTCTTGTTTACTTGCACTTGTTTGAATGCATTAAATTATCATTTATTATTTATAAGTTTTTAGTTTAATTATGCATTTTAATGTTTAGGGTATAGTTCCCTGTTGTTTGATTGCATTGTTATATTCCTTGTATCTTGTTGAAGTCAAGTCCCTGTATTATTGCTCAAGTTAGGTCATCATGTTGTTCAAATTTTGTGAAATTCAGCCCAAATTTTGTCAGCACCACGACATATCTCCCATTTGGGAAAAATTTGGGGAGTCATAGCCTTCTTCCACGTTAAGAAAAATGTGTACGGTCTGTGTCTGATGACACTACGACCATAGTATTCAATCCCACCATGCCAAGAAAGGCGTGCATGTGTCTTCAGAGGTACCTATTTTTAAATGCACAATTATTTCCCTATTGACACTGAGGCGCATACATGTACTTAAAATTTTTCTCTCCATGCTAAGAAAAGTGTGTAATAAAATTACTTGCCTCATTGCAAGTACAACAATGAGTTTTCTCCCACTGTGCTAAGAAAAGTGCATATGGGTGATTGCTCACCACGTTTCAAGCGTTGAGGATAGGGTTTGGAGTTTTATGCCCGTGGAGTGGTCGACGACGACATCGTCAGCTGTGTCTGCTATGTCGAGGCGACGACGATTGTGTTAGCAGGCAAAAAACGATGTGAGAAATATTTATTATTATTATTATTATTATTATTATTATTATTAATTATATTTAATTATAATTAATGATAATTAATGATATCATGAATAACAACAATAATAACAACATCAAGCCTTTATCCCATTACATGGAGTCGGCTACATGAATCCTTTATCGTCATTGTGTCTGGTTAAAAGTCAAATTCTCATTTAAATCTAATAAAGAAAGATCATTTCTAATATTTTATAACCAAGTCTTTTTAGGTATACCTTTACCTTTATTAACATAAGTTAAATTTAATACCTCAACTTTCCTAACCAGGTCATTGGAAGGCCTCTATTTAATGTGACCAAACCATCTAAGGAGACTCTCTCTAATCTTATCTTCCACTGGAACTACTCCAACCTTTTCATGTATATGCTCATTTCATATCCTATCTCTAAGGGTAAAGCCACTCATCCACCTAAGCATCCTCATCTCTGCAACACTTAACTTAGTATTATTCTTCTCTTTTAATGGCCAACATTCGACACCATAAAGCATTGCAAGTATCACCACTATCTTATAGAATTTTTCCTTAAGTCTGAGGGGGATTTTTTTTATCACACAATAAGCTTGATGCATTCCTCCATTTCAACCATCCAAATTGAATTCTGCTGATAATATCCCCATCTATTTCACCATTACTTTGAACAATAGATCCATGATATCTAAAACATGTACTGTCATTAATGAGTTGATCGCCCAAAGTCAAAAACCCCTCACTAGGTCAATTGCTACTAAAATTACACTCCATATATTCAATTTTAAATCTACTCAAGTGAAAACCTTTAGACTCTAAGGTTGACCTCCATAATTCAAGTTTACCTTCAACTCCCTCTCTAGTCTTATCATCAAGAAGAATATCATCAGTAAAAAGCATACACCAAGGAACATCCTCTTGCAAATGTTTAGTGAGAACATCCATGACTAAAGCAAAAAGATATGGACTTAAGGCTGATCCCTGATGTAATCCAACCGACATAGGAAATTACTTGGTCAACCCACCTTATGTTTGAACACAAGTAATAACTCTTGCATACATATCTTTAATGATTTGAATATAAGCATTATTAACTTTATTCTTTTCAAGAACTCTTCATAGCACTTCTCTTGGAACCTTATCATAAGATTTCTCTAAATCAATAAATATCATATGTAGATCCTTCTTATTTTCTTTATATGTCTCCATCAAACCTCTCAATAAATGTATGGCTTCCATAATCAACCTACCCATCATGATTCCAAATTGATTTTGAGAAACATTAGTATCACCCCGCAACCTATGCTCCATAACTTGCTCCCACAGTTTTAAAGTATGACACATTAACTTAATTCCTCTATAATTTGCACACTATTATACATCACCTTTATTCTTAAGAATAGGAATTAACACACATATTCTTCACTGTTCTGACATCTTTTTAGTATTCAAAATAATACTAAAAAGTTTAGTAAGCCAAAAAATTCATTCATCTCCTAAGCATTTCCACATCTTTATTGGAATATCATCAGGTCCAACAGCTTTTCCATACTTCATTTTCTTTAAAGCCTCTCTAACTTCGATTTTACTAATACGTCAATAAAAAAAAATCTTTATTTTCATTTAGAGTGCTAAAGTTACTAAAGTCAATAGTATTTTTGCATTCCTCATTAAAAAGTTTAGCAAAATATCTCATCCACCTTTGTTGAATATCATCTAATTCTAAAAAAAGTACTTTTTGATCTTCATCCTCAATACACCTCACTTGAACTAAATCATTACTACTACTATCTCTTTATTTGGCTAACTTTTATATATATCTTTTTCCCTTCTTAGTATCTAATTTATTATATAAATCATTAAAGCTAAGCTCTTTACAACGTAAATAGTTTTCTTAGATTCCTTACGAGACTTTTTATATCTTTTCTAATTATCAAAATTTTTACATCTCAACCTATTTTTATAATAAATCTTCTTATTTTTTATCTCTTCATGTACATTTGGATTCTAGCACCAACTATTTTACTATTAGGAGCTTTTTCCTTCGAAACTCTAAGTATATCTTTTGCAATATTCTTAATATCACTAGCCACTTTTTCTCACATAACATTAGCATCCTCATGCACAAATAAAATCTTAAGATCTAAAATCTTACTCTCAAAAATACTTTTGTTAATATTCTTTAAATGCCCCCCATCTAATTGTAAAAAATTATTTTACTTTTTTTATTTTATGCCCCTTTATCTTAAAGTCCAAACTAATAATAGATGTTGGGTTCATAAATTTTCACTCAGAATAACTTCACGATCTTTACAATCTAAATGATCTAATTTTCTTATAAGAAAATAATCAATCTGCATTTTATTATATCCATTTTTATAAGTGATAAAATGCTCATCTCTTTTCTTAAATAAAGTATTAGATATTAAAAATCATAAGTTAAAGAAAAATCTAATATGATACTACCACATTCATTTGTCATTTCAAATCCATGGCCACCATAAAACTTTTAAAATCATCTACCTCTCTACCAACATGCCCATTTAAATCTCCTCCAATAAAAACTCTTATTTTAAGAGGTATCTTTTGTATTAATTCTTCTAAGTCATTCCAAAATTTTAATTTTGAACTAATATCCAAACCTACTTAAGAATAAGCACTTATAATATTAACAATCTTAGCATCAATAATAATCTTTAAAGCTACAATTCTATCTCTAATTCTATTAATTTTTATAACCTTATCCTTCAAACTCTTATCTATAATCACACATACAATATTTCTAGTACGACTCCTACCCGAATACCATAGTTTATTACCTAAACTATAAATCACCTTGGCCTTCTCTCCAACCCATTTAGTTATAATAAATATTAATTAGAGTTATTTATAATTAATTATAATTAATAATGATTAATAATAATTAATTATAGTTAATTATAACTAAATATAATTAACATAATTAATAAATTAATTATAATTATTTATAATTAATATAATAATAAATAATTAATAATAAATATTTATAATTAATCATTTTTAATAATAAATATTTGTTATTAATTATAATTAATCCCAATTAACTATATTTAATAATAATTAAGTATAAATTTAATATAATTAATTTTAATTAATTTTAATTATGAAAAGATTTGAGGAGGATTTAAGAGAAATGGCTATAGTGAGATAGGATTTATACAGGATTTGAGTAGAATTTATGCTAAATCAATAAGTTAAATCCTCTATTTTTTTCTCTTTCTGAGCTGGATAGGTTTCTAGGATTTGGCTAAAGAGGCGTGCGAAAGGAAGGAAGATAACTACCTTCACAATGAGCAAGCTCTCTTCATCATTGTTACTTTCGATCCAATAGAAGAACGATTAAGGAGGCATGAGTTCTGAGGTTTGCGAATAGGGTTTGACCCTCAACGCTTGCTATTGCAAATCTAGGATCCCTAGCCTGTGATTTTGATGATGATAAATCTTATTGATTGAATTATATATTCTCAAGAAATATATTTGATATTGTTTGTGTCTTTTACACTAACGATTGTAAGTATAATACTCAGGATGACTAAGGACTCAAGATTTGATAGGTTAGGATGTCAAGTCAAAATAGTCTATATTTTTATTTTTTTTAATTTTCTATTTTCTTGAGTAAGGCCACATTAGAGTGTATGAAATTGGGTGACCATATACACACACACATGGGGAGTGAGGAAATTTTTTAAAAAAATTAAATTAAAGTTTTCTAAATAATCATACTATACGATGAATTGATTTAAATATTGGCTCAATGGCTAATTGAAAACTCATGTTCTGTGAACTAATTGTACTGTATGATATATATTGTACTATACGATTTGTTTCATTATTAAAACCCTAGCCATCAGATAAATTAAATAAGATATTTTAAAATTTATTTTGAACTAATCATATTATATGATAATTATAAATCTTGCTTAAATTATCCTCCATGATTAGTCAATCAAATCATGGTTTAATAAATAATAATCAATCATATTGTATGATCTTCAGTTCATACTGGACTGACAGAGATGAAATCTGGTTATCTCAGTGATCATACCAAATGAAATCATAATTTTTGAACTAATTGTACTGTATGATATTCATATCATACCAAATGATCTACTTGAAATACACTGGTCGTACTATACGATTATCAGTTCATATTAGGCTTACAGAGGTGAATTTTAATCATCCCAGGGTTTGTCTCGTATGAATAAAGAGAAACTAAACACATCGTACTATATGAACAAATGGTCGTATTGTATGATATATTCATTAATTTTGAACAATTAGTTTGAACGATTGTTTGCATCATACTGAATGAATCTAGCTTTTGAACTGATCATACTGTACGAATAAGGTTTGTACTATACGAATAGAAGATGACCAACATAAATTTTTAGGGTTTTTAAAACCTAGCACTTCAGCTATATTTAATTTTTTTTCCTCTAATAAATAAAAAGAGGAATGTGACTAAAGGAGGAACTCTAAGAGGAAGCTTTTTAAGAAAATTAGGATTGTTGAGAGGAAGGAGAAGGTGAGTTTGAGCATGAAGGAGAAGTAGTGTGAGGGGTTCACACAGTTACTCTGAGCTAGCTACATCCTTGCGCCTCTAATTGCCTTCGTGAGTCTTTTGTAAGCTCTCTAGGGAGAGAGAGGCTTTTTAGTCTAGTCCTTAAGGTTCTCTACCTTCTCCAGGAGGGAGAAAAAGGAGTCAAGGTTCTCTGCCTTCTCCAGGAGGGAGGAAAAGGAGCTGAGATTCTCTGCCTTCTCCAGGAGGGACAAAAAAGGAGCCAATATTCTCTTCCTGTGAAAGGATCTTCGGTCCTCTACTGCAACAGGTTGGTGGAAGATTGTTAGCAAAGGCTTCTTAACTTTACTGAGGAAGAAAATAAAGAATCACCTACTGAGTGCAGGACTCTAGGGAGTGGACTTAGGTCAAGGTTGACCAAACTATTATAAAAATCTATGGTGTGCTTTTTCTTTTTCTACATTTTACTTTTTGTATTTAATTCTTCGTTATAATTGCTAGGTGAAAATTATAGATTAATGTTTTATTATGCAATTTAGAGTTTCATCATCATTATTTTCAAATTGTAGTTAAGTTGTTAGCTACCATATTGTGAAATTAAATTGCTTATTTTAAAAGTCTGAAAAATCTACAAAAAAGTTAGTACTCCAGTTTAGGATTATTTTTAAAGTACTAATTCACTCCTCTCTTAGTGCATCTCAAACTTTCAAGTGGTATCAGAGTGGGGTCTCAAAAGTAGTGTTTTAGAAAGCCTTGAGATAAATGATCAATAACACATTTTGGTAATTGTAATATTATGGAGGGTTATTTAGTAACCCGTACACCTTTATTTGAAAACATCCCATTTGATTTCTTAAAAATTTGTATGTCTACATTTCTGTAATCTATTGACTATAGAATTTGACATATGATTCAAACTGATTATTCACCTACAATCGCATAAAGTTAATGGTGTCAAAATTGCTATTCTCTTTAATGAATGGAGCAATAAGGATAGAGAACTCGCATGGTTAAATGCTAAGTTTCTGAATTATTTCTTTTATACTTTAAAATTCAAAGACTATATGCAAGTTTCTACACGCACTACCAAAAAAGTGATTTGGGATAGGTTGTGTATCTCCTACGAGAGAACCAGTAAAGTAAAATAGTCTAGGCTAAATATTTTTTTGCATGATTATGAACTTTTTCTCATCAAACCTAGCGAGACTGTGTCTAAAATGTATACTAGGTTAACCCAGATAGTAACATCCTTGCATGTACTAGATAGAGAACTATCAAATTATAAAAAAGTTAATAAAGTTTTACATTATTTACCTAGTTCTTATGATACAAAAAATTATAATTACTGAATCAAAGGATTTAAATGTTTACTCTATTAATAATTTGCTTGGATTACTCATTGCCTACAAGAATGAAGTGAGTCAAGGAAAAATGAAGCAGGAGAAAAGAAGGAGAGAATTGTAGTACTAAAAATAAATGATTTTGATAGTGATAGTTCTGTAGGAGATGAGGATAACAAAATAGCTTTGATGATGCACTAGTTTAAGAGCTTTCTGAAAAGAAAATAGAATCGTCATCAAAATAACTAGAGCAAAGGTAAAAGCCATAATTCTATTAAAGTTTTGTATGATACAATTTGCTTTAAGTGCAGGAAATCATGTCACCTTTGAGCTAACTACCCCAACTTGAAGTCTCACCTAAATAAGGAAAAGGGTGAAGAGAAGCCAAAATATAAGAGGGGTAAGCAAAATGTATGAAAAGCTTTTTGGGCCAACTCTGCCTTAGAATCGTCAGAAGAAGAAGCATAGAAGGAGGTAACAAAGTTATATCTAATGGTTAATGATAATCTTAATCAATCAGATCAAGATGAGGTATGTTAACTCTCTTTTGATAAATTATTTATTATTTATGAAAAAATTCATGATTCATATAAGAAGCTTAAGAAAATGCATGCTAGTCTTAATACTGAATTTTTTACTTTATAAAAAGAGCATGTTAGTCTAATCTTCGAGTACTCTACTTTAGATAATAATTATATAGCTTTATTAGATGAGTTTGATGCATTAAATAAGAAGCATATTGAACTGTCTAATTTACACAATTCCTTAAAAATATCACATATTGAACTAGAAAAAGCATTCAAGGAGTTAGAACAACTTGCATGTCAATTAGATAGTATTAAGCATACAATAAAAGAGGAAGTTACAAGCTATCAAAGTAAAATTGAATTTTTAAGAGAAAAAGTTACTATACTCGAGAATAATAAACCACCAATTTCACTAGCTCAGTAGCATAACCACTCAACATAACATGCATCACATAAACCTGGGAAGAGGCACCATTACCTACATAGGTTAGTAAACCCATTCCCTAATGTTAGGTGTTACTCTTGTGGCATGTTAGGACATAAGTCTGCATTTGTACTATCTACCGCAGGATACTTCTAGTGTGGAGGCCTAACTTGCATTCATTACAATATAACATGTATACATCTCATTCATTCAAGCATAAGGTGGAACCCAAACTCACTTGAATTCGCATATCTAACCTTTGAATGACATTGTAGAGGTGCTCTCACAAAAGATCTAGTTAGAGCATGTGGTACCTGGACAGTGGTTGGTCGAGGCATATGATTGGTGATATAAAGTAGTTCATCATACTGGAGGCCAGGTCAGGAGATAAAGTGACTTTAGGAGATAACACCACTAGGAAAGTGATGGGCTCTGGTATAATTAGAAACTCCAAACACTTATTGATTGAAAATGTTTTGTTAATTGATGGTTTAAAGCATAACATTCCAAGTATTAGTTAACTATGCGATAAAAGATTTGATGTAAATTTTCTTTCTAACAAATGCATGATTAGTTTAAATGAGAAACTTATGTTAGAAGAAAAATGGATGAATAATATTTATATGTTAGACTTGAACTGCATTGAATATTCAAATTTCGTTATGCCTACAAACTATAATTGATGAATCTTGGCTATGGCATAGGAGACTATGTCATGCGGGCATGAAGACTCTTAGGAATATCACCCAAAAAACCCTAGTTAGAGCCATACCTAAGTTAGACTTTATTAAGAACCACCTGTGTGATGCCTGCCAACTAGGTAAATAAGTCAAATCTTCATTTCCTTCAATTAAAGATATCAATACCTCTAGGCCACTAAAAATCCTTCACATGGACCTATTTGGACCTGTTAGTAGAAGCATTATAGGAGGAAAGACTTATGAATTTATGATAGTAGATGACTTCTCTAAATTTACATGGGTAATATTCTAGCACATAAGAGTGAGTCATTTGAGAAATTTAAAATATTCTCCACTTTGATTAAAAAAATTAGGATGTAAAATTTTAACAATTCATAATAATCATGATGAAGACTTTGAAAATGATAGGTTTGAATCTTTCTATCAAGAGATAGGAATAGAATATAACTTCTCTGTGCCTAAGACTTCTCAGTAGAATGGGATAACTGAAAGGAAGAATAGATTCTTAGTAGAAGCTACTAGGGTAATGCTAGCTCAAAACAATCTCCCTAGATACTTTTGGGTAGAAGCAATAAATACTACATGTTATATTTTAAATAGGGTGAATATTAGATTCAAGTTGAATAAAACACCTAATCGTTCCCACTTACATGTTTTTGGATGTAAATGCTTTATCTTAATTAATAGGAAACCACCCTTAGAAAAATTTGATCCCAAGTCTGATGAAGGCATCTTCTTAGGTTACTCATCTGTAGGTAAGGCCTATAGAATCTTCAATAAGAGGACTCTGGTAGTAAAAGAGTCTACCCATGTGGTATTTAATGAATCATATAGGATCTCCGAATAAAAAACTAAATAAGAAGAAGTGGAGGTCATTCAAGGGATAAAAATCATTTGCTATAGGAGAAAGAGTAGAACTTTAAGAAAAGTTACCTAGAGGATTAGAAATATTCTTCTAGTCATCCTAAAAAATTGATCTTAGAAAACCTATCTGAAGGTGTGAGAATTATGCATGGACATAAAAAAGAGGTTAATCATTCCATATTTATCTCCATGATAGAACCCACCAATATAGATTAAGCCTTAGGAGATGAATTCTTGATCCTAGCAATGCAAGAAGAGCTAAACCAACTTCTTAGGAATGATGTGTGGGAATTAGTTAAGAGACCTAAGGAGCAAAGTGTGGTTGGAGCAAAGCGGGTCATCAAAATTAAGATGAATGACTCTAGAATAGTAGTGAGAAATAAGGTCAGATTAGTAGCTAAGGGGTATAACTAAATTGAGGGAATAGACTTTGAGAAAATGATTGCCTCAGTAACTAGAATAGAAGCCATTCGGATGGTCTTAACTTTTGCTTGCTTCAAGGGTTTTAAATTGTATCAAATGGACATTAAGAGTGCCTTTCTAAATGGGCACTCAAAGAGGATGTTTATATTGAGCAACCCCACAAATTGGAGAATTCATAATTTTTAAACCATGTGTTTAAATTGATAAAGGCATTGTATGGGTTAAAGTAAGCACCTAGGGCGTGGTATGAAAGGTTGAGCATATTTCTTCTAGATAGAGGTTTTATTAAGGGTAGTGTAGTCACCTCCCTCTTCCTAAAAAGGATAAGAGATGAGATACTCATTGCCTAGATCTATATAAATGATATCTTATTTGGATCTTCAGATAAAAATCTGTGTGATGAATTCTAAAAATAATGAGTAACAAGTTTGAAATGAGCATGATGGGAGAACTTGTCACGAACCGATCTGACTAGCCCAAATTAATGATGCGGGAACAGAAAGTTGTATGATGAGAAATAAAAAATTAACATTTATCTAACATAAATATATAATAAAGTACATTCCAAAAATACATAAAAGAGCCACTAAATTATAATTATACTTATACTGCTCTTCACTTTTATAAGTTTTCCATAACATCAAAAACTAAACAAGTCCACATCAAAATCCAAAGTTCTTAAAAACACACACAAGACACAAACTAAAAGAAAAACCTACCACTCATCCGTCTAGTCCTACGACGATACATAAACTGCCTCTCTGCCATCAGTTCCTAGATGATTCTCCTGAAAAAGAATCCCACAAGCAGGGGTGTGCTTATTCGCGCATCAAGTAATTCATATTTCTCATAAAAATTTACATCAAACTGCAATAAAACATCTTTTTCATATGAAAACTTTAAATGACGGCCAATACTGCTTAATTTCAAAACCTTTCTGTATAAGAAGCATTTTCATATTCTTTCCTCAAACAAAAACTTTCATATAACCTTTCCTCAAACATAAACTTTCATTTTGCATAGAAAATACATATGAACCATAATATGCATAATATTTACTATAACACCCTTCTCGGAGGTACCAATAGAGTTTGTACTGATCAGGTACATATTTTCATTTATTTGGCCATTCCTTTACCATTGGCTCTGATGAGCCCCTTTACCATTTGGCTCTGTTGAGTCCCTTTACCATTTGGGCACTCCACATCAACATGCACAGTTTCATATTATAATCTTATAATCTATGTAAAGTCAATCATATGCTTAATGAAAAATAATCATGAATCATAAATCATTAGCTCAAAACATGGAAATCACGAAAAACATGTAAGTTTACTAATCTATTGAAATAAAGAGAATCTACTAACATGATATTTGCAAAAATAGAATTCATAAACCATCTGAATGTTAAAACTTTAAACATTTGCAATTAAATAAAAAAATCTAAATAATATATGAAATTTTTATGATAGATATGAGTATCTACCTTAACACAAGTATTAATATCCACACTGATGCCGCTTAAGCTCGAGGCATCCCTTTTTAATCATTACTTAAATATAAAAGCAACTATTGTTACCCAACCTTAATCATATCATATTTTCATTAAAATATTTATTTTAATTTCCATTTTTGTATTCAAATAATTCCTTAATTATTATGTCACGTTAATTCGTTTAAATTCACATTTTACACCAAAAATGAATATTCAATAACTTCTTAATTAAATAAAATTAATTAAAATTTTGGATTTATTAAAATCCCTAATTTTTGGAAACCCTAAATTCTTAAATTCCCTAAAATCAATATGCCAAAATTTTCCCTAAACCTAATTTAATAATTACCTTAATAATTTTTGGATTTATTTAATTAGAAAATTATTAAAAATATAATTTTTGCAAAAAATCTAAATTTTCATCATTTAAATACTTCTAATATCATATGAAATAAAAATTATAAAGGGGTTTACTTAAAAATCATAAATTAGGAAAAAACCTAATTTTCAAATTATCAATTATTCTCATAAAACTTAAATTAAATTCCTTAGTTATCTTCCTAATGCCATTAAGAAACATCTTTGTGAAGGAATTTTGAAAGAAAAATAAGTTTAGAGAAAACCCAAATTGTTCTCTTCCAAAAATATAGAGATTGAGAGGGATTTGCTTCAATTAAAACATACCTTAATCTTCTCCTTGACTTCCTCTTCGATTTCCAAAAATTTCCTCATCAAAAAGTCATCACTGGAGATGTGCCCCTCTCCCGTTCGTCCGCTCTTTCGTCCACCCTCTCTTCTTTTGGCCGCATAAAATGTCGCAAGATGAGAAAGGTTCAGCCTCTTAATGATTTAGGGAGTTAGGGATTGCAATTGACCACTTTGCCCTCACTTGAACCCTATTCGCTTTAATATTGACTAAGGGTACTTTGGGTATTTCTAAACTTCTAAAATTTTTATCTCCCAAAATAAACAAAATTAAATATAAGATCTATATACCAAATTTCTTAGAATTTTGCATAGAATTTTATAAAATTATTTTTGAAAAAATCTATTAACTTTAAATTTTCACTTAAATTTCATTGTGACAAATCAAAATGCGTGTGACGCCTACGATAGTCAATTTTGGGTTTTACAAAACTTAATTATTTCCTTAGATTTAGTGTAAAACAAATGGATGATGGAACCTTCCTTAGCCAAAATAAATATGAAAAAAATGAGTAACAAGTTTGAAATGAGCATGATGGGAGAACTTAATTATTTCCTTAGATTTAGTGTAAAATAAATGGATGATGGAACCTTTCTTAGCCAAAATAAAAATATAAAGGATATCCTTAAAAAAAAGAAATGGACAATGTGAAGGTCATTGATAATTCCATGAGCTCCACTGTTTAATTAGATAAGGACCCAAATGGAAAATCAATGGATCAAAAAAAGTATAGGGGAATAATTAAATCACTTCTTTACTTAACTACTAGAAGACCAGATATAATATTCAGTGTTTGTCTTTATGCTAGATTTCAAGCATATACAAAAGAATCACACTGCTGTTAAAAGAATCCTTAGATATTTGTTATGCACTTCGAACCTAGGAATCTTGTATCCTGGACACAACACCTCTTTTAAAATTATAGGATATTTGGATTCTAATTTTGCAGGATGTAGGGTAGATAAAAAAAACACTTTTGAAACTTGTCAATTCATAGGACAATTCTTAGTTTTCTGGTCTAATAGAAAACAAAATTCAGTAGCCCTCTCCGCAATTGAGATAGAATATAATGTAGTAGGGAGTTGTGTTTCTCAAGTCTTGGGGCTAAAGCAACAACTCTTAGATCTTGAACTACATGTAGGAACCATTCCAATTATGTGTGACAACACTAGTATAATTTGCACATCAAAAAAATCCAATTCAACACTTCCACAAAGAGCATATAGATATTAGACATCACTTCATAAGAGATCATGTAGCCAAGAGAGATATAAATTACACCATATAGCTATAGGAGATTAATTGACATATATATTCACAAAATCCCTAGCCTAGTACACCATAAGCACCTTGAGGAACAAAACTAGGTGTTATAGACATTCATGCTCAATCCAAGAGAAATAAAAAAAAATCATTTGAAAGCATTCATTCATATGTGTTTTGTATATGTTTATTCATGCACATGTTTATTTTTTATTTGTTATTGTTTGTTAAAAAAAATTGTTCTAAGACATTTCCTGATCATCACACACACTTCACTGAATCACAACAATCTTTAAAATTCTTTCCTGATCATACTGTATGATTTACATTCATATTATATGATATACACAGATGCACAGATCACAACTCTTTATCACATCAACGGTCCATATTAAATCACTAATATACAAATCGTACTATATGAACCTCTCTTCGTACTGTATGATCCACATGTCACTAACCATTGAGGAATTTAATCCATTTTGTATGAAATTATTGATATAGATAATATATGATGCCTCTCTTCATATTTTATGATACACATGTCAAAATACATTGGGATGAATTTAATTTGGCAGGTATAATAATAATTATAGATCCTATAATACGAACACTTGTTCATACTGTATGATGCTTTTCATCAAATGTCGTATCGATGACCCCTTGGGATGAACAAAATTTCTTAAGATTGTCTAGTACGATACTGATCGTATTATATGATTTGACCATTTTTCCAAGGAGTCATTTAGGCGAATTAACTTCCTGGTCGTACTATACGAACCATGATCATACTGTATGAATGTCAAAAAACTCTATAAATTAGAGGGTTAGACTGATTCAATTCACTTAAACTTTCTTCATATTCCTACTCTCTAAACCCTCCTACTCAATGGCTGGTGGAAGCAAGCGAAGTTGTCTTACCCCAGGAAGTTCTACCTCCCATCGCTAAGGTGATGATTGATTTCTAACTACTGTTGATGAAGCAACATATCACAAATACAAGGAAGCCTGAATCACACCATCATAAATACTAAATCAGTATGTCCTGAATTTTTAGGTGATGAGTCTTTTTGACAACACTGCCTTCCAATTCATCCTTACTTTAGCCTTTCCCTTCCACTCTGAAATTCTTTATGAGTTCTTAGCGAATCTTAGGATCAATGGAGATGCCTTTATAATGGCATCCTATGTTTTCCATTGGCATATTGAAATCATAAAAGGAGACTAAGGAGAACACTTCTACCTAACATTGAGGGAGTTCGACCCCATTCTACGGCTTCTATTTCAGACTATGATTAGAGTAATGTCAATCTAACCATTAGGAATTCATCACTGAATCAACACCAACCCTTAGTCCAATCCTAAATCACAATGCAAGGGTTATCCAGCAAATCCTTCATTGACCAACACTCACATTGATGAATCTCAATTGATAATTGATTATATTCAAAATTTAACTCCCATAAGACTCCCTTCTACCAAAAGAAAGTAAAATATGGCTTTAGGACATGTCATAACATATATCTTAAATAAAAAATCTGAAATCACTCATCCTAAACCTCATATAATAATCCTATCTTTTATATGAATAATTCCATCTTTATTATTTTTCATCAGGGTCAAGACCCAGATGATCCAGATTTCGATGATATTGGGGGAGATGCCCCTACAGCTAAACCTGCACCAGCACCAGCTCTAGTGGCTCCAGAACCAGCCTTAGCCCCTCACCACTACCCGTATAAGGAACTGATACAACATTTTTACCATCTTGAGTCCCGCCTAGACCAATAACAAATTCAACATGACAAAGACATTGGATGGTTTAGGGAACAGTTTGACTCAATTTAGACTCAATTTTCCTCCATTAATAACTACTTTCAACAACATCTACCATCACCACCACCTGATCAAGGACAATCTTACTTTTATTTCTGTGTTGTATTTATATTTTATACTATTTTTCTCATCTTTTACTAGTGTTCTCCTTTTTTGGTGATGTCAAAAGGGGGATAAGATGTTTGGTTGTTTAACTTTTATTATATGTTTATTCTGTTGTATATGAGCTTTTGTTATATATTTATTCTACTGTATGTGTGTTTTTGTTATATATTTATTCTGTTGTATGTGTGCTTATTTTTTATTTAATAGAAATTTTTGCTTTTTTATTTTATATTTTTCTTTATGTCTTAAAAAAAAAAGAGGCATGCATCCCTTAAATTTTCTAACATCTTTTATTTAGTAAGGGGGAGCTAAGGATTAAAAATCTTTCAAGCTACACGTTAACCAAATTTGTTTGCCATAAAAAAAATGGGAGATTATTGAGAATCTAGGATCCCTAACCTATGATTTTGATGATGATAAATCTTATTGATTGAATTGTACGTTCCAAAGAAATATGTTGGATATTGTTTGTGTCTTGTGCACTAATAATTGCAAGTACAAGACTCAAGATGACTAAAAACTCAAGATTGCATAGGTTAGGAAGTCAAGTCAAAAGAGTTTGTATTTTTATTTTCTTTAATTTTATATTTTTTTGAGTCAGGTCACATTAGTGTGTATACAATTAGGTAACTTTACACATGCGCAAAGGGGGAGTGAGAATTTTTAAAAAAGAAAATAAATTAAAGTTTTCTAAACTAATCATACTATATGATTTAAAATTATATTGTACAATCAATTTATTTAGAGATTGGCTCAGTGGCTAATTAAAAACTCATATTCTTTGAACTAATTATACCATAGATTATATATTATATTATATGATTTATTTCATTATCAAAATTCTAGCTTCCAGATAAATTAAGATATTTAAAAAAAAATTTGAACTAATCGTATTGTATGAAGACATTGATACTATATGATTATTATAAAACTTGCTTAAATTATCCTCCGTGATTAGTCAATCAAATCATGGTTTAATAAATGATAATTGGTCGTACTATACGATGATCAATTCATGCTAGATTGATAGAGACAAAATCTGGTCATCCCGAAGATCGTACCAAATGAAACATGATTTTTTGACTAATCATACTATATGATATTAACATCATACTAAATATCATATTTAAAATACACTAATCATACTATACGATGATCAGTTCGTACTGGGCAAAAAGAGATGAATTTTAATCATCCTAGAGTTCATTCTATATGAATAGAGAGAAACTAAATACATCATACTGTATAAACAAAAGGTCATAATGTATGATATGTTTATTATATTTATTAGTTCATCTGAATGGATGTTTACATCATAATGAATGAATCCAATTTTTAAACTGATCATACTGTACGAATAAGGTTTGTACTGTATAAATAGAAGACAACCAACTTGAACTTTTAGAGTTTTTGAAACCTAACACTTAAGCTATGTTTAATGTTTTTTATCTCTAATAAATAAAGAAAGGAACATGACTAAAAGAGGAACTCTGAGAGGGAGCTTTTGAAGAAAATCAAGATTTATGAGAGGAATGAGAAGGTGAGCTTGAGCATGATGGAGAAGTAGTGTGAGGAGATCACACGATTGATCCGGGCTAGCTGCACCTTGCTCTTCCTATGGCCTTGGTGAGTCTATTGGAAGCTCTCTAGGGAGAGAGATGTTTCTTAGTTCATTCCTCAATGTTCTCTTCCTTTTTTAAGAGGGAGAAAAGGAAGTCTAGGTTGTCAGCCTTCTCCAGGATGGAGAAAAAGGAATCGAGGTTCTCTGCCTGTGAAAGGAGCTTTGGTCCTCTGTCACACCAGGTTGGTGGAAGAGAGTTTGTAAAGGCTTCTCCACCTTGCTGAGGGAGAAAAAGGAGGGTCACTTAGTTTTAGTGCAACACTCATAGTGGAGGACTCTAGGGAGTGGATGTAGGTCAAGGTTGACTGAACAACTATAAAAATCTCTAATGTGCTTTTTTTAGCATTTTACTTTTCACTTTTAATTCTTTATTATAATTTCTTGGTCAAAATTATAGATTATTATTTTGTTGTGTAACTTAGAATTTCATCATCATTATTTTCAAATAGTAGTTAATTTGTTAGCTTCCACATTATGATATTAAATTGCTTATTTCAAAATTCTAAAAAATCTACAAAAAGTTACTACTCATGTTTAGGATTATTTTTAAAGTACCAATTCTCCCCCTCTTACCGTATCTCGATCTTTCACTTGTGATAGGGACGATGGCAGAAGGGGAAAGTTTGAGGTAAATTTGGAGTTCGATGTAGGTGGAAGATCAGTGGAAGCTTTTAATTTAATATATGCTTATGAAGAGGAGTTAGGTTTGGGTGTTGGAGGGCTGAAAGTAGGTGGAGTTTAGCTAGGTGGTTGGATCGAGCAGGTGGAGTCAGTGGCTTAAGGTGTTTGAATGGGATTGATAGGAGCGTTGAGAGGCTTGTGGCTTTTTGAGGAGTTTGGGAGTTCAACAGGGAGTTTGCAAGAGGAGGAAAGCCTCATTTCTTTAGCCTTTTAATGATAACATAGGTCATATGGGATTATGCAGATAATGTTGTGGGAGAAATACCGAAGATGTGCGAATGACATGCAGCCAGCTTCATTTGGATAGATTGTACGAGTCACAATTTTGGATAGGTATGTTTCTCACCTTTTTTTAATTACATGTCAATAAATTCAACAATAAATATGATACGTATCTAGAGCAAATCATATTTATTGCATGTTGATTGACCCCATTGATCTCCAAATATTTGTTTTGAATTTCTTAGTGAGGCTTTTATTTAGCAGATATCCAAGAGCTTATTTGGATGTCATGCTAGGGCTTTCACTTAGTGGATCTCTAAAAACTTATTTGGATGTCACATTGGGGCTTTCGTTTAGTAGATCTCCAAGAGCTTTTTGGATGTCATGCTAGATTTCTTCCTTCATGGATTTTTATGGGTCAACATTAGTAAATTTTAGCATCTCTTGTTCCACTCTAACTCCATCACTTTAGCTTTTAGCCCATTCATAATGGCTCAACATCTTTCTTTGTCGCAATCATATTGCATGGGATGTAATGTTTCTGCTATATGGTTACCAGTATTGTTCAAAATTTTCCCGAGCTTTGAAGATTCATCAGCTAGCAGGACTTTGTTGCCTCATATACTGATTATTATTATTATTTTCATATACTGATTATATCTTACCCAGTGTATAATTTATGATTACACATTAAGTTTATGAAGGATTCTTTATTTTTCCCTCCTTTGGTTATATTTTGTCAAAAAATTTTAATATATTTATTTGGGGATCTTGGCACGTGGTGTGATGTTGACCCAAATAAATATTTAAAATGCCTATAATCTTTAGGGATACATGCAAGTGCCATTTAGGGTACTCTTTTCAGAACTTTAGCTTGAGTCCTGAGTTTTTGGTTCCTTTTACCCTGTGTTTTGTGTGATGGACTTACTGAAGGATTACTTAATTTGTCTTTACTGACTTGTTAGGAGATTTATATGACTTCTGCCTATGCTTCTTGCTTTAGTGGGCTTGACGAGGGAGTATATGTCGGTGACCTAAACTCTTCAGGTTTACATTAGGTTAGCGAAAAGAGTTCTTCGATTCATTACTTTATGCTTTGGTGGACTTGTTGAAGAAAAATTTCTTCAATCCTTTCTTTGTGCTTTATAGATTTATTAAAGGATTTGCAAGTTTTGAGTTGAATTGGTAGTACCATATGTATGTAGTATTCTGAACCTTAATTAGTCAGGATGACTTCAATCAGGATTTTTTTTTTTGAAGATGCATCCAACTGCATTAATCACTAAAAAAAGAAAGTACAAACTACAAACTATTAACGCAGATTTCTCCTTTAACAAACTAATAAAAGAAGGATGAACCTTATTCATACTAATGTATTCCCAAATAAAAGAACTAAAGAGAGCATAGTTAGCACATAAATCCTCTAACTTATTACAATTCCTATCTATACAGTTAAAAAATCACATGATTAAAGTCCTTAATAAAAAAAGTAAGATCTTCAATCCTCTAACCACCTCTCCTAATTGTATCTTAAAGAAACTTAATGATGTTAGTATTGTCACCTTCAATGATAAGGCCCTTATAATTGATCATCCAGTCTTTGATTAAATCCTTGAGAGATTGAATAATTGAAAGCTCTAATCAAGAAACATCCCAATGAACACAAGCATGTCCAAATGCCAAAAAAAATATGCCTTTGTAGTCTCAGAAAACACCACCAATTCTAGCTTTATATGACGGTAGTAACGACGCATCAACATTAACTTTGATCCAATCAAGTGGAGGAGGATACCAATGATTATCCAATAACCTAAAAGGCTAATTAGCACCCCTCATGACATTAGCAACAATGAACATTAAGCTTTCCTCATTTCCTTCGTGAATAAGTTTATTTCTCGTCTTCCATGAAAATTAAATAGCATTGCTATACAATCTGACTAACAAAGTGTTCTGTAAAGATAACCACTTTCAACAGTCTTCAAAAGAAACAAAGGAATGGATACCAAATCCACATCTATTTAGATGTTGAAAAACTTCTAACAACTTCTTACATATGATTGCAACATGTTCAATGTCTTCGATCTCATTACATCTTCTTGGACAACCATTTCCCCCTTGCAATCTCCTATATGACAAAAATTGATATGTATGAATAGCATTGTTGAAAACTCTCCACCAGAATACCTCCACCCATTGGATAAGCTTAGCCTTTTTAATCCATTCTCATATTTGAACATGAGAATTATCATGAACCAGTGCTTCAAATGCTAATGCTGAAGTAGACTTTCTAGATTATTGAAGGATTAGTTCCATCTTATCCTCACCCAATTATGGTAAAATCTATATTTGACAGATAATATCCATAAGTTCAAATCCAGAGAACTTACTGAGTTCACCTTCATTCCAGCAAACATCTGAAATGAACTTATCCACAGTTAATTTACTATTTTCTTGAGACAAAATAAATGTCGACCATCTGTTATATGTTTATCAAAAACCCAAGTGTCCTTGAAGGCATCAGTAGACTCGCCATTAGTCTCCATCTAACTATTAGCTTTAGAAACTTTCCTCCATCAGTGATAAGTTTACAAGCAATTGAACCTACCTTCTTCGACGTGCCATCTTCATATAGAGAGCCATATTTTGAAAAAATAACCTTATGCAGCTAGGAATCTTTTTCTTGTACATACTTCTAAGCAAGTTTAGCTCTTAAAGGCCTAACTTTGGTTGAACAGGAATGTAGACCGCGACCTCTCCACTTCAATGGTCTACACATTACATTCCAATTAACATAATGAAGTCCAAATCTTCCATTCATCTTATTCCAAATAAAACTTCCACACAACTTATCAATCTCATCTAGAACACCTTTCGAGATTAGAGAATGTGTACAGTGAAAAGTCGAATAAGAAAGCAAAACTGATTTTATAAGAGTGATTTTCCCGGCTAATGAGATGAACTTGCCACCCCAAACATTTAGCATTCTCAAGGCTTCATCAAGAATGAATTGGACATCCACTCCTACAAGCCTACTCAAAGTAATTTTAACTCCAAGATAATAGAACTCCTTAATCGATTTGAATCCCATAATATGAGAAATAGCACACTTTTTTCTTTTTCCTTAAAATTTTTCCAAATAGAATGCCAGATTTATTAACATTTACTTTTTGACATGTCCAACCACAAAAGTCTTTTAAAATACCTTTGATCTCCTTTACTACCTTCATATTAGCTTTTGAGAAAATAATAATGTCATCTACATAGAGCTAATGTGAAATCCTTGGGCCATTTGAACCCACAAGTACTCCAATTGAATCACCTTTCTGGATAAAAGCATTTGATAAAAGTTGAGAGCAAAGGATAAATAAAAAAGGCGATAAAGGAGAACCTTGACGAAAGCCACTCCTAGCATTTATCCAACTTGAAAGGTTGCCATTAATCAACAAAGTGATTCTTGGTTCTTGAACACATTCCAAAATAAGCTTAGAAAACTTAGATGGGAATCCAAAATACTCTAAAGCTTTCACCAAAGTAGGCCAGCCCATAGAATTATAAGCTTTATCCATATCTATTTTGATTGAGACTAATCCTTTGGTAGATTTAGAATACCACCTGAGCAACCAGAACATGATCCAACATCGATCTCCCTTTTTGAAAGGCCATATGCTCTTCAAAAATCAATTTAGGAATAATAGAAGATAATATGTTCAAAAGAACCTTGGCAGTCACCTTATAAATTGTATTGCACAAGCTAATGGGTTTGTAATTTGAAGGAGCCATAGGATTGCTCACCTTAGGAATCAATACAATTAAAGTCTATTTCCAAACAGAACTCATCTCCTCAGTATAAAAGAACTAATTAAATAAGCCTTCATGCTTATTGCACATTTGGTAGTCATATTGATTAGAAATACTTCCTTCCTGCTGTAACCTTGACTCTTCGGCCAATTAAAAGAGTATCATGGATTATGACTAATAAAACTTGTCAAGTTAAATAAGCCTTCATGCTTATTGCAGTCCCTGCTGATGGGTTGACGAAGTGGGGATTCCACTACTACAGCCTTTTTAATAGCTTGTTGAGTAGATGAAGCTATCAGCGACCTAGCCACATCTTGGCTTGTTGAGTCCGATGCCATACGTCCATTCAAATCTTAAGCTTCAGGCTGTAGAAACACTTCTATAATTCTAGCTTAATTTGTTAAAGTGTATAGCCATGAAAGCCTTCTTTTTTGACCTTCGAAGTCTTGGGATACTGGAGAAGGTGATGGCCTTGAAATTTTGGAGAATCACTAGTATATGTTGAAATTGAAGCTACTACATTCGTTTTCTTGAAGGATTTGATATGTTAACCAATAATTTTGGATATTTATTTAGAGATCTTAGCACGAAGCATGTGTCAATCTAAATAAATATGAGAATCCCCTTATCCTACATGAGTGACCTTCTCCATACCAAGATTAATTCTATTTCTTGAAATACACAGTGGCACACCATTTTGTCAAAGGGCTTTAACATCCTTGCACGACAAATCATCAGGTTCTGCTGAGCTTGTAATCTGACTTCATCAAGTAGATCAAGCTCCTTCATTTTCAATGTAGCATTCTTCTCTTGAGTATGATCATACTAGATGGAAACTCAAAGAGATGGTAGTTCAAGTTCCAATGGTAATACTACTTCAGCTTCGAACACTAATAAATAAGGAGTGGCTTTGGTCAATATTTTGTATGTTGTATGATACACCCACAACGCCTCTACCATCATCATGTGCCATTTACTTTTACTTTTGGGGATAATCTTCTTCAATAATTTCACAAGTGTCTTATTAAAGGCTTCCACCAAGCCATTTTCTCTTGGTTGTACATAGATGAATATCCTCAATCAAATTTATGTCGTTCAACAAACTTATATATTTTAATACCTTTAAAAGATGTATCATTATCTAGGATTATGTGGTATGGTATACTATATATATATATATATATATATATATATATATATATATATATATATATATATATATATAAAATATATATATATATATATAAATATATATATATATATATATATATATATATTATGGGTAACAAAATTAATCACATGCTCGAATGTGACTTCTTTGAATAGAGTCACTTCTACCCACTTAGAGAAGTAGTCAGTTGCTGCCAGAATGAAGCGGTATCCTACTAATGAAAGTGGATCTATTGGCTAAATTACATCAGTGCCCCAACATTCAAATAAGGAACCTCCCCTTGCAATGTTTAGTGAAACATCCATGACTAAAGCAAAAAGATATGGACTTAAGGCTGATCCCCTGATGAATCAAAAACCCAACACCGACCCCCATAAAAGAAAAATACTTGTCAACCCACTCTATGTTTGACACAAGTAATAACTCTTGCATACATACTTTAATGATTGAATATAAGCATTATAACTTTATTCTTTCAAGAACTCGTTCATAGCTACGTACTCTTGGAACCTATACAAAGATTTCTCTAAAATCAATAAATATCATATGTAGATCCTCTTATTTTTCTTATAATGTCTCCATCAAACTCTCAATAATGTATGGCTATCCATAATCAACATACCCATCAATGATTCCAAAATGATTTGAGAAACATTTAGTATCACCCCGCAACCTATGCTCCATAACTTGCTCCCACGTTTTAAAGTATGACACATTAACTTAATTCCTCTATAATTTGCACACTATTATACATCACCTTTATTCTTAAAGAATAGGAATTAACACACATATTCTTCACTGTTACATACACTTTTTAGTATTCAAAATAATACTAAAAAAGTTTAGTAAGCCAAAAAATTCATTCATCTCCTAAGCATTTCCACATCTTATTGGAATACTCAGGTCCAACAGCTTTCATACTTCATTTACTTTAAAGCCTCTCTAACTTCCGATTTTACTAATACGTATAAAAAAAAATCTTTATTTTCATTTTGAGTGCTAATTACTAAAGTCAATAGTATTTTCATTCCTCATTAAAAGTTAGCAAAATATCTCATCCCACTTGTTGAATATCATCTAATTCTAAAAAAAGTACTTTTTGATCTTCATCCTCAATACACCCACTTGAACTAAATCATTACTAACTACTATCTCTTTATTTGGCTAACTTTTATATATTCATCTTTTCCTCTTAGTATCAATTTATTATATAAATCATTAAAGCTAGAACCTTTTACAACGTAAATAGTTTTCTCAAATTCCTTACGAGACTTTTTATATCTTTCTAATTATCAAAATTTTACATCTCAACCTATTTTATAATAAATCTTCTTATTTTTTTACTCTTCATGTACACTTTGGTTCTAGCAACAACTATTTTTTACTATTAGGAGCTTTTTTCCTTCGAAAACTCTTAAGTATATCTTTTGCAATATTCTTAATATCACTACCACTTTTTCTCACATAATTAGCATCCTCATGCACAAATAATCATAGATCTAAAATCTTACTCTCAAAATATTTTTGTTAATATTCTTAAATGCCCCCCATCTAATTGTAAAAAATTATTTTACTTTTTTTATTTTTGCCCCTTATCTTAAAGTCCCAACTAATAATAGATTTGGGTTCATAAATTTTCACTCAGAATAACTTCACGATCTTTACAATCTAAATGATCCTAATTTTCTTATAAGAAAATAATCAATCTGCATTTTATATATCCATTTTTAAAGTGATAAAATGCTCATCACTTTTCTTAAATAAAGTATTAGATATTATAAATCATAAGTTAAAGAAAAATCTGTATGATACTACCACATTCATTTGTCATTTCAAATCCATGGCCACCATAAAACTTTTAAAATCATCATCCTCTTACCAACATGCCCATTTAAATCTCCCCAATAAAAACCTTATTTTAAGAGGTATCTTATTGTATTAATTCTTCTAAGTCATTCCAAAATTTATAAGTACTAATATCCAAACCTACATAAAATAAGCACTTATATAATATTAACAATCTTAGCATCAATAATAATTACTTTAAAGCTACAATTCTATCTCTAATCTATTAATTTTTATAACCTATCCTTCAAACTCTTATCTATAATCACACATACAATATTTCTAGTACGACTCCTACCCGACTACCAAGTTATTACCTAAACTATAAATCACCTTGGCCTTCTCTCCAACCATTTAGTTATAATAATATTAATTAGAGTATTTATAATAATATAATTAATAATGTTAATAATAATTAATTATAGTTAATTTATAACAAAATATAATTAACATAATTAATAATTAATTATAATTAATTATAATTAATATAATAATAAATAATTAATAATTAAATATTTATAATATAATCATTTTTAATAAATAAATATTTGTTTTAATTATAATTAATCCCAATTAACTATATTTAATAATAATTAAGTATAATTTAATATAATTATTTTAATTAATTTTAATTAGAAAAGATTTGAGGAGGATTTAAGAGAAATGCTATAGTGAGATAGGATTTATACAGGATTTGAGTAGAATTTATGCTAAATCAATAAGTTAAATCCTCTATTTTTCTCTTTCTAAGCTGGATAGGTTTCTAGGATTTGGCTAAAGAGGTGTGCGAAAGGAAGAAGATAACTACCTCACATGAGCAAGCTTCTTCATCATTGTTACTTCGATCCAATGAAGAACGATTAAGGTAGGCAAGAGTCTTGAGTTTGCGAATAGGGTTTTGACCCTCAACGCTTGCTATTGCAAATCTAGGATCCCTAGCCTGTGTTTTTGATGATGATAAATCTTATTGATTGAATTATATTTCTCAAGAAATATATTGATATTGTTTGTGTCTTTTACACTAACGATTGTAAGTAAAATACTCAGGATGACTAAGGACTCAAGATTGATAGGTTAGAGGTCAAGTCAAAATCAGTCAATATTTTATTTTTTTTAATTTCTATTTTCTTGAGTAAGGCTACATTAGAGTGTATGGAAATTGGGTGACCAATAACACACACACATGGGGAGTGAGGAATTTTAAAAAAAAATAAATTAAAGTTTTCTAAATAATCATACTATACGATGAATTTATTTAAATATTGGCTCAATGGCTAATTGAAAACTCATGTTCTGTGAAACTAATGATGTAATGAATATATATGTACTATACGATTTGTTTCATTATTAAAACCCTAGCCATCAGTTATAAATTAAATAAGATATTTTAAAAATTTATTTTGAACATAATCATAATTATATGATAATTATAAATCTTGCTTAAATTATCCTCCATGATTAGTCAATCAAATCATGGTTATAAATAATATCAATCATATTGTATGATCTTCAGTTCATACTGGACTGACAGAGATGAAATCTGTTATCTCAGTGATCATACCAAATGAAATCATAATTTTGAAACTAATGTACTGTATGATATTCATATCATACCAATGATCTACTTGAAATACACTGGTCGTACTATACGATTATCAGTTCATATTAGGCTACAGAGGTGAATTTTAATCATCCCAGGGTTTGTCTCGTTATGAATAAAGAGAAACTAAACACATCGTACTATAATGAACAAAGGGTCGTATTGTATGATATATTCATTAATTTTGAACAATTAGTTTGAACGATTGTTTGCATCATACTGAATGAATTAGCTTTTGAACTGATCATACTGTAACGAATAAGGTTGTAATATACGATAGAAGATGACCAACATAAATTTTAGGTTTTTAAAACCTAGCACTCAGCTATATTTAATTTTTTTCCTCTAATAATATAAAAGAGAATGTGACTAAAGGAGAACTCTAAGAGGAAGCTTTTAAAGAAAATTAGGATTGTTGAGAGGAAGGAGAAGTGTAGTTTGAGCATGAAGGAAAGTAGTGTGAGGGGTTCACACAGTTCTCTGGCTAGCTACATCTTGCGCCTCTAATTGATTGCCTCGTGAGTCTTTGTAAGCCTCTAGGGAGAGGGACTTTTTAGTCCAGTCCTTAAGGTTCTCTACCTTCTCCAGAGGGAGATAAAAGGAGTCAAGGTTCCTCTGCCTTCTCCAGGAGGGAGGAAAAGGAGCTGAGATTCTCCTCTTCTCCAGAGGGACAAAAAGGAAGCCAATATTCTCTTCCTGTGAAAGGATCTTCGGTCCTTCTACTGCAATAGGTTGTGGAAGATTGTTAGCAAAGGCTTCTTCACTTTACTGAGGAAGAAATAAAGAATCCACCTACTGAGTGCAGGACTCTAGGGAGTGGACTTTAGTCAAGGTTGACCAAACTATTATAAAAATCTATGGTGTGCTCTTTTCTTTTTCTACATTTTACTTTTGTATTTAATCTTCGTTATAATTGCTAGGGAAAATTATGATTAATTTTTATTTATGCAATTTAGATTTCATCATCATTATTTTCAATATTGAGTTAAGTGTTAGCTACCATATTGTGAAAATTAATTGCTATTTTAAAAGTCTGAAAAATCTACAAAAGGTTAGTACTCCAGTTAGGATTATTTTTAAGTACTAATTCACTCCTCTCTTAGTGCATCTCAAACTTCAAGTGGTATCGAGAGTGGGTCTCAAAGTAGTGTTTTAGAAAGCCTTGAGCATAAATGATCAATAACACATTTTGGTAATTGTAATATTATGGAGGTTATATTAGTACTGTACACCTTTATTGAAACATCCCATGATTTCTTAAAAATTTGTATGTCTACATTTCTGTTAATCTATTGACTATAGAATTTGACAATGATTCAAATGATTATTCACCTAACAATCTCATAAAGTTAATGTTTCAAAATTGCTACTCTTTAATGAATGGGCAATAAGGATAAGAACTCGCATAGTTAAAATGCTAGTTTCTGAATTATTTCTTTAACTTTAAAAATTCAAGACTATATGCGGTTTCCTACACGCACTACAAAAAAGTGATTTGGGATAGTTGTATCTCCTACGAGAGAAACCAGTATAGTAAAAGTCTAGGCTAAATATTTTTTTGCATGATTATGAACTTTTTCTCATCAAAACCTAGCGAGACTAGTCTAAATGTATACTAGGTTAACCAGCATAGTAACATCCTTGCAGTACTAGATAGGAGAACTATCAATTATAAAAAGTTAATAAAGTTTTACATTATTTACCTAGTTCTTATGATAACAAAAAATTTATAATTACTGAATCAAAGGATTTAAATGTTTACTCAATAATAATTGCTTGGATTACTCATTGCCTACAAGAAATGCGTAGTCAGGAAAATGAGCAAGGAGAAAAGAAGGAGAGAATTGTAGTACTAAAAAATAAATGATTTTGATAGTGATAGTTCTGTAGGAGTGAGGATCACAAAATAGCTTTGATGATGCACTAGTTTAAGAGCTTTTCAAAAGAAAAATAGAATCGTCATCAAAATAACTAAGCAAAGGTAAAAGCCATAATTCTATTAAAGTTTTGTATGATACAATTTGCTTTAAGTGCAGGCAAATCATGTCACCTTTGAGCTAACTACCCCAACTTGAAGACTCACCAAATAAGGAAAAGGGTGAAGAGAAGCCCAAATATAAGAGGGTAAGCAAAATGTAGAAAAGCTTTTTGGGCCAACATCTGCCTTAGAATCGTCAGAAGAAGAAAGCATAGAAGGAGGTAACAAGTTATATCTAATGGTAATGAATAATCTTAATCATCAGATCAAGATGAGGTATGTCAACTCTCTTTTGATAAAATTTATTTATTATGAAAAAATTCATGATCATATAAGATAGCTTAATGAAAATGCATGCTAGTCTTAATACACTGAATTTTTTTCTTTATAAAAAGAGCATGTTAGTCTAATCTTCGATACTCTACTTTAGTAATAATATTAATAGCTTTATTAGATGAGTTTGATGCATTAAATAAGAAGCATATTGAACTGTCTAATTTACACAATTCTTAAAAATATCACATATTGAACTAGAAAAAGCATTCAAGGAGTTAGAACAACTTGCATGTCAATAGATTAATGAGCATACAATAAAAGAGAAGTTCAAGCAAACAAGTATAGATTTTTAAAGAAAAAGTTACTATACTCGAGAATAATAAACCACCATTCACTAGCTCAGTAGCATAACCACTCAACATAACATGCATCACATAAACCTGGAAGAGGCCCATTACCTACATAGGTTAGTAAACCCATTCCCTATTGTGTTACTCTTTGGCATGTTAGGACATAAGTCTGCATTTGTACTATCTACCGCAGGATACTTCTAGTGTGGAGGGCCTACTTGCATTCATACAAATATAACATGTATACATCTCATCTTCAAGCATAAGGTGGAACCCAACTCACTTGAATTCGCAATCTAACCTTGAATGACATTGTAGAGGTGCTCTCACAAAAGATCTGTTAGAGGCATGTGGTACCTGTGACAGTGTTGGCGAGGCATATGAATGGTGATAAAAGTAGTTCATCATCTGAGGCCAGGTCAGGAGATAAAGTGACTTTAGGAGATAACACCACTAGGAAAGTGATGGGCTCTGGTATAATAGAAACTCCAAACACTTATTGATTGAAAATGTTTGTTAATTGATGGTTTAAAGCATAACAATCCAAGTATTAGTTTAACTATGGCGATAAAATATTTGATGTAAATTTTCTCTTCTAACAAAGCATGATTAGTTTAAAAGGAGAAACTTATGTTAGAAGAAAAATGGATGAATAATATTTATATGTTAGACTTGAACTGCATTGAATATTCAAAATTTCGTTATGCCTACAAAACATATAATTGGATGAATCTGGCTATGGCAATAGGAGACATGTCATGCGGGCATGAAGACTCTTAGGAATATCACCCAAAAAAACCTAGTTAGAGCCATACCTAAGTTAGACTTTATTAAGACCACCTTGTGATGCCTGCCAACTAGGTAAATAAGTCAAATCTTCATTTCCTTCAATTAAGATATCAATACCTCTAGGCCACTAAAAATCCTTCACAATGGACCTATTTGGCCTGTTAGTAGAAGCATTATAGGAAGGAAAGACTTATGAATTTATGATAGTAGATGACTTCCTCAAATTCACATGGGTAATATATCTGCACATAAGAGTGAGTCATTTGAGAATTTAAAATCTCTCCACTTTGATTAAAAAAAATTGATGTAAAATTTTAAACAATAATAATAATCATGATGAAGCTTTGAAAAATGATAGGTTTGAATCTTTCTATCAAGAGATAGGAATAGAATATAACTCTCTGTGCCTAAGACTTCTCAGTAGAATGAGAAAACCTGGAAAAAAGAAGATAATTCTTAGTAGAATCTACTAGGGTAATGCTAGCTCAAAACAATTCTCCCTAGATACTTTTGGGTAGAAGCAATAATACCATGTTTATTTTAACATAGGGTGATATTGATTCAAGTGAATAAAAACACCTAATCGTTCCCACTTACATGTTTTTGGATGTAAATGCTTTATCTTAATTAATAGGAAACCCCCTTAGAAAATTGATTCCAAGTCTGATGAAGGCATCTTCTTAGGTTACTCATCTGTAGGTAAGGCCTATAGAATCTTCAATAAAGGACCTGGTAGTAAAGAGTCTACCCATGTGGTATTTAATGAATCATATAGGCCCCAAATAAAAAACTAAATAAGAAGAAGTGGAGGTCATTCAGGGATAAAAATCATTTGCTATAGAGAAAGAGTAGACTTAAGAAAAGTTACCTAGAGGATTAGAAATATTCTTCTAGTCATCCTAAAAATTGATCTTAGAAAACCTATCTGAAGGTGTGAGAATTATGCATGGACCTAAAAAAGAGTTAACATTCCATATTTATCTCCCTGATAGAACCCACCCAATATAGATTAGCCTTAGAGATGAAATCTTGATCCTAGGCAATGCAGAAGAGCTAAACCAACTTCTTAGGAAATGATGTGTGGGATTAGTTAAGAGACCTAAGGAGCAAATGTGGTGGAGCAAAGCGGGCTCATCAATTAAGATGAATGACTCTAATAGTAGTGAGAAATAGTCAGATTAGTAGCTCAAGGGTATAACTAAATTAAGGAATAGACTTTGAGAAATGATTGCCTCATTAAACTAGAAATAAGCCATTCGGATGGCTTAACTTTTGCTTGCTTCAAGGTTTTAATTGTATCAAATGGTACATTAAGAGTGCCTTTCTAAATGGGGCACTCCAAGAGGATGTTATAATTGAGCAACCCCACAAATTGGAGAATTCATAATTTAAACCATGTGTTTAAATGATAAAGGCATTGTATGGGGTTAAAGTAAGCACCTAGGGGTGGTATGAAAGGTTGAGCATATTTCATCTAGATAGAGTTTTATAATGGGAGTGTAGATCACCTCCTCTTCCTAAAAAGGATAAAGATGAGTATACTCATTGCCTAATCTATATAAATGATATCTTATTTGGATCTTCAGATAAAATCTGTGTGATGAATTCTAAAAATAATGAGTAAACAAGTTTGAAATGGATGCATGATGGAGAACTTGTCCACACCGATCTGACTAGCCCAATTAATGATGCGGGAACAGAAAGTTGTTGATGAGCAATAAAAAATTAACATTATCTAACATAAATTATAATAAAGTACATTCCAAAAATACATAAAGAGCCACAAATTATAATTATACTTATACTCTGCTCTTCACTTTTATCAAGTTATCCAACATCAAAACTAAACAAGTCCACATCAAAATCCAAAGTTCCTTAAAAACACACACAAGACACAACTAAAAGAAAAACTCTACCACTCATCCGTCTAGTCCTACGACGATACATAAATGTGCCTCTCTGCCATCAGTTCCTAGATGATTCTCCTGAAAAAGAATCCCACAAGCGGGTGTGCTTATTCGCACATCAAGTAATTCATATTTCTCATAAAAATTTATCATCAACATACAATAAAACATCTTTTTCATATGAAAACTTTAAATGACGGCCAGATATATGCTTAATTTCAAACCTTTCTGTATAGAAGCATTTTCTATTCTTTCCTCACAAAAACTTTCTATATAACCTTTCCTCAACATACCTTTCATTTTGTAGAAAATACATATTCGACCTAATATGCATAATATTTACTATAACAACCCTTCTCGAGTACCATAGAGTTTGTACTGATCAGTACATATTTTCATTTATTTGGCCATTCCTTTTACCATTGCTCTGATGAGCCCCTTTCCCATTTGGCTCTGTTGAGTCCCTTTACCATTTGGACTCCACATCAACATGCACGAGTTTCATATTATAATCTTATAATCTATGTAAAGTCAATCATATGCTTAATGAAAAACTAATCATGAATCATAAATCATTAGCTCAAAACATGGAAATCACGAAAAAACATGTAAGTTTAACTAATCTATTGAAATAAAGAAGAATCTACTAACATGATATTTTCAAAAATAGAATTCATAAACCACTGGAACGTTAAAACTTTAAAACATTTGCAATTAAATAAAAAAATACTAAATAATATATGAAATTTTTATGATAGATATGAGTATCTAACCTTAACAAAAGTATTAATATCCACACTGATGCCGCTTAATCCGAGGCATCCCTTTTTAATCATACTTAAATATAAAAGCAACTATTGTTACCCAACCTTTAATCATATCATATTTTCATTAAAATATTTATATTATAATCCATTTTTGTATCAAATAATTCCTTAATTATTATGTCACGTTTAATCGTTTAATTCACATTTTACACCAAAATGAATATTCAATAACTTCTAATTAAATAAAATTAATTAAATTTGGATTTATTAAAATCCCTAATTTTTGGAAACCTAATTCTATATTCTATCTAAAATCAATATGCAAAATTTTCCCTAAACCTATTTTAATTAATTACCTTAATAATTTTTGGATTTATTTAATTAGAAAATTATTAAAAAATATAATTTTTGCAAAAACTAAATTTTCCATTTAAAAACTTCTAATATCATATGAAATAAAAATTATAAAGGGGTTTACTTAAAAATCATAAATTAGGAAAAAACCTAATTTTCAATCATCAATCTATTCTCATAAACTTAAATTAAATTCCTTAGTTATCTTCCTATACCATTTAAGAAACATCTTTGTGAAGGAATTTGAAAAAAAAATAAGTTTAGAGAAAACCCAAATTGTTCTCTTCCAAAATAATAGAGATTGAGAGGGATTTGCTCAATTAAAACATACTTAATCTTCTCCTTGACTTCCTCTTCGATTTCCAAAAATTTCCTCATCAAAAAGTCCACTGGAGATGTGCCCCTCTCCCGTTTCGTCCGCTCTTCGTCCACCCTCTCTTCTTTCGGCCGCATAAAATGTCCAGAAGTAGAAAGGTTCAGCCTCTTAATGATTTAGGGAGTTAGGGATTGCATTTGACCACTTTGCCTCACTTGAACCCAATTCGTTTAATATTGACTAAGGGTACTTTGGGTATTTCTAAACTTCTAAATTTATATCTCCCAAAATAAACAAATTAAAATATAGATCTATATACCAAATTTCTTAGAATTTTGCATAGAATTTTATAAAATTATTTTTGAAAAAATCTATAACTTTAAATTTTCACTTAAATTTCATTGTGACACATCAAAATGCGTGTGACGCCTACGATAGTCAATTTGGGTTTTACAAAACTTAATTATTTCCTTAGATTTATGTAAAACAAATGATGATGGAACCTTCCTTAGCCAAAATAAATATGAAAAAATGAGTAACAAGTTTGAAATGAGCAGGGGGAGAACTTAATTTTTCCTTAGATTTAGTGTAACATAAATGGATGATGGAACCTTTCTAGCCAAAATAAAATAAAGGATATCCTTAAAAAAAAAAAATGGACAATGTGAAGGTCATTGATAATCCATGAGCTCCACTGTTTAATAAAAGGACCCAAATGGAAAATCAATGGATCAAAAAAGAATAGGGAATAATTAAATCACTTCTTTTCCTTAACTACTAAGACCAATATAATATTCAGTGTTTGTCTTTATGCTAGATTCAAGCATATACAAAAGATTCAACTGCTGTTAAAAATTCCTTAGATATTTGTTATGCACTTCGAACCTAGAAATCTATGTATCCTGGACACAACACCTCTTTTAAAATTATAGGATATTTGGATTCTAAATTTTGCAGGATGTAGGTAGATAAAAAAACACTTTTGAAACTTGTCAATTCATAGGACCAATTCTTAGTTTCTGGTCTAATAGAAAACAAAATTCAGTAGCCCTCTCCGCAATTGAGATAGAATATAATGTAGTAGGGAGTTGTGTTTTCTCAAGTCTTGGGGCTAAAGCAACAACTCTTAGATCTTGAACACCAATGTAGGAACCATTCCAATTATGTGTGACAACACTAGTATAATTTGCACATCAAAAAATCCCAATTTCAACACTTTCCACAAAGAGCATAAGATTTAGACTCACTTCATAAGAGATCATGTAGCCAAGAGAGATATAAATTACACCATATAGCTATAGGAGATTAATTGACATATATATTCACAAAATCCCTAGCCTATGACACCATAAGCACCTTGAGGAACAAAACTAGGTGTTATAGACATCATGCTCAATCCAAGAGAATAAAAAAAAAATCATTGAAAGCCATTCATCATATGTGTTTTGTGATAGTTTATTTCATGTACATGTTTTTATTTTTTTATTTGTTTATTGTTTGTTAAAAAAAAATGATTTCTAAGACCTTTCCTGATCATCACACACACTTCACTAATCAAACAAACTTTAAATTCTTTCCTGATCATACTGTATGATTTACATTCAATATATGATATACACATAGCACAGATCACAACTCTTATCACATCCACGTCCATATTAAATCACAATACCAAATCGTACTATAAGACCTATCTTCGAACTGTATGATCCATATGTCCCTAACCATTGAGGGAATTAATCCATTTGTATGAAATTATTGATATGATAATATATGATGCCTCTCATTCATTTTTATGATACCATGTCAAAATACATTGGGATGAATTAATTTGGCGGTATATAATAATTATAAATCCTATAATCGAACACTTGTTTCATACTGTATGATGCTTTTCATCAAATGTGTATCAATGCCCCTTGGGATGAACAAAATTTTAAGATGTATCTAGACGATACGATCGTATTATATGATTTGACCATTTTTTCAAGGAGTCATTTAGGCGAAATAACTTCCTGGTCGTACTAACGAACCATATCTACGGTATGAATGTCAAAAACACTATAAATAGAGTGGTTAGACGATTCATTTCACTTAAACTTTCTTCATATTCCTACTCTCTAAACCCTCCTACCAATGGCTGGTGGAAAGCCACGAAGTGTGTCTTACCCCAGGAAGTTCTACCTCCCATCGCTAAGGTGATATGTGATTTCTAACTACTGTTGATGAAGCAACATATCACAAATACAAGAAGCCTGAATCACACCATCATAAATACATAAATCAGTATGCCTGAATTTTTAGGTGAGAGTCTTTTTGACAACACTGCTTCCAATTCATCCCTTACTTTAGCCTTTCCCTTCCACTCTGAATTCTTTATGAGTTCTTAGCGAATCTTAGGATCAATGGAGAGCCTTTATAAGGCATCCTTGTTTTCTTCATTGGCATATTGAAATCATAAAAGGAACTAAGTAGAACACTTCTACCTAACATTGAGGAGTTCGACCCCATTCTACGCTTCTATTTCAGACTATGATTAGAGTAAGTCAATCTAACCATTAGGAATTCATCACTGAATCAACACCAACCCTTAGTCCAATCTAAATCACAATGCAAGGGTTACCAGCAAATCCATCATTGACCAACACTCACATGATGAATCTCAATGTATATTGATTATATCAAAATTTAACTCCATAAGACTCCCTCTACCAAAAGAAGTAAAATATGGCTTTAGGACATGTCATAACATAATCTTAATAAAAAAATCTGAAATCACTCTCCAAAACCTCATATAATAATCCTATCTTTTATATGAATAATTCCATCTTTATTATTTTTCATCCAGGGTCAAAACCCAGAAGATCCAGATTTCGATGATATGGGGGAGATGCCCCTACAGCTAAAACCTGCACCAGCACCAGCTTCTAGTGCTCCAGAACAGCCTTAGCCCTTCACCACTACCCTGTATAAGGAACTGATAACAACATTTTACCATCTTGAGTCCCGCCCTAGACCAAATAACAAATTCAACATGACAAGACATTGATGGTTTAGGGAACGTTGACTCAATTTAGACTCAATTTTCCTCCATTAATAACCTACTTTCACAACATCATACCAATCACCACCACCTGATCAAGGACAATCTTACTTTTAATTTCGTGTTGTATTTATATTTTATACTATTTTTCTCATCTTTTACTAGTGTTCTCCTTTTTTGGTGAGTCAAAAGGGGGATAAGAGTTTGGTTGTTTAACTTTTATATATGTTTATTCGTTGTATATGAGCTTTTGTTATATATTTATTCTACTGTATTGTGTTATTTGTTATATTTATTCTGTTGTATGTGTGCTTAATTTTATATTAATAGAATTTTTCGCTTTTTTATTTTATATTTTTCTTTTGTCTTAAAAAAAAAAAGAGGCATGCATCCCTTAATTTTCTAACATCTTTATATTAGTAAGGGGGAGCTAAGGGATTAAAATCTTTTAAGCTTACACGTTAACCAAATTTGTTTGCCATCAAAAAAGGGGAGATATTGAGAAACTAGGATCCCTAACCTATGATTTGGATGATGATAAATCTTATTGATTGAATTGTACGTTCCAAGGAAATATGTTGGATATTGTTTGTGTCTTGCACTAATAATTGCAAGTACAAGACTCAAGTTGACTAAAAAACTCAAGATGCATAGGTATAGGAAGTCAAGTCAAAAGAGTTTGTATTTTATTTTCTTAATTTTATATTTTTTTGAGTCAGGTCCACATTAGTGTGTATTACATTAGGGTAACTTTTACACATGCGCAAAGGGAGTGAGATTTTAAAAAAGAAAATAAATTAACAGTTTTCTAAACTAATCATACTATATGATTTAAAATTATATTGTTACAATCAATTGATTTAGAGATTGGCTCAGTGGCTAATTAAAAACGTATATTCTTTGAACTAATAATACCATAGATTAATATTATTTTATGATTTATTTCATTATCAAATTCTAGCTTCCAGTAAATTAAGATATTTAAAAAAAAAATTGAACTAATCGTATTGTTATGAAGAGACATTGATACTAAATGATTATTATAAAACTTGCTTAAATATCCTCCGTGATTAGTCAATCAAATCATGGTTTATAATGATATATGGTCGTACTATTACGATGATCATCATACTAGAGATAGAGAGCAAAATCTGGTCATCTCCGAAGATTCGTACCAAATGAAACATGATTTTTTGACTAATCATACTATATGATATTAACACAATACTAAATATCATATTTAAAATACACTAATCATACTATAACGATGACATTCGTACTGGGCAAAAAGAGATGAATTTTAATCATCCTAGAGTTCATTTCTATATGAATAGAGAAGAAGAAATAATACAACATCATACTGTATAAACAAAAGGTCATAATGTATGATATGTTTAATTATATATTATTAGTTCATCTGAATGGATGTTTACATCATAATGAATGAATCCAATTTTAAACTGATCATACTGTCGAATAAGATGTACTGTATAAATAGAAGACAACCAACTTGAACTTTTAGAGTTTTTGAAACCTAACACTTAAGCTATGTTTAATGTTTTTTTATCTCAAATAATAAATGAAAGGAACATGACTAAAAGAGGAACTCTGAGAGGGAGCTTGAAGAAATCAAGATTTATGAGAGGAATGAGAAGGTGAGCTTGAGCATGATGAGAATAGTGTGAGGAGATCACACGATTGATCCGGCTAGCTGCACCTTGCTCTCCTATGGCCTGGTGAGTCTATTGGAAGCTCTCTAGGGAGAGAGATGTTTCTTATTGTTCATTCATCATGTTCTCTTCCTTTTTTAGAGGGAGAAAAGGAAGTCTAGGTTGTCAGCCTTCTCCAGGATGGAGAAAAAGGAATCGAGGTTCTCTGCCTGTGAAGGAGCTTTGGTCTCTATGTCAACCAGGTTGGTGGAAGAGAGTTTGTAAAGGCTTCTCCACCTTGATGAGGGAGAAAAAAGGAGAGTCACTTAGTTTATAGTGCAACACTCATAGTGGACTCTCAGGGAGTGGATGTAGGTCAAGGTTGACTGAACAACTATAAAAATCTCTAATGTGCTTTTTTTAGCATTTTATTTCACTTTTAATTCTTTATTATAATTCTTGGTCAAAATTATGATTATTATTTTGTTTGTAACTTAGATTTCATCATCATATTTTCAAATAGTAGTTAATTTGTTAGCTTCCACATTATGATATTAATTGCTTATTTCAAAATTCTAAAAAATCTACAAAAAGTTACTACTCATGTTTAGGATTATTTAAAGTACCAATTCCCCCCTCTTACCGTACTCGATCTTTCACTTTGTGATAGGGACGATGGCAGAAGGGGAAAGTTTGAGGTAAATTTGGAGTTCGATGTAGGTGGAAGATCAGTGAGAAGCTTTTAATTAATATATGCTTGTGAAGAGGAGTTAGTTTGGGTTGGAGGGCTGAAAGTAGGTGGAGTTTAGCTAGGTGGTTGGATCGAGCAGTGGAGTCACGGCTTAAGGGGTTTGAATGGGATTGATAGGAGCGTGTGAGAGGCTTGTGGCTTTTTGAGGAGTTTGGGAGTTCAACAGGAGTTTGCAAGAGGAGGAAAGCCTCATTCTTTAGCCTTTCATGATAACATAGGTATATGGGATTATGCAGATAATGTTGTGGGAGAAATACCGAAGTGTGCGAATGACATGCACCAGCTTCATTTGGATAGATTGTACGAGTCACAATTTTGGATAGGTATTTCTCACCTTTTTTTAATTACATGTCAATAAATTCAACAAAAATATGATACCGTATCTAGAGCAAATCATATTTATTGCATGTTGATTGACCACATTGATACTCCAAATATTTGTTTTGAATTTCTTTAGTGAGGGTTTTATTTAGCGGTATCCAAGAGCTTATTGGATGTCATGTAGGGCTTTCACTTAGTGGATCCTAAAAACTTATTTGGATGTCACATGGGGCTTTCGTTTAGTAGTATCTCCAAGAGCTTTTTGGATGTCATGCTAGATTTCTTCCTTCATGATTTTTATGGGTCAACATTAGTAAATTTAGCATCTCTTGTTCCACTCTAACCAACTCCATCACTTAGCTTTTAGCCCATTCAAATGGCTCAAGCATCTTATCTTTGTCGCAATCATATTGCATGGGATGTAATGTTTCTGCTATATGGTTACCAGTATTGTTCAAAATTTTCCCTGAGCTTTGAAGATTCTTAGTAGCAGGACTTTGTTGCATCATATACTGATTATTATTATTATTTTCATATACTGATTAATCTTACCCATGTATAATTTATGATTACACATTAGTTTATGAAGGATCTTTATTTTTCCCTCCTTTGGTTAATTTTGTCAAAAATATTAATATATTTATTTGGGATCTTGGCACGTGGTGTGATGTGACGCCAAATAAATATTTAAAATGCCTCTCTAATCTTTAGGGATACATGCAAGTGCCATTTAGGGTACTCTTTTCAGAACTTTAGCTTGAGTCCGAGTTTTTGGTTCCTTTTTTACCTGTGGTTTTTGGTGATGACTTACTGAAGGATTACTTATTTTGTCTTTACTGACTTGTAGGAGATTTATAGACTTCTGCCTCTGTCTTGTCTTTAGGGGCTTGACGAGGGAGTATAGTCGGTGACGTCCTAAACTCTTCAGGTTTACATTAGGTTAGCGAAAGAGTTCTTCGATTCATTACTTTATGCTTTGGTGGACTTGTTGAAGAAAAATTTCTTCAATCCTTTCTTTGTGCTTTATAGATTTTAAAGGATTTGCAAGTTTTGAGTTGATTGGTAGTACTATAGTATTGTATTTGTTCGAACCTTAATTAGTCAGGATGACTTCAATCAAGATTTTTTTTTTGAAGATGCATCAACTGCATTAATCACTAAAAAAAGAAAGTAACAACTATACAAACAATTAACGACAGATTTCTCCTTAACAAACTAATAAAAGAAGGATGAAACCTTATTCATACTAATGATATCCCAAATAAAAGACTAAAGAGAGCAAGTTAGCACATAAATCCTCTAACTTATTACAATTCCTATCTATACAGTTAAAAAATCATCATGATAAAGTCCCTCTAAAAAAAAGTAAGATCTTCAATCCTCTAACCCACCTCTCCTAATTGTATCTTAAAGAAACTTAATGATGTTAGTATTGTCACTCATGATAAGGCCCTTATAATTTGATCATACCAGTCTTTGATTAAATCCTTGAGAGATTGAATAATTGAAAGCTCTAATCAAGAAAAATCCAATGAACACAAGCATGTCCAAATGCCAAAGAAAATATGCCTTTGTAGTCTCAAAAACACCACCAATTCTAGCTTTATATGAGGTAGTAACGACGCATCAACATTAACTTTGATCCAATCAAGTGGAGGAGGATACCAATGATATCAATAACCTAAAAGGCAATTAGCACCCCATGACATTAGCAACATGAACATTAAGCTTTCTCATTTCCTCGTGAATAAGTTTTATTTCCGTCTTCCATGAAAATTAAATAGCATTGCTACAATCTGACTAACAAAGTGTTCTGTAAAGATAACCAATTTCAACAGTCTTCAAAAAGAAACAAAGGATGGATACCAATCCCATCTATTTAGATGTTCAAACTTCTAACACTTCTTACATATGATTGCAACATGTTCAATGTCTTCGATCTATTACATCTTCTGGCAACCATATTCCCCCTTGCAATCTCCTATAATGACAAAAATTGATATGTATGAAAGCATTGTTGAAAAACTCACCACGAATACCTCCACCCATTGGATAAGCTAGCCCTTTTTAATCCATTCTCATATTTAACATGAGAATTATCATGAACCAGTGCTTCAAATGCTATGCTGAAGTAGACTTTCTAGATTATTGAGAGATTAGTTCCATCTTATCCTCCCCCAATTATGGTAAAATCTATATTTGACAGAATATCCTAAGTTCAAATCCAGAGAACTTACTGAGTTTCATCCTTCATTCCCAAACATCTGAAAACAGAACTTATCCACAGTTAATTTACTATTTTCTTGAGACAAAATAAATGTCGACCATCTGTTATATGTTTATCAAAAACCCAAGTGTCCTTGAAGACATCAGTAGACTCGCCATTATGTCTCCATCTAAACTATTAGCTTTAGAAACTTTCCTCCATCAGTGATAAGTTTACAAGCAATTGAACTACCTCTTCGAGTGCCATCTTATATAGAGAGCCATATTTGAAAAAAATAACCTTATGCAGCTGGGAATCTTTTTCTTGTACATCTTCTAAGCAAGTTTAGCTCTAAAGGCCTAACTTTGGTTGACCAGTAACTAATGTAACTTGACAGAGTTTTACAGTTTCTTGCAGGTGTTTCATGCTTGTAGCAGGATGATGCACTTGCTTGTCGAGTGTCACTATTGATTGTTACGAGTGCTCAAGCACCTATATTGTATGTTGTATGCATAAGAATACAAGGGACATTATCATTTTTAAGTGGGATAAGTTGCTTAATTACATATTGAAGTGGGTTACCAGTTGAATCACTTTTATCATTGATTTCTTTATACATGTCAGCTGGCATGTTATTACATCTGTTGTTTTGATTGTAGATGGATCGACGTACTTATTCGTTTACTCATTGTTGTCACTATAAAGAGTGATTGAGCATTTAATGCAAGTCATTTTCCAAACTTGCGAGTGGACTACTGTAGCAAGATGGTCTCCAAATTTATTTGCAGATGTTGTATTTGTGCTCATATGAGATCCATTGTACTCACAATATGCCCATTATTGTTATCCATAATTGGACTATTGCAGCTTGATGTCACATTCACCATTATTATTCATATGTGGCTTATTATGTTCATCTCTAATTACTTTAGTTGTATACAGGGCATTGTCATATTCATTGCTTGTTATGCCTTGAAATTGCTTGTGAATTGACTATCATGTGCTCTTTACAATCAGGTAACACTAGTCACATGTACATTGCATTTGCATAATGTCCATCATCATCATTCACAGGTAGCTTAGCATACTTGCATACAATGATACTAGTTGTATGCGAGAAGTTGATGTTGACTGCATGGGGTACTACATTCATTATATTTTTAATCTATGAACGGGTTATTACTTGCATAACAGATCTTTGCTTGTTATCTATGGGTGGTGCTTATGCATTTCATAGTTGATTGATGTCACTTGCATGTTAACTACATTTGAAAGTTTCTCACTGCGATTCCCCTTCTTGTTTACTTGCACTTGTTTGAATGCATTAAATTATCATTTATTATTTATAAGTTTTTAGTTTAATTATGCATTTTAATGTTTAGGGTATAGTTCCCTGTTGTTTGATTGCATTGTTATATTCCTTGTATCTTGTTGAAGTCAAGTCCCTGTATTATTGCTCAAGTTAGGTCATCATGTTGTTCAAATTTTGTGAAATTCAGCCCAAAATTTGGCAGCACCACGACATATCTCCCATTTGGGAAAAATTTGGGGAGTCATAGCCTTCTTCCACGTTAAGAAAAATGTGCACGGTCTGTGTCTGATGACACTATGACCATAGTATTCAATCCCACCATGCCAAGAAAGGCGTGCATGTGTCTTCAGAGGTACCTATTTTTAAATGCACAATTATTTCCCTATTGACACTGAGGCACATACATGTACTTAAATTTTTTTCTCTCCATGCTAAGAAAAGTGTGTAATAAAATTACTTGCCTCATTGCAAGTACAACAATGAGTTTTCTCCCACTGTGTGCTAAGAAAAGTGCATATGGGTGATTGCTCACCACATTTCAAGCGTTGAGGATAGGGTTTGGAGTTTTATGCCCGTGGAGTGGTCGACGACGACATCGTCAGCTGTGTCTGCTATGTCGAGGCGACGACGATTGTGTTAGCAGGCAAAAAAAGATGTGAGAAATATTTATTATTATTATTATTATTATTATTAATTATATTTAATTATAATTAATGATAATTAATGATATCATGAATAACAACAATAATAACAACATCAAGCCTTTATCCCATTACATGGAGTCGGCTACATGAATCCTTTATCGTCATTGTGTCTGGTTTAAAAGTCAAATTCTCATTTAAATCTAATAAAGAAAGATCATTTCTAATATTTTATAACCAAGTCTTTTTAGGTATACCTTTACCTTTATTAACATAAGTTAAATTTAATACCTCAACTTTCCTAACCAGGTCATTGGAAGGCCTCTATTTAATGTGACCAAACCATCTAAGGAGACTCTCTCTAATCTTATCTTCCACTAGAACTACTCCAACCTTTTCATGTATATGCTCATTTCATATCCTATCTCTAAGGGTAAAGCCACTCATCCACCTAAGCATCCTCATCTCTGCAACACTTAACTTAGTATTATTCTTCTCTTTTAATGGCCAACATTCGACACCATAAAGCATTGCAAGTATCACCACTATCTTATAGAATTTTTCCTTAAGTTTGAGGGGATTTTTTTTATCACACAATAAGCTTGATGCATTCCTCCATTTCAACCATCCAAATTGAATTCTGCTGATAATATCCCCATCTATTTCACCATTACTTGAACAATAGATCCATGATATCTAAAACATGTACTGTCATTAATGAGTTGATCGCCCAAAGTCAAAAACCCCTCACTAGGTCAATTGCTACTAAAATTACACTCCATATATTCAATTTTAAATCTACTCAAGTGAAAACCTTTAGACTCTAAGGTTGACCTCCATAATTCAAGTTTACCTTCAACTCCCTCTCTAGTCTTATCATCAAGAAGAATATCATCAGTAAAAAGCATACACCAAGGAACATCCTCTTGCAAATGTTTAGTGAGAACATCCATGACTAAAGCAAAAAGATATGGACTTAAGGCTGATCCCTGATGTAATCCAACCGACATAGGAAAATACTTGGTCAACCCACCTTATGTTTGAAACAAGTAATAACTCTTGCATACATATCTTTAATGATTTGAATATAAGCATTATTACTTTATTTTTTCAAGAACTCTTCATAGCACTTCTCTTGGAACCTTATCATAAGATTTCTCTAAATCAATAAATATCATATGTAGATCCTTCTTATTTTCTTTATATGTCTCCATCAAACCTCTCAATAAATGTATGGCTTCCATAATCAACCTACCCATCATGATTCCAAATTGATTTTGAGAAACATTAGTATCACCCCGCAACCTTGCTCCATAACTTGCTCCCACAGTTTTAAAGTATGACACATTAACTTAATTCCTCTATAATTTGCACACTATTATACATCACCTTTATTCTTAGAATAGGAATTAACACACATATTCTTCACTGTTCTGACATCTTTTTAGTATTCAAAATAATACTAAAAAGTTTAGTAAGCCAAGAAATTCATTCATCTCCTAAGCATTTCCACATCTTTATTGGAATATCATCAGGTCCAACAGCTTTTCCATACTTCATTTTCTTTAAAGCCTCTCTAACTTCGATTTTACTAATACGTCAATAAAAAAAAATCTTTATTTTCATTTAGAGTGCTAAAGTACTAAAGTCAATAGTATTTTTGCATTCCTCATTAAAAGTTTAGCAAAATATCTCATCCACCTTTGTTGAATATCATCTAATTCTAAAAAAAAGTACTTTTTGATCTTCATCCTCAATACACCTCACTTGAACTAAATCATTACTACTACTATCTCTTTATTTGGCTAACTTTTATATATATCTTTTTCCTTCTTAGTATCTAATTTATTATATAAATCATTAAAGCTAAGCTCTTTACAACGTAAATAGTTTTCTTAGATTCCTTACGAGACTTTTTATATCTTTTCTAATTATCAAAATTTTTACATCTCAACCTATTTTTATAATAAATCTTCTTATTTTTTATCTCTTCATGTACATTTGGATTCTAGCACCAACTATTTTACTATTAGGAGCTTTTTTCCTTCGAAACTCTAAGTATATCTTTTGCAATATTCTTAATATCACTAGCCACTTTTTCTCACATAACATTAGCATCCTCATGCACAAATAAAATCTTAAGATCTAAAATCTTACTCTCAAAAATATTTTTGTTAATATTCTTTAAATGCCCCCCATCTAATTGTAAAAAATTATTTTACTTTTTTTATTTTATGCCCCTTTATCTTAAAGTCCAAACTAATAATAGATGTTGGGTTCATAAATTTTCACTCAGAATAACTTCACGATCTTTACAATCTAAATGATCTAATTTTCTTATAAGAAAATAATCAATCTGCATTTTATTATATCCATTTTTATAAGTGATAAAATGCTCATCTCTTTTCTTAAATAAAGTATTAGATATTAAAAATCATAAGTTAAAGAAAAATCTGATATGATACTACCACATTCATTTGTCATTTCAAATCCATGGCCACCATAAAACTTTTAAAATCATCTACCTCTCTACCAACATGCCCATTTAAATCTCCTCCAATAAAAACTCTTATTTTAAGAGGTATCTTTTGTATTAATTCTTCTAAGTCATTCCAAAATTTTATTTTGAACTAATATCCAAACCTACTTAAGAATAAGCACTTATAATATTAACAATCTTAGCATCAATAATAATCTTTAAAGCTACAATTCTATCTCTAATTCTATTAATTTTTATAACCTTATCCTTCAAACTCTTATCTATAATCACACATACAATATTTCTAGTACGACTCCTACCCGAATACCATAGTTTATTACCTAAACTATAAATCACCTTGGCCTTCTCTCCAACCCATTTAGTTATAATAAATATTAATTAGAGTTATTTATAATTAATTATAATTAATAATGATTAATAATAATTAATTATAGTTAATTATAACTAAATATAATTAACATAATTAATAAATTAATTATAATTAATTATAATTAATATAATAATAAATAATTAATAATAAATATTTATAATTAATCATTTTTAATAATAAATATTTGTTATTAATTATAATTAATCCCAATTAACTATATTTAATAATAATTAAGTATAAATTTAATATAATTAATTTAATTAATTTTAATTATGAAAAGATTTGAGGAGGATTTAAGAGAAATGGCTATAGTGAGATAGGGATTTATACAGGATTTGAGTAGAATTTATGCTAAATCAATAAGTTAAATCCTATTTTTTTCTCTTTCTAAGCTGGATAGGTTTCTAGGATTTGGCTAAAGAGGTGTGCGAAAGGAAGGAAGATAACTACCTTCACAATGAGCAAGCTCTCTTCATCATTGTTACTTTCGATCCAATAGAAGAACGATTAAGGAGGCATGAGTTCTGAGGTTTGCGAATAGGGGTTTGACCCTCAACGCTTGCTATTGCAAATCTAGGATCCCTAGCCTGTGATTTTGATGATGATAAATCTTATTGATTGAATTATATATTCTCAAGAAATATATTGGATATTGTTTGTGTCTTTTACACTAACGATTGTAAGTATAATACTCAGGATGACTAAGGACTCAAGATTTGATAGGTTAGGATGTCAAGTCAAAATAGTCTATATTTTTATTTTTTTTTAATTTTCTATTTTCTTGAGTAAGGCTACATTAGAGTGTATGAAATTGGGTGACCATATACACACACACATGGGGAGTGAGGAAATTTTTAAAAAAAATTAAATTAAAGTTTTCTAAATAATCATACTATACGATGAATTTATTTAAATATTGGCTCAATGGCTAATTGAAAACTCATGTTCTGTGAACTAATTGTACTGTATGATATATATTGTACTATACGATTTGTTTCATTATTAAAACCCTAGCCATCAGATAAATTAAATAAGATATTTTAAAATTTATTTTGAACTAATCATATTATATGATAATTATAAATCTTGCTTAAATTATCCTCCATGATTAGTCAATCAAATCATGGTTTAATAAATAATAATCAATCATATTGTATGATCTTCAGTTCATACTGGACTGACAGAGATGAAATCTGGTTATCTCAGTGATCATACAAATGAAATCATAATTTTTGAACTAATTGTACTGTATGATATTCATATCATACCAAATGATCTACTTGAAATACACTGGTCGTACTATACGATTATCAGTTCATATTAGGCTTACAGAGGTGAATTTTAATCATCCCAGGGTTTGTCTCGTATGAATAAAGAGAAACTAAACACATCGTACTATATGAACAAATGGTCGTATTGTATGATATATTCATTAATTTTGAACAATTAGTTTGAACGATTGTTTGCATCATACTGAATGAATCTAGCTTTTGAACTGATCATACTGTACGAATAAGGTTTGTACTATACGAATAGAAGATGACCAACATAAATTTTTAGGGTTTTTAAAACCTAGCACTTCAGCTATATTTAATTTTTTTTCCTCTAATAAATAAAAGAGGAATGTGACTAAAGGAGGAACTCTAAGAGGAAGCTTTTTAAGAAAATTAGGATTGTTGAGAGGAAGGAGAAGGTGAGTTTGAGCATGAAGGAGAAGTAGTGTGAGGGGTTCACACAGTTACTCTGAGCTAGCTACATCCTTGCGCCTCTAATTGCCTTCGTGAGTCTTTTGTAAGCTCTCTAGGGAGAGAGAGGCTTTTTAGTCTAGTCCTTAAGGTTCTCTACCTTCTCCAGGAGGAGAGAAAAGGAGTCAAGGTTCTCTGCCTTCTCCAGGAGGGAGGAAAAGGAGCTGAGATTCTCTGCCTTCTCCAGGAGGGACAAAAAAGGAGCCAATATTCTCTTCCTGTGAAAGGATCTTCGGTCCTCTACTGCAATAGGTTGGTGGAAGATTGTTAGCAAAGGCTTCTTCACTTTACTGAGGAAGAAAATAAAGAATCACCTACTGAGTGCAGGACTCTAGGGAGTGGACTTAGGTCAAGGTTGACCAAACTATTATAAAAATCTATGGTGTGCTTTTTCTTTTTCTACATTTTACTTTTTGTATTTAATTCTTCGTTATAATTGCTAGGTGAAAATTATAGATTAATTTTTTATTATGCAATTTAGAGTTTCATCATCATTATTTTCAAATTGTAGTTAAGTTGTTAGCTACCATATGTGAAATTAAATTGCTTATTTTAAAAGTCTGAAAAATCTACAAAAGGTTAGTACTCCAGTTTAGGATTATTTTTAAAGTACTAATTCACTCCTCTCTTAGTGCATCTCAAACTTTCAAGTGGTATCAGAGTGGGGTCTCAAAAGTAGTGTTTTAGAAAGCCTTGAGATAAATGATCAATAACACATTTTGGTAATTGTAATATTATGGAGGGTTATTTAGTAACCTGTACACCTTTATTTGAAAACATCCCATTTGATTTCTTAAAAATTTGTATGTCTACATTTCTGTAATCTATTGACTATAGAATTTGACATATGATTCAAACTGATTATTCACCTACAATCTCATAAAGTTAATGGTGTCAAAATTGCTATTCTCTTTAATGAATGGAGCAATAAGGATAGAGAACTCGCATAGTTAAATGCTAAGTTTCTGAATTATTTCTTTTATACTTTAAAATTCAAAGACTATATGCGAGTTTCTACACGCACTACCAAAAAAGTGATTTGGGATAGGTTGTGTATCTCCTACGAGAGAACCAGTAAAGTAAAATAGTCTAGGCTAAATATTTTTTTGCATGATTATGAACTTTTTCTCATCAAACCTAGCGAGACTATGTCTAAAATGTATACTAGGTTAACCCAGATAGTAACATCCTTGCATGTACTAGATAGAGAACTATCAAATTATAAAAAAGTTAATAAAGTTTTACATTATTTACCTAGTTCTTATGATACAAAAAATTTATAATTACTGAATCAAAGGATTTAAATGTTTACTCTATTAATAATTTGCTTGGATTACTCATTGCCTACAAGAATGAAGTGAGTCAAGGAAAAATGAAGCAGGAGAAAAGAAGGAGAGAATTGTAGTACTAAAAATAAATGATTTTGATAGTGATAGTTCTGTAGGAGATGAGGATAACAAAATAGCTTTGATGATGCACTAGTTTAAGAGCTTTCTGAAAAGAAAATAGAATCGTCATCAAAATAACTAGAGCAAAGGTAAAAGCCATAATTCTATTAAAGTTTTGTATGATACAATTTGCTTTAAGTGCAGGAAATCATGTCACCTTTGAGCTAACTACCCCAACTTGAAGACTCACCTAAATAAGGAAAAGGGTGAAGAGAAGCCAAAATATAAGAGGGGTAAGCAAAATGTATGAAAAGCTTTTTGGGCCAACTCTGCCTTAGAATCGTCAGAAGAAGAAGCATAGAAGGAGGTAACAAAGTTATATCTAATGGTTAATGATAATCTTAATCAATCAGATCAAGATGAGGTATGTCAACTCTCTTTTGATAAATTATTTATTATTTATGAAAAAATTCATGATTCATATAAGAAGCTTAAGAAAATGCATGCTAGTCTTAATACTGAATTTTTTTACTTTATAAAAAGAGCATGTTAGTCTAATCTTCGAGTACTCTACTTTAGATAATAATTATATAGCTTTATTAGATGAGTTTGATGCATTAAATAAGAAGCATATTGAACTGTCTAATTTACACAATTCCTTAAAAATATCACATATTGAACTAGAAAAAGCATTCAAGGAGTTAGAACAACTTGCATGTCAATTAGATAGTATTGAGCATACAATAAAAGAGGAAGTTACAAGCTATCAAAGTAAAATTGAGTTTTTAAGAGAAAAAGTTACTATACTCGAGAATAATAAACCACCAATTTCACTAGCTCAGTAGCATAACCACTCAACATAACATGCATCACATAAACCTGGGAAGAGGCACCATTACCTACATAGGTTAGTAAACCCATTCCCTAATGTTAGGTGTTACTCTTGTGGCATGTTAGGACATAAGTCTGCATTTGTACTATCTACCGCAGGATACTTCTAGTGTGGAGGCCTAACTTGCATTCATTACAATATAACATGTATACATCTCATTCATTCAAGCATAAGGTGGAACCCAAACTCACTTGAATTCGCATATCTAACCTTTGAATGACATTGTAGAGGTGCTCTCACAAAAGATCTAGTTAGAGCATGTGGTACCTGGACAGTGGTTGGTCGAGGCATATGATTGGTGATATAAAGTAGTTCATCATACTGGAGGCCAGGTCAGGAGATAAAGTGACTTTAGGAGATAACACCACTAGGAAAGTGATGGGCTCTGGTATAATTAGAAACTCCAAACACTTATTGATTGAAAATGTTTTGTTAATTGATGGTTTAAAGCATAACATTCCAAGTATTAGTTAACTATGCGATAAAAGATTTGATGTAAATTTTCTTTCTAACAAATGCATGATTAGTTTAAATGAGAAACTTATGTTAGAAGAAAAATGGATGAATAATATTTATATGTTAGACTTGAACTGCATTGAATATTCAAATTTCGTTATGCCTACAAACTATAATTGATGAATCTTGGCTATGGCATAGGAGACTATGTCATGCGGGCATGAAGACTCTTAGGAATATCACCCAAAAAACCCTAGTTAGAGCCATACCTAAGTTAGACTTTATTAAGAACCACCTGTGTGATGCCTGCCAACTAGGTAAATAAGTCAAATCTTCATTTCCTTCAATTAAAGATATCAATACCTCTAGGCCACTAAAAATCCTTCACATGGACCTATTTGGACCTGTTAGTAGAAGCATTATAGGAGGAAAGACTTATGAATTTATGATAGTAGATGACTTCTCTAAATTCACATGGGTAATATTCTAGCACATAAGAGTGAGTCATTTGAGAAATTTAAAATATTCTCCACTTTGATTAAAAAAATTAGGATGTAAAATTTTAACAATTCATAATAATCATGATGAAGACTTTGAAAATGATAGGTTTGAATCTTTCTATCAAGAGATAGGAATAGAATATAACTTCTCTGTGCCTAAGACTTCTCAGTAGAATGAGATAACTGAAAGGAAGAATAGATTCTTAGTAGAAGCTACTAGGGTAATGCTAGCTCAAAACAATCTCCCTAGATACTTTTGGGTAGAAGCAATAAATACTACATGTTATATTTTAAATAGGGTGAATATTAGATTCAAGTTGAATAAAACACCTAATCGTTCCCACTTACATGTTTTTGGATGTAAATGCTTTATCTTAATTAATAGGAAACCACCCTTAGAAAAATTTGATCCCAAGTCTGATGAAGGCATCTTCTTAGGTTACTCATCTGTAGGTAAGGCCTATAGAATCTTCAATAAGAGGACTCTGGTAGTAAAAGAGTCTACCCATGTGGTATTTAATGAATCATATAGGACCTCCAAATAAAAAACTAAATAAGAAGAAGTGGAGGTCATTCAAGGGATAAAAATCATTTGCTATAGGAGAAAGAGTAGAACTTTAAGAAAAGTTACCTAGAGGATTAGAAATATTCTTCTAGTCATCCTAAAAAATTGATCTTAGAAAACCTATCTGAAGGTGTGAGAATTATGCATGGACATAAAAAAGAGGTTAATCATTCCATATTTATCTCCATGATAGAACCCACCAATATAGATTAAGCCTTAGGAGATGAATTCTTGATCCTAGCAATGCAAGAAGAGCTAAACCAACTTCTTAGGAATGATGTGTGGGAATTAGTTAAGAGACCTAAGGAGCAAAGTGTGGTTGGAGCAAAGCGGGTCATCAAAATTAAGATGAATGACTCTAGAATAGTAGTGAGAAATAAGGTCAGATTAGTAGCTAAGGGGTATAACTAAATTAAGGGAATAGACTTTGAGAAAATGATTGCCTCAGTAACTAGAATAGAAGCCATTCGGATGGTCTTAACTTTTGCTTGCTTCAAGGGTTTTAAATTGTATCAAATGGACATTAAGAGTGCCTTTCTAAATGGGGCACTCAAAGAGGATGTTTATATTGAGCAACCCCACAAATTGGAGAATTCATAATTTTAAACCATGTGTTTAAATTGATAAAGGCATTGTATGGGTTAAAGTAAGCACCTAGGGCGTGGTATGAAAGGTTGAGCATATTTCTTCTAGATAGAGGTTTTATTAAGGGTAGTGTAGTCACCTCCCTCTTCCTAAAAAGGATAAGAGATGAGATACTCATTGCCTAGATCTATATAAATGATATCTTATTTGGATCTTCAGATAAAAATCTGTGTGATGAATTCTAAAAATAATGAGTAACAAGTTTGAAATGAGCATGATGGGAGAACTTGTCACGAACCGATCTGACTAGCCCAAATTAATGATGCGGGAACAGAAAGTTGTATGATGAGCAATAAAAAATTAACATTTATCTAACATAAATATATAATAAAGTACATTCCAAAAATACATAAAAGAGCCACTAAATTATAATTATACTTATACTGCTCTTCACTTTTATAAGTTTTCCATAACATCAAAAACTAAACAAGTCCACATCAAAATCCAAAGTTCTTAAAAACACACACAAGACACAAACTAAAAGAAAAACCTACCACTCATCCGTCTAGTCCTACGACGATACATAAACTGCCTCTCTGCCATCAGTTCCTAGATGATTCTCCTGAAAAAGAATCCCACAAGCAGGGGTGTGCTTATTCGCACATCAAGTAATTCATATTTCTCATAAAAATTTACATCAAACTACAATAAAACATCTTTTTCATATGAAAACTTTAAATGACGGCCAATACTGCTTAATTTCAAAACCTTTCTGTATAAGAAGCATTTTCATATTCTTTCCTCAAACAAAAACTTTCATATAACCTTTCCTCAAACATAAACTTTCATTTTGCATAGAAAATACATATGAACCATAATATGCATAATATTTACTATAACACCCTTCTCGGAGGTACCAATAGAGTTTGTACTGATCAGGTACATATTTTCATTTATTTGGCCATTCCTTTACCATTGGCTCTGATGAGCCCCTTTACCATTTGGCTCTGTTGAGTCCCTTTACCATTTGGGCACTCCACATCAACATGCACAGTTTCATATTATAATCTTATAATCTATGTAAAGTCAATCATATGCTTAATGAAAAATAATCATGAATCATAAATCATTAGCTCAAAACATGGAAATCACGAAAAACATGTAAGTTTACTAATCTATTGAAATAAAGAGAATCTACTAACATGATATTTGCAAAAATAGAATTCATAAACCATCTGAACGTTAAAACTTTAAACATTTGCAATTAAATAAAAAAATCTAAATAATATATGAAATTTTTATGATAGATATGAGTATCTACCTTAACAAAAGTATTAATATCCACACTGATGCCGCTTAAGCTCGAGGCATCCCTTTTTAATCATTACTTAAATATAAAAGCAACTATTGTTACCCAACCTTAATCATATCATATTTTCATTAAAATATTTATTTTAATTTCCATTTTTGTATTCAAATAATTCCTTAATTATTATGTCACGTTAATTCGTTTAAATTCACATTTTACACCAAAAATGAATATTCAATAACTTCTTAATTAAATAAAATTAATTAAAATTTTGGATTTATTAAAATCCCTAATTTTTGGAAACCCTAAATTCTTAAATTCCCTAAAATCAATATGCCAAAATTTTCCCTAAACCTAATTTAATAATTACCTTAATAATTTTTGGATTTATTTAATTAGAAAATTATTAAAAATATAATTTTTGCAAAAAATCTAAATTTTCATCATTTAAATACTTCTAATATCATATGAAATAAAAATTATAAAGGGGTTTACTTAAAAATCATAAATTAGGAAAAAACCTAATTTTCAAATCATCAATTATTCTCATAAAACTTAAATTAAATTCCTTAGTTATCTTCCTAATGCCATTAAGAAACATCTTTGTGAAGGAATTTTGAAAGAAAAAATAAGTTTAGAGAAAACCCAAATTGTTCTCTTCCAAAAATATAGAGATTGAGAGGGATTTGCTTCAATTAAAACATACCTTAATCTTCTCCTTGACTTCCTCTTCGATTTCCAAAAATTTCCTCATCAAAAAGTCATCACTGGAGATGTGCCCCTCTCCCGTTCGTCCGCTCTTTCGTCCACCCTCTCTTCTTTCGGCCGCATAAAATGTCGCAAGATGAGAAAGGTTCAGCCTCTTAATGATTTAGGGAGTTAAGGATTGCAATTGACCACTTTGCCCTCACTTGAACCCTATTCGTTTTAATATTGACTAAGGGTACTTTGGGTATTTCTAAACTTCTAAAATTTTTATCTCCCAAAATAAACAAAATTAAATATAAGATCTATATACCAAATTTCTTAGAATTTTGCATAGAATTTTATAAAATTATTTTTGAAAAAATCTATTAACTTTAAATTTTCACTTAAATTTCATTGTGACACATCAAAATGCGTGTGACGCCTACGATAGTCAATTTTGGGTTTTACAAAACTTAATTATTTCCTTAGATTTAGTGTAAAACAAATGGATGATGGAACCTTCCTTAGCCAAAATAAATATGAAAAAAATGAGTAACAAGTTTGAAATGAGCATGATGGGAGAACTTAATTATTTCCTTAGATTTAGTGTAAAATAAATGGATGATGGAACCTTTCTTAGCCAAAATAAAAATATAAAGGATATCCTTAAAAAAAAAAATGGACAATGTGAAGGTCATTGATAATTCCATGAGCTCCACTGTTTAATTAGATAAGGACCCAAATGGAAAATCAATGGATCAAAAAAAGTATAGGGGAATAATTAAATCACTTCTTTACTTAACTACTAGAAGACCAGATATAATATTCAGTGTTTGTCTTTATGCTAGATTTCAAGCATATACAAAAGAATCACACTGCTGTTAAAAGAATCCTTAGATATTTGTTATGCACTTCGAACCTAGGAATCTTGTATCCTGGACACAACACCTCTTTTAAAATTATAGGATATTTGGATTCTAATTTTGCAGGATGTAGGGTAGATAAAAAAAACACTTTTGAAACTTGTCAATTCATAGGACAATTCTTAGTTTTCTGGTCTAATAGAAAACAAAATTCAGTAGCCCTCTCCGCAATTGAGATAGAATATAATGTAGTAGGGAGTTGTGTTTCTCAAGTCTTGGGGCTAAAGCAACAACTCTTAGATCTTGAACTACATGTAGGAACCATTCCAATTATGTGTGACAACACTAGTATAATTTGCACATCAAAAAATCCAATTCAACACTTCCACAAAGAGCATATAGATATTAGACATCACTTCATAAGAGATCATGTAGCCAAGAGAGATATAAATTACACCATATAGCTATAGGAGATTAATTGACATATATATTCACAAAATCCCTAGCCTATGACACCATAAGCACCTTGAGGAACAAAACTAGGTGTTATAGACATTCATGCTCAATCCAAGAGAAATAAAAAAAAAAATCATTTGAAAGCATTCATTCATATGTGTTTTGTATATGTTTATTCATGTACATGTTTATTTTTTATTTGTTATTGTTTGTTAAAAAAAATTGTTCTAAGACATTTCCTGATCATCACACACACTTCACTGAATCACAACAATCTTTAAAATTCTTTCCTGATCATACTGTATGATTTACATTCATATTATATGATATACACAGATGCACAGATCACAACTCTTTATCACATCAACGGTCCATATTAAATCACTAATATACAAATCGTACTATATGAACCTCTCTTCGTACTGTATGATCCATATGTCACTAACCATTGAGGAATTTAATCCATTTTGTATGAAATTATTGATATAGATAATATATGATGCCTCTCTTCATATTTTATGATACACATGTCAAAATACATTGGGATGAATTTAATTTGGCAGGTATAATAATAATTATAGATCCTATAATACGAACACTTGTTCATACTGTATGATGCTTTTCATCAAATGTCGTATCAATGACCCCTTGGGATGAACAAAATTTCTTAAGATTGTCTAGTACGATACTGATCGTATTATATGATTTGACCATTTTTTCAAGGAGTCATTTAGGCGAATTAACTTCCTGGTCGTACTATACGAACCATGATCATACTGTATGAATGTCAAAAAACTCTATAAATTAGAGGGTTAGACTGATTCAATTCACTTAAACTTTCTTCATATTCCTACTCTCTAAACCCTCCTACTCAATGGCTGGTGGAAGCAAGCGAAGTTGTCTTACCCCAGGAAGTTCTACCTCCCATCGCTAAGGTGATGATTGATTTCTAACTACTGTTGATGAAGCAACATATCACAAATACAAGGAAGCCTGAATCACACCATCATAAATACTAAATCAGTATGTCCTGAATTTTTAGGTGATGAGTCTTTTTGACAACACTGCCTTCCAATTCATCCTTACTTTAGCCTTTCCCTTCCACTCTGAAATTCTTTATGAGTTCTTAGCGAATCTTAGGATCAATGGAGATGCCTTTATAATGGCATCCTATGTTTTCCATTGGCATATTGAAATCATAAAAGGAGACTAAGGAGAACACTTCTACCTAACATTGAGGGAGTTCGACCCCATTCTACGGCTTCTATTTCAGACTATGATTAGAGTAATGTCAATCTAACCATTAGGAATTCATCACTGAATCAACACCAACCCTTAGTCCAATCCTAAATCACAATGCAAGGGTTATCCAGCAAATCCTTCATTGACCAACACTCACATTGATGAATCTCAATTGATAATTGATTATATTCAAAATTTAACTCCCATAAGACTCCCTTCTACCAAAAGAAAGTAAAATATGGCTTTAGGACATGTCATAACATATATCTTAAATAAAAAAATCTGAAATCACTCATCCTAAACCTCATATAATAATCCTATCTTTTATATGAATAATTCCATCTTTATTATTTTTCATCAGGGTCAAGACCCAGATGATCCAGATTTCGATGATATTGGGGGAGATGCCCCTACAGCTAAACCTGCACCAGCACCAGCTCTAGTGGCTCCAGAACCAGCCTTAGCCCTTCACCACTACCCGTATAAGGAACTGATACAACATTTTTACCATCTTGAGTCCCGCCTAGACCAATAACAAATTCAACATGACAAAGACATTGAATGGTTTAGGGAACAGTTTGACTCAATTTAGACTCAATTTTCCTCCATTAATAACTACTTTCAACAACATCTACCATCACCACCACCTGATCAAGGACAATCTTACTTTTATTTCTGTGTTGTATTTATATTTTATACTATTTTTCTCATCTTTTACTAGTGTTCTCCTTTTTTGGTGATGTCAAAAGGGGGATAAGATGTTTGGTTGTTTAACTTTTATTATATGTTTATTCTGTTGTATATGAGCTTTTGTTATATATTTATTCTACTGTATGTGTGTTTTTGTTATATATTTATTCTGTTGTATGTGTGCTTAATTTTTATTTAATAGAATTTTTCGCTTTTTTATTTTATATTTTTCTTTATGTCTTAAAAAAAAAAAAGAGGCATGCATCCCTTAAATTTTCTAACATCTTTTATTTAGTAAGGGGGAGCTAAGGATTAAAAATCTTTTAAGCTACACGTTAACCAAATTTGTTTGCCATCAAAAAAAGGGGAGATTATTGAGAATCTAGGATCCCTAACCTATGATTTTGATGATGATAAATCTTATTGATTGAATTGTACGTTCCAAGGAAATATGTTGGATATTGTTTGTGTCTTGTGCACTAATAATTGCAAGTACAAGACTCAAGATGACTAAAAACTCAAGATTGCATAGGTTAGGAAGTCAAGTCAAAAGAGTTTGTATTTTTATTTTCTTTAATTTTATATTTTTTTGAGTCAGGTCACATTAGTGTGTATACAATTAGGTAACTTTACACATGCGCAAAGGGGGAGTGAGAATTTTTAAAAAAGAAAATAAATTAAAGTTTTCTAAACTAATCATACTATATGATTTAAAATTATATTGTACAATCAATTGATTTAGAGATTGGCTCAGTGGCTAATTAAAAACTCATATTCTTTGAACTAATTATACCATAGATTATATATTATATTATATGATTTATTTCATTATCAAAATTCTAGCTTCCAGATAAATTAAGATATTTAAAAAAAAAAATTGAACTAATCGTATTGTATGAAGACATTGATACTATATGATTATTATAAAACTTGCTTAAATTATCCTCCGTGATTAGTCAATCAAATCATGGTTTAATAAATGATAATTGGTCGTACTATACGATGATCAATTCATACTAGATTGATAGAGACAAAATCTGGTCATCCCGAAGATCGTACCAAATGAAACATGATTTTTTGACTAATCATACTATATGATATTAACATCATACTAAATATCATATTTAAAATACACTAATCATACTATACGATGATCAGTTCGTACTGGGCAAAAAGAGATGAATTTTAATCATCCTAGAGTTCATTCTATATGAATAGAGAGAAAATAAATACATCATACTGTATAAACAAAAGGTCATAATGTATGATATGTTTATTATATTTATTAGTTCATCTGAATGGATGTTTACATCATAATGAATGAATCCAATTTTTAAACTGATCATACTGTACGAATAAGGATTGTACTGTATAAATAGAAGACAACCAACTTGAACTTTTAGAGTTTTTGAAACCTAACACTTAAGCTATGTTTAATGTTTTTTATCTCTAATAAATAAAGAAAGGAACATGACTAAAAGAGGAACTCTGAGAGGGAGCTTTTGAAGAAAATCAAGATTTATGAGAGGAATGAGAAGGTGAGCTTGAGCATGATGGAGAAGTAGTGTGAGGAGATCACACGATTGATCCGGGCTAGCTGCACCTTGCTCTTCCTATGGCCTTGGTGAGTCTATTGGAAGCTCTCTAGGGAGAGAGATGTTTCTTAGTTCATTCCTCAATGTTCTCTTCCTTTTTTAAGAGGGAGAAAAGGAAGTCTAGGTTGTCAGCCTTCTCCAGGATGGAGAAAAAGGAATCGAGGTTCTCTGCCTGTGAAAGGAGCTTTGGTCCTATGTCACACCAGGTTGGTGGAAGAGAGTTTGTAAAGGCTTCTCCACCTTGCTGAGGGAGAAAAAGGAGAGTCACTTAGTTTTAGTGCAACACTCATAGTGGAGGACTCTAGGGAGTGGATGTAGGTCAAGGTTGACTGAACAACTATAAAAATCTCTAATGTGCTTTTTTTAGCATTTTACTTTTCACTTTTAATTCTTTATTATAATTTCTTGGTCAAAATTATAGATTATTATTTTGTTGTGTAACTTAGAATTTCATCATCATTATTTTCAAATAGTAGTTAATTTGTTAGCTTCCACATTATGATATTAAATTGCTTATTTCAAAATTCTAAAAAATCTACAAAAAGTTACTACTCATGTTTAGGATTATTTTTAAAGTACCAATTCTCCCCCTCTTACCGTATCTCGATCTTTCACTTGTGATAGGGACGATGGCAGAAGGGGAAAGTTTGAGGTAAATTTGGAGTTCGATGTAGGTGGAAGATCAGTGGAAGCTTTTAATTTAATATATGCTTGTGAAGAGGAGTTAGGTTTGGGTGTTGGAGGGCTGAAAGTAGGTGGAGTTTAGCTAGGTGGTTGGATCGAGCAGGTGGAGTCAGCGGCTTAAGGTGTTTGAATGGGATTGATAGGAGCGTTGAGAGGCTTGTGGCTTTTTGAGGAGTTTGGGAGTTCAACAGGGAGTTTGCAAGAGGAGGAAAGCCTCATTTCTTTAGCCTTTCAATGATAACATAGGTCATATGGGATTATGCAGATAATGTTGTGGGAGAAATACCGAAGATGTGCGAATGACATGCAGCCAGCTTCATTTGGATAGATTGTACGAGTCACAATTTTGGATAGGTATGTTTCTCACCTTTTTTTAATTACATGTCAATAAATTCAACAATAAATATGATACGTATCTAGAGCAAATCATATTTATTGCATGTTGATTGACCACATTGATCTCCAAATATTTGTTTTGAATTTCTTAGTGAGGGTTTTATTTAGCGGATATCCAAGAGCTTATTTGGATGTCATGCTAGGGCTTTCACTTAGTGGATCTCTAAAAACTTATTTGGATGTCACATTGGGGCTTTCGTTTAGTAGATCTCCAAGAGCTTTTTGGATGTCATGCTAGATTTCTTCCTTCATGGATTTTTATGGGTCAACATTAGTAAATTTTAGCATCTCTTGTTCCACTCTAACTCCATCACTTTAGCTTTTAGCCCATTCATAATGGCTCAGCATCTTTCTTTGTCGCAATCATATTGCATGGGATGTAATGTTTCTGCTATATGGTTACCAGTATTGTTCAAAATTTTCCTGAGCTTTGAAGATTCATTAGCTAGCAGGACTTTGTTGCATCATATACTGATTATTATTATTATTTTCATATACTGATTATATCTTACCCAGTGTATAATTTATGATTACACATTAAGTTTATGAAGGATTCTTTATTTTTCCCTCCTTTGGTTATATTTTGTCAAAAATTTTTAATATATTTATTTGGGGATCTTGGCACGTGGTGTGATGTTGACCCAAATAAATATTTAAAATGCCTCTAATCTTTAGGGATACATGCAAGTGCCATTTAGGGTACTCTTTTCAGAACTTTAGCTTGAGTCCTGAGTTTTTGGTTCCTTTTACCCTGTGTTTTGTGTGATGGACTTACTGAAGGATTACTTAATTTGTCTTTACTGACTTGTTAGGAGATTTATATGACTTCTGCCTATGCTTCTTGCTTTAGTGGGCTTGACGAGGGAGTATATGTCGGTGACCTAAACTCTTCAGGTTTACATTAGGTTAGCGAAAAGAGTTCTTCGATTCATTACTTTATGCTTTGGTGGACTTGTTGAAGAAAAATTTCTTCAATCCTTTCTTTGTGCTTTATAGATTTATTAAAGGATTTGCAAGTTTTGAGTTGAATTGGTAGTACCATATGTATGTAGTATTCTGAACCTTAATTAGTCAGGATGACTTCAATCAAGATTTTTTTTTTTTGAAGATGCATCCAACTGCATTAATCACTAAAAAAAGAAAGTACAAACTACAAACTATTAACGACAGATTTCTCCTTTAACAAACTAATAAAAGAAGGATGAACCTTATTCATACTAATGTATTCCCAAATAAAAGAACTAAAGAGAGCATAGTTAGCACATAAATCCTCTAACTTATTACAATTCCTATCTATACAGTTAAAAAATCACATGATTAAAGTCCTTAATAAAAAAAAGTAAGATCTTCAATCCTCTAACCACCTCTCCTAATTGTATCTTAAAGAAACTTAATGATGTTAGTATTGTCACCTTCAATGATAAGGCCCTTATAATTGATCATCCAGTCTTTGATTAAATCCTTGAGAGATTGAATAATTGAAAGCTCTAATCAAGAAACATCCCAATGAACACAAGCATGTCCAAATGCCAAAAGAAATATGCCTTTGTAGTCTCAGAAAACACCACCAATTCTAGCTTTATATGACGGTAGTAACGACGCATCAACATTAACTTTGATCCAATCAAGTGGAGGAGGATACCAATGATTATCCAATAACCTAAAAGGCTAATTAGCACCCCTCATGACATTAGCAACAATGAACATTAAGCTTTCCTCATTTCCTTCGTGAATAAGTTTATTTCTCGTCTTCCATGAAAATTAAATAGCATTGCTATACAATCTGACTAACAAAGTGTTCTGTAAAGATAACCACTTTCAACAGTCTTCAAAAGAAACAAAGGAATGGATACCAAATCCCCATCTATTTAGATGTTCAAAAACTTCTAACAACTTCTTACATATGATTGCAACATGTTCAATGTCTTCGATCTCATTACATCTTCTTGGACAACCATTTCCCCCTTGCAATCTCCTATATGACAAAAATTGATATGTATGAATAGCATTGTTGAAAACTCTCCACCAGAATACCTCCACCCATTGGATAAGCTTAGCCTTTTTAATCCATTCTCATATTTGAACATGAGAATTATCATGAACCAGTGCTTCAAATGCTAATGCTGAAGTAGACTTTCTAGATTATTGAAGGATTAGTTCCATCTTATCCTCACCCAATTATGGTAAAATCTATATTTGACAGAATATCCATAAGTTCAAATCCAGAGAACTTACTGAGTTCACCTTCATTCCAGCAAACATCTGAAATGAACTTATCCACAGTTAATTTACTATTTTCTTGAGACAAAATAAATGTCGACCATCTGTTATATGTTTATCAAAAACCCAAGTGTCCTTGAAGACATCAGTAGACTCGCCATTAGTCTCCATCTAACTATTAGCTTTAGAAACTTTCCTCCATCAGTGATAAGTTTACAAGCAATTGAACCTACCTTCTTCGACGTGCCATCTTCATATAGAGAGCCATATTTTGAAAAAAATAACCTTATGCAGCTAGGAATCTTTTTCTTGTACATACTTCTAAGCAAGTTTAGCTCTTAAAGGCCTAACTTTGGTTGAACAGGAATGTAGACCGCGACCTCTCCACTTCAATGGTCTACACATTACATTCCAATTAACATAATGAAGTCCAAATCTTCCATTCATCTTATTCCAAATAAAACTTCCACACAACTTATCAATCTCATCTAGAACACCTTTCGAGATCAGAGAATGTGTACAGTGAAAAGTCGAATAAGAAAGCAAAACTGATTTTATAAGAGTGATTTTCCCGGCTAATGAGATGAACTTGCCACCCCAAACATTTAGCATTCTCAAGGCTTCATCAAGAATGAATTGGACATCCACTCCTACAAGCCTACTCAAAGTAATTTTAACTCCAAGATAATAGAACTCCTTAATCGATTTGAATCCCATAATATGAGAAATAACACACTTTTTTACTTTTTCCTTAAAATTTTGCCAAATAGAATGCCAGATTTATTAACATTTACTTTTTGACATGTCCAACCACAAAAGTCTTTTAAAATACCTTTGATCTCCTTTACTACCTTCATATTAGCTTTTGAGAAAATAATAATGTCATCTACATAGAGCTAATGTGAAATCCTTGGGCCATTTGAACCCACAAGTACTCCAATTGAATCACCTTTCTAGATAAAAGCATTTGATAAAAGTTGAGAGCAAAGGATAAATAAAAAAGGCGATAAAGGAGAACCTTGACGAAAGCCACTCCTAGCATTTATCCAACTTGAAAGGTTGCCATTAATCAACAAAGTGATTCTTGGTTCTTGAACACATTCTAAAATAAGCTTAGAAAACTTAGATGGGAATCCAAAATACTCTAAAGCTTTCACCAAAGTAGGCCAGCCCATAGAATTATAAGCTTTATCCATATCTATTTTGATTGAGACTAATCCTTTGGTAGATTTAGAATACCACCTGAGCAACCAGAACATGATCCAACATCGATCTCCCTTTTTGAAAGGCCATATGCTCTTCAAAAATCAATTTAGGAATAATAGAAGATAATATGTTCAAAAGAACCTTGGCAGTCACCTTATAAATTGTATTGCACAAGCTAATGGGTTTGTAATTTGAAGGAGCCATAGGATTGCTCACCTTAGGGATCAATACAATTAAAGTCTATTTCCAAACAGAACTCATCTCCTCAGTATAAAAGAACTAATTAAATAAGCTTTCATGCTTATTGCACATTTGGTAGTCATATTGATTGGAAATACTTCCTTCCTGCTGTAACCTTGACTCTTCGGCCAATTAAAAGAGTATCATGGATTATGACTAATAAAACTTGTCAAGTTAAATAAGCCTTCATGCTTATTGCAGTCCCTGCTGATGGGTTGAAGAAGTGGGGATTCCACTACTACAGCCTTTTTAATAGCTTGTTGAGTAGATGAAGCTGTCAGCGACCTAGCCACATCTTGGCTTGTTGAGTCCGATGCCATACGTCCATTCAAATCTTAAGCTTCAGGCTGTAGAAACACTTCTATAATTCTAGCTTAATTTGTTAAAGTGTATAGCCATGAAAGCCTTCTTTTTTGACCTTCGAAGTCTTGGGATACTGGAGAAGGTGATGGCCTTGAAATTTTGGAGAATCACTAGTATATGTTGAAATTGAAGCTACTACATTCGTTTTCTTGAAGGATTTGATATGTTAACCGATAATTTTGGATATTTATTTAGAGATCTTAGCACGAAGCACGTGTCAATCTAAATAAATATGAGAATCCCCTTATCCTACATGAGTGACCTTCTCCATACCAAGATTAATTCTATTTCTTGAAATACACAGTGGCACACCATTTTGTCAAAGGGCTTTAACATCCTTGCACGACAAATCATCAGGTTCTGCTGAGCTTGTAATCTGACTTCATCAAGTAGATCAAGCTCCTTCATTTTCAATGTAGCATTCTTCTCTTGAGTATGATCATACTAGATGGAAACTCAAAGAGATGGTAGTTCAAGTTCCAATGGTAATACTACTTCAGCTTCGAACACTAATAAATAAGGAGTGGCTTTGGTCAATATTTTGTATGTTGTATGATACACCCACAACGCCTCTACCTTCATCATGTGCCATTTACTTTTACTTTTGGGGATAATCTTCTTCAATAATTTCACAAGTGTCTTATTAAAGGCTTCCACCAAGCCATTTTCTCTTGGTTGTACATAGATGAATATCCTCAATCAAATTTATGTCGTTCAACAAACTTATATATTTTAATACTCTTAAAAGATGTATCATTATCTAGGATTATGTGGTATGGTATACTATATATATATATATATATATATATATATATATATATATATATATATATATATATATATATATATATATATATATATATATATATATATATATATATATATATATATATATATATATATATATATATTATGGGTAACAAAATTAATCACATGCTCGAATGTGACTTCTTTGAATAGAGTCACTTCTACCCACTTAGAGAAGTAGTCAGTTGCTGCCAGAATGAAGCGGTATCCTACTAATGAAAGTGGATCTATTGGCCAAATTACATCAGTGCCCCAACATTCAAATGGCCAGGATGTTATTATATGGTGCAATGAATCTGGAAGTTGATGTATCACATCATAGTAAATCTAACACTTGTATCCTATTATCTTGATCTTGATTGCCATTTTGGAATATGACTAGTGTGCACCATAGAGTTCTTCATGATCTTCTATCATAACCCTATCAGATTCTTTAGTCCCTAGGCAACTTAGCCATATTTGATCAAAATCTCAATGATATAGCATGTTGTTGATGAACGCATATTGTAATGCCCTCTTCTTGATTTGTGTAGCTGATGACTTATCTGCTAGAAGCTTACATTCTATGAAGTAATCAATAACTGGCCATCTCCAATCATTTTTTTCTTTGATATCTAAGCAATACCATCATGATTCTAAAGCTTGACTAGACTTTCATCTTCTATTGGCTGCTTGATGTTCATCTGGTTGGTTTTTAAGATCAACTGGTTGGGGAGGTTGAGGATCAATCAAGTTGTATCTTGCTAGCTTAAATATGGTATTTCCTCTTAATGCAAGAATTATAAAATTGCAAGCTCTAGGACCCAACTGTAGACTCTAATCAATATTGGCTCGTCATCATCCATATTTGTCATTTATTTAGCCAATTTAGCTAGGCAATCGACTTTACTATTCTGGGCTAGGGGAACTCTAGTTAACTTTATAGCTAGATTTTGTTTCATAAGCTCCAGAACTTATCGAAGATAGCAGGCTAATTTGAATTTGGTGATTTTTTAAACTCTGAATACCTGATTTATAATAAGTTGGGAATCACCATATATCTGGATGCTTTAGATTTTAAATGAGATTACAATCTCCAGAGACGATATCAAAGCATTGTATTTAGCCTCATTATTGGTTTAAGGTTTGTTTAAGCTGAATAAAAATCTCATTATGTCTCCCTTATGCGCTATAAAAATGAGACCGATATATGCTTAAGTTTTTTTTCATATTTGGAGGGTGGGTGTGAAAGTTTGACAGGGATGTTAAGCCCTAATGAACTAGTCTCAAGGCTAACCAAGAGGAGGGTAAGTTGGTATTTTAAAAAATCTTTTAAGAAAAAGCACAAACTTAAACCAAAATTCACCATAGAAAATAAAGTGTGTAAATTAAATATGGAAGTAGTAATAAAGAATACATAAATTTATAGTGGTCCGGTCAACTCAACCTACGTCCACTCCTTGGAGGTGCCCTCTGAGTATTGCACTAAACTCAGTGTCTCTCTTTTTGCCCCCATAGTAAGGCAAAGAAGCCTGTACAAACCTCCTTTCCACCAACCTAGGTGAGATAGAGAACCCAACTCCTTTTGCTTCCTCCAGAAGTGGGCAAAGAACCCAACTCCTTTTGCTTGCTCCTGAAGCAAAAAGAGAACCTTGATCAGATGATGAAGTAGACCTCTCTAGAACCCCCAAGGAATTAGGGATGATGACTAGAGAAGACAATGATGGACCCTTGCTTGGAGCAACCTTTGTGAAACCCCTCAAAAACTCACCATCATAAGATCCTCTCTCTCCCTCCCATGCTCTCTTTCTTATCTTGGATCTCTCAGGTCAGAACAGTAGCAAAAGATGCTCTCTTGAGTAGAACAAGAGGTCTTAAATACAAGATATTCGGAATAGCTCTTAATTTCAACAAACCGACTTTATCATCCAGGATGATATAAATATCATCCTGTACGATCAGTAAAAAATTAGCTCAATCAACCAGGATGATTTGGGATGATTAGATGGTTTTTGTTCATATCATCCAGGCCGATAGGATATCGTCCTGTATGATTAGTACAAATTGTTGAATATCATCCAGAACATCGCACTGAATAGATGTCTGGATGATGTAAAAATAACTTGATCGTCTAGGCCAATCTCACGATCTCACGATCGTCCCGGATGATTAGTTTAATTCAGTACATATCATCCAGAACATTTCCCTAAATTGAAGCAGACCGATGTTTGATTGTCCAGGAATAACTAAGGTTTGTAAACTGATCATCCCGGGCGATCCTACGATTGTCTAGGATGATATGATCGAGCAATCAAATCTTAATTAATTTCCTTAATTACCAAATTAATTTAGGCATAATTGCATTACATCATCTAGGATGATGTATTGGACGATGACAAAAAATAAATAATACCTAAATAGATCTGGAGGCAGATTCTTTCTGATTTGAACCTATCATCTCGGCCGGTACGAATAACGTTCAGGACGATGCGCTTAATGATGGCTTCCTTAATCAGGATGCCCTAATTAGGGTTTCTATTTTTAACTGATCGTCCTGTCCAATTTTTTTATCGTCCCAAATGATGTGATCAAAAATAAAAAACTCTAAAAATAATCAAAAAATTTCCCCCAAGTGTGTGTGTTCAAGGTTACTTAGCATTAGGAACCACATCGTTTACAATTGACTCAAGAAAGGTAAAAGATTATAAACTGACTCGGACCTAGTCTTCCTAATCTTGAGCTAGTTTAAATTGCAGTTTGATCTTGCGGACCTAAAATTTTAGTAGGCAAGGCAGTCGTAGATAAATAGATGTGTTTGCTATCATCAAAATTATATTCCTTAAAAACATATTTGCAATAATATCCCCCTCTTTATGATGGAAAATACAAAAATAATTAAAGCAGTTTAATGGAAACTATGTGAAGAAATAAACACAGTTCAACTAACCAACATAAAACACAATAGAACAAACAGTACAACTACTCCCGCTTTTAACATCACAAAAAGGAGGAGGGAAAATAGAAAAGAAACAAAGCAGAGACTACCAGACAGAAACAAACTATAATAAGAAAAAAGAAATAACATCATGAAAATAAACTAAAAGAATGATGACCCCTGATCATCCGAAGGAGGAGTTGGTGGTGGCTGAGAGTGAAAGAAACTGGAAAGAGTCACAAACTGCTCCCCAAACTAGACCATGTCCTGATCATGCTGGTGAGCCACATAAGAGTCAAAGCGAGCAACATCCTCCACATGTTGCTGCTCCTGTGTAGCAACGTAGGTCTCGAAGTGAGTCTCCCATTGGTCAAACCTCTCTAACAGCTAATCCAGTTGTGAGTGCTGGCAGAGCAGAGCAGGAGCAGGAACAGATGCAGGAGCCGCCTCCTCCTCAGCTCCCTCAGCTTCCTCATGCCCCGGGTGGAGATGAGTACTCTGAAGTACGTGGAAGGAGTTGTTTAAGTAGAAGGTAAGCTGATAGTTTGGTGGGGCAGGATATTAAAGGTTGTATTTGGATTTTAGGATATAGGTAATGATGTATCCTAAGGCCAGATTGGGTTTCCTCCTATATCTTGGATCTCTGATGCTCGTCAGGTGCTCAATGTATCAAAAAATCAAATATGTGGCATTAAACTCATGGTGGGAAAGAATGTAAAAAGTGGTGATTGAAAGAAGTGGAGTGATATGAACACGATCACCAGCTTTCAGAAAAATAGAGGTGTGAAGGACATGTTGGATTATCCTAGCATCTTTGAGTAAGCTGCTAGACTCTCCAACATGATAGAAAGCATTAGTGTTTCTTAAAAAGTGATTGGTTGGAGCCCAGTCATAGTCGATATCTTGACACAGGATGTGGAGTTTGTCTCCTGTAGTGGAAAGTTGTAGGAGTTCTTGACAGTCCTGATATGTGATTTCGACTGGACATCTATTCACATAGAACTGAAAAAGAGGAATTGATGTGAAGGCTAGCAAAAAAACACAAATAATAACTCCGAATTGAATGGGATGGTGAGAGTGAAGATAAAGGTCAAGGAAGTGTGTGCAAACAAATTAAGAATAAGATAGGAGAGAATTTGAGGGTTGATAGTTCGAGACACAATGATCCAAACCTTCTGGTACCTCTTATAGGTAGCTTGGTCGCTTGCCTCGGTGTTGTGAGGGTCTAGATTTGCCCTCGAGGAGCTACCAGAAGGCATACGAGACCTTTTTTACACCAGCCATGATCAGGAAAATAGAGAAGAAGTAAGAGTAAAGAGGATTCAAGAAGAATTGTGTAAGAAAAATTGACTGAATGCCTTGGTTTTTAAAGAAATGGTCTGATCATTCAGGACGATCACATAATCATCTAGGCTGATTGGGTACAATAATTACGTTTGGGATGATTGGTCAAAAAGGCAATAAAGTCATCCAGGATTATAAAAAATCATCTAGGATGATAAGATACAGGTAATCATCCCGAGGAGTCAAGCCGGATGACTGTTAAAAAAGAATATCATCCTAACCGATTATATGGATCATCCAGGATGATGCACAATAATGGATCATACCAACCAAATTTAAAACATTTAAAGCATTGCCATGTGTATTGCTCAGGACGAACATGTGGATCATTCGAGATGATCACCAATAATTGATTGCATCGGTCAAATTTAAAGGGTTTAAACGTATTGCCATGTGTATCGTCTAGGATGAACAGGTGGATCGTACGGAAGGATTACTAATAATTGAGCAAAATATTAAGAACATCATCCAGGACAAAGAGTTTCATCCAGGCCGATCATAATAAGCAAAGCAAGATATGATCATATCATCCAGGATGATAAAGTTTCATCTAGGACACTGAAAAATAGAGAAAACATATTAGTCGTCAGATGAAAGATTAGGAGTGGATTGAATGCATAATCCAGGATGATTGAAAAACCGTCCAAGATGATGGGACCAAAAATGAAATTCAAGAAGTGGATGAAGATGATCAGAGAAGGCCTAAAAACCACAAAAATAATAGTAAATGATAAAATTAAAATATGAAAAGGTAAGAGAAAAAAGAAACAAAAAAATGAATTTTGTTTGTTAAATAAACAAGGCATGAAAATGATAAATTCTTCAAGTAATTAAATTTAAAGATTTGTGAGACCAATGAGTTAACATTGTCGAAATCCAAAAATGGTAGAATATCCGATCCTGTTAACCCTATCTCAGACTTCTCTTAGGATAAAATCATCTTTTAAAAATAAATGTCCAAGCTCAGAACAAACCAATTGGATAAGAAAAAAGATATCTGTTCAAAACATGGTTCCAAAAAATATCTTATAAAATAATATACCAAAGTAATTTATCACAATAAAAAAAAATTTGAAATCAACCCTTTGAAAATATCAAATGACACATGAATTCTTCTAAGATTTTAAAGGTTTGAAAGAAAGCGAAGCTTGCTTTTTGTGTGATCATTTTATATCTCTTGTTAATTGATTGGTGCACTTTGCACATTTTTTTATTTTTGATACAATTTATGTATCTTTCAATTTTTGGTGGTTATTGCGCATCTTTTCACTTTTCTTTTCTTTTTGGGGCTAATTTTATGCCCTTGTCATTTTTTTATAAGCTATACCCCTTTTCAAAACTATAAAAAACTCTCAGTTGTGAGTATATTGAAAGTTCGTTAGGGATGTTAAGCCCTATAGAACTGGCCCAATCTAACCAAGAGGGGGTTGAATTGGTATTTTTAAAAACTCTTTTCACAAAGAATAAAATTGCATAAACCAAATCACACCACAAATAAAATGCGGAATTTAAAAGTGCGGAAGCAAGAAAAAGAACACAGAAATTTATAGTGGTTCGGTCGACTCGACCTACGTCCACTCCTTGGAGGCACCCTCCAAGTATTGCACTACAAAACATGACTCTCCTTTAGCCCCCACGGCTAGGCGGAGAAGCCCTTACAAGAACCTCCTTTTTGCCACCCCGGCAAGGCAGAGAACCTACCTCCTTTTGCTTCCTCCTGAAGCTAGCAGAGAACCAAAACCAAAAGCAAACTCCTTACCTCTACCGACCCTTCCACGGATGAGAAACTCTAGACGAAGACGAAGCAGAGCGATCCTTGAAACAACCCTTATGAATCCCCTCACAAGCTCCCCCTCACAAGATCCTCTCTCTCTCCTCTCTCTCTTTCTCTCCTCAAGGTCTTCTCAGGTCAAGGCAGCAGCCAAAGGTTTTAAAAAAATATTGAACAAGAGCTCTTAAATAGAAGAGCTCAAAAGGAGCTCATTAATTGCAAGTTGCCGATAATATCGTCCCGGCCGATATGTACATCGGCCTGGCCGATCAGTACAAATCACAGAAGATCGGCCTGGGCATCGCCAATGCCCTGGGAATAGTCTTGGATGATCGAATTTTGGCTTGATCGTCCGGGCCGATCTCACGATCGTCCTGGCCGATCTCACGATCGTCCTGGCCGATCATTTCAAATCAGAGGAAAATCGTCCTGAGCATCGCCCTGTTTTTGAGCTGGCCGATATTTATCGTCCTGAAGTAACTTAAGGATTTTGAATAGATCGTCCCCGGCCGATCCTGCGATCGTCCAGGATGATATGATCGTATCAATCATCCTTAATTACTCCCTTAATTTTCTGATCAATTAAGGCATAATTTGATAATTTCGTCTAGGCCGATTCGTGGATCGTCCTGGCCGATAATTTAAAAATATAATATACCTTAATTGTCTATGGCGGCTACTTCTTTCTATTTTGAGCTTATCATCCTGGCCGATACACGTATCGTCCAGGCCGATATGTTAATGTCGGCTGCCTTAATTAAGAATCCTGATTAGTGTCTCTGGTTTTAACTCGATCGTCCAGGACGATCCAATGGATCGGCCTGGCCGATGTGAGCAAAAATAGAGATTCTAAACTCTCAAGTGTGTGTGTGTGTGTAGGGTTACTTAGTATCAGTCTTTTGAACATTACAAACTGACTCAAGAAGAGAGAAAAAAAAGATTACAGACTGACTCAACCCTATCCTTCCCACTTCTTCATTTGCATCGTTTGTTCGTCCAATCTTCGATTCCTGAAATGTTAGAAAAAATAGGCAGTCCAAGATAATCAGTAGGGTTTGCCCATCATCAAAACATAAGCCATGAAAGAAGGTTTGCAACAATCTCCCCCTTTTTTATGATGGCAAAACAAATAAGCAATTCCTATTTTTCCTATTTCTCCCCCTTTTGACATATCAAAAAGAAAATATGAAAAAAAGAAAAAGAAAAAGAATCTCACCTACAATTTTTAATTTTGATTCAAAGCATGAATATGATATAGCATTCCATGTGATTGATTTTAAAGGCATGTAAGTTAATGAGTTTGAACAACATCAAAAATTCAAAGAATCAGAAAAGTATCCGATCATGTTTACCCTTAAGCTTGAAGTATCTTTGTAGGGTAGAGTTGTCTTTTGAAATCAATGACCTAACTCAAAACTTCAATCATATATTAGTATGAAGGATCTAATCATCACTAGAGTCAAGAAAAAAAATATCTTAGAGAATAAAGGATCAAAGTAGATACATCATAATCGCAAAACGAACTCAAGTTTTTGGCATATGAAAGCTTCTAAGTTTTTAAAAGATTTGAAAAGAGAGAAGAGCTTGCTTTTGATGGGCTCATTTTATGCCTCTTGTCATTTGAATCGCGCTTTGCGCATCCTTTTTTTTTCATAAATTCAATTTGGCGGCTTTGCGCTTCTTTTGTTGGTATCTTTGGCCAAAAAAAATTTTTTTTTCAAGCTAGATTCTCTTTTAGTCATCTCTTAAAAAGGACTTAGTTGTGAGTATATCTTCTAGATATTAGAGAATAGGGGCTCTCTCTCTAACATAGAGAAGAACAATCCACAAAACAGAATCACGGACCAATGTCAAGAGTAACTATGAATCTTGATTTGATAAAAAGACTTTAATCCCTATAATATAAGATAGATTTGCTTTAGCAAGATTAGAAAAGACCTTAATTTCATATATAATAGTTTAATTTGAGATAGATTTTTGATTAGAGAAGAAAACTGTGCCACTAAACTATACTAAAGAAAGAGACATAATAAACGGAATTTTTTCAATCATCTAATGGATTTAAGAGATGCAAACCATTGACTACAAATTTTCAAAAGCAAATGCAAGGCATACAATATCATATTAGCGATGATTTTGAAAAAAAATTTTTTTTTTTTTTTTTTTTAAGAAGAATAAATCAAACAAACAAAACACCATAAAAAGGAACAATCAACCAAAACAAAAGAACATATAAACTAGAAGAAAAAGAAAAAGGAAAAAAGAAAAAAAAAAGCAAGTAAAGAAATCAAGTTCATGCATTTATGTCAATCACACCTAATCTGGTCCTTAATGAACTGAAAGTATCGAAGGCCAGTGGTTTAGTAAATATATCGGCTAGTTGATTTTCAGTTGACACATGGTTTACCTCAATGTCCCCCTTTGTCACATGATCTCTAATGAAGTGATGTCTAATGTCAATGTGCTTAGTTCTTGAATGTTGGATAGGATTCTTAGATATGCATATGGCACTAGTGTTGTCACAAAAAATTGAGATAGTGCTTACCGGAACTCCTAGATCCAATACATGTTGTTTCAACCAAAGAACTTGGGCCACACAACTTCCAAGAGCAATGTACTCTGCTTCAGCAGTAGAAAGTACAACTGAATTTTGCTTCCTGCTAGACCATGAGACCAAAGACTGTCCAATGAATTGACAAGTTCCTGACGTGCTTTTCTTGTCCACCTTGCATCCTGCAAAATCAGAGTCAGAAAATCCAACAATTTCAAAAGAAGTGCTGTGTCTAGGGTACCAAATTCCTAAGCCTTGTGTCCCCAAAAGGTATCTAAAAATTCTCTTAACTGCAGTCAGGTGGGACTCCTTAGGGTCAGCTTGAAATCTAGCACAAAGGCAAACACTAAACATAATGTCAGGTCGGCTTGCAGTCAAGTAAAGTAATGATCCAATCATGCCTCTATACTTCTTTTGATCAATGGACTTACCACTTGGGTCCTTATCCAGTGGAGCACTAGAAGTCATGGGACTGTTAATAGGTTTGGCTTTGTCCATCTCATATTTCTTCAAAATGTCTCTTATGTATTTTGTTTGATTCAAAAAGGTTCCATCCTCCAATTGTTTTATGCTAAAACCCAAAAAGTAGGACAATTCTCCCATCAAACTCATCTCAAACTCTCTACTCATTATTTTAGAAAACTCCTCACATAATTTTTTTTTTAGAAGATCCAAAGAGTATGTCATCCACATAAATTTGAACAATGAGTAAATCATCTCCAATTCTTCTAAGAAAAAGGGTGGTGTCTACACTCCCCTTAACAAACTCCTTCTCTAGTAAGAATGTGCTAAGCCTTTCATACCAAGCTCTTGGTGCCTGTTTTAAACCATACAAGGCCTTTTTTAATTTAAACACATGATTTGGAAATTGGGAACTCTCAAAACCTTGGGGTTGTTCTACAAACACATCTTCTTTTATTTCCCCATTTAATAAGGCACTCTTGACATCCATTTGAAAAAGCTTAAATCCTTTATAGCAGGCAAAGGCTAATAGCACTCTAATGGCTTCCAATCTAGCTATAGGGGCAAAGGTCTCCTCAAAGTCAATTCCTTCTATTTGGTTATACCCCTTAGCCACCAATCTTGCCTTATTCCTAACCACAACTCATGAATCATTCACCTTGTTCTTAAATACCCACTTTTTAAATATCCACTTTGTTCCAACTACACTTTGTTCCTTAGGCCTTTCTACAAGCTCCCAAACATCATTCCTAACAAATTGATTCAATTCCTCTTGCATTGTTAAAATCCAAAATTCATCAGTAAGGGCTTGGTTAATGGTGGTGGGTTCAGTCATTGAAATAAAAGCTGAGTGGTTTACTTCCTTCCTAAGTCTATGTCTAGTCTTGACTCCACTAGAAGGGTCTCCTAAGATCAAATCCTTGGGGTGACTTGTAGAGTATCTCCAATCCCTAGGTAAAGTGTGTGAAGGTCCAACCCTATAATCCAAGTCAAAATTTTCTACTCCTTGGGTGACTTCTCCTACTCCTTCATTTTGTTGTTCAACTCCCTTCCCCAACTTTTCTACACCACTAGTAATCTCTCCAACATCCTCATCATCTTCAACTCTAGGTTTCTTAGGATCAGACTCATCAAAAACCACATGGGTAGTCTCTTCTATCATCAAAGTTCTCTTATTAAACACCCTAAAAGACTTCCCAACACTAGAATATCCTAAGAAGACTCCTTCATCAGATTTTGCATCAAATTTTCCCAAGTGTGACTTCCCATTGTTATGAATGAAAACTTTACAACCAAAGACATGAAGGTGGGAAAGATTGGGTGTCCTACCCTTAAGGATCTCATAGGGTGTCTTTTCTAGTTTGGCTCTAACATTCACCCTATTCAACACATAACAAGCTGTGTTAACCGCTTCAGCCCAAAAGTATTTTGGAAGTGAATACTCGGCAAGCATGGCTCTAGCGGATTCCACCAAGGTCCGGTTCTTCCTTTCAGCTATCCCATTCTGTTGAGGGATCCTAGGGGCTGAGAAGTTGTGGCTAATCCCCTTGTCCTCACAAAAATCACCAAATCTTTCATTCTCAAACTCTCCCCCATGATCACTATGGATGGTCACTATTTCACAACCTAGCTTTTTCTGGATCCAAGTAAAAAAGGTTTTGAACTCCTCAAAAGACTCATTTTTATGTGTAAGAAATTTTGCCCAAGTGAACCTCGAGTAGTCATCAACAATCACAAATCCATAGACTTTTCCTCCCAAGCTAGCAGTGTTAATGGGTCCAAACAAATCCATGTGAAGGACTTCTAAAGGTCTAGAGGTGCTAATGTCCTTAATGGGGTGAAAGGTGGAGTGAACTTGCTTTCCTAGTTGGCAGGCATCACAAAGGTGGTCTTTTGAAAACTTGAGTTTGGGGACACCTCTAACTAGGTCTTTTTGGGTCACTTTCCTAAGGGTTTTCATACTAGCATGACAAAGTCTACGGTGCCACAACCAAGAATCATCAATAACAATTTTTAAGCAAAAAGAAGCAGTACATTCAATGTTATTTAAATCAAGCATGTAGACGTTGTTGATCCTCTTTCCCTGCAAAATAGTGTTGTTACTTAAACTTACAATGCATGAGTTTGCAAAGAATTGCACGATGAAACCTTTGTCACAAAATTGACTGATGCTAAGCAGGTTGTGCTTCAATCCATCTACAAGTAAAATATTTTCAATCATAAGGTTCTTGGAATTACCGATTATACCTGATCCTACCACCTTCCTGGTGGTGTTGTCTCCAAGAGTAACCTTGCCTCCAGTCTTGGACTCCAAAACAACAAATTGATTTGCATCACCAGTCATATGTCGAGAGCATCTGCTGTCCAAGTACCATATGCTCTCACGAGGCCTTTTGTGAGAGCACACCTGCAAGATTATCAAATGTTAGTGATAGGAACCCAAACAGGTTTGGGTCCCTTCTTATAAAGAGTAGAGTGCAATGCATGAGTGGTATGCTGTAAATCTTGCACCTTAGGTCTCCACACCCAATGTGTATTATGGTGAACTGTGCAAGCATGTGAGATGTGTCCTAGCATGCCACATGAAAAGCATCTAACTCCAGAAAAAGGGTTTCTTAAATGATTTGAAATATAATGCCTCTTCCTAGGTTTTGGCTCTTGATTATATATTGGTGTCATCCTAGTGTTCTTGCATGATTCTAATTCATTTTGAATCTTCAAATTAATGTTCTTTAAAACTTCAATATCAACCCTCAAACTTTTCTCCATCTCTTTAGATTTCACAAAATTAGCGTCAAGTGATGTGTGTGAAACTTTTAATGCATCATGTTTTTTAATTAGTTCACAATGATTTTTATTTAACTCATCAAATTCATCAAGTAAAGTCATATGATTTGAATCAATCATTTGATGGTCATTAGTCAAAATTTCATACTCCTTTTGTAGTTTTAAGAATTCCAATTTTAAGCTAGCATGAGTTTTCTTTAATTTCCTATATGATGCATGTATTTTTTCTGAAACTTCAAGAAGTTGATCATAGGAAAGTTCACATACCTCATCTTGATCCGTATTATCATCTGCCATCAAACATAGCTTTGATGTTTCATTTTTTGGTTCTGTCTCCGATGAGTCCGATGCAGAGTCCGCCCAAAATGTCTTTTGTAATCTCCCTTTACCCTTCTTGTACTTAGATTTCTCCTCACCCTTTCCTTTGCTTGAGTGATCTTGAAGTGTAGGGCAATCTATTTTCACATGTCCGGGCTTCCTGCATTCATAGCATACAACATCAGAAGATACTTTAGGATGTTTATGATCTTTACCTTTTCTCATATGGTGCTTGTGCTTCTTCCTTAGAAAGCTTTTGAATTGCCTTGTGATGAAGGCAACTTCATCGCTTTCAGACCCGAAAGATTCTGAATCCGATTTGTGCGCCTTCAGTGTGATTGTTTTCTCCTTTTTCTTCTCACCTGCATCAAGATTTCTTTGATTCACCCCTTGCTCGTAAGCAATGAGTGAGCCAAGTAAGTTATCAATAGAATAGGTGTTCAAATCTTTAGATTCAGTGATTGCTGTGATTTTAGCATCATAAGACGAAGGAAAGCATCTCAAAATCTTGTTAACTTTTTCATAGTTTGAAAGTTCTTTTCCTAAAGCATGCAGTGAAGTAACAATCTGTGTAAATCTAGTGTACATGTCAGAAATAGTTTCAGATGGTTTCATACGAAAAAGTTCATAGTCATGCAAAAGAATATTTAACCTAGATTGTTTTACTTCAGTGGTTCCTTCATAGGTGATACATAACCTATCCCAAATCTCCTTACTAGTTTTGCAAGTTGAAACATGTATGTAATCCTCAGATTTTAAAGCACAGAAAAAACAGTTCAAACACTTCGCATTTAATTGAGCTAAATCTCGTTCATCAAAAGTCCATTCAGTAAAAGCAACTTCAGTTTTAACACCATTAATTTCACGAGAAGGTGGAGAATAACCTTCTTGAATAAGCATCCACATGCGATAATCAGTAGATTGTAAAATCGTTGACATGCGGGTTTTCCAGAAATCAAACGGCAAGTTGTCAAACAGTGGAGGTCGTGTAATCGAATAACCTTCAGAAGTGTTTCTATTTCCAAAGTTTGCCATGAATCTAATTCAAAAAGTTTTTAAACTTAAATTTTTGAATCCCGCTCTGATACCACTTGAAAGTTCTTTAGGGATGTTAAGCCCTATAGAACTGGCCCAAGCTAACCAAGAGGGGGGGTGAATTGGTATTTTTAAAAACTCTTTTCACAAAGAATAAAATTGCATAAACCAAATCACACCACAAATAAAATGCAAAATTTAAAAGTGCGAAAGCAAGAAAAAGAACACAGAAATTTATAGTGGTTCAGTCAACTCGACCTACGTCCACTCCTTGGAGGCACCCTCCAAGTATTGCACTACAAAACGTGACTCTCCTTTAGCCCCCATGGCTAGGCGAAGAAGCCCTTACAAGAACCTCCTTTTTGCCACCCCGGAAAGGCAGAGAACCTACCTCCTTTTGCTTCCTCCTGAAGCTAGCAGAGAACCAAAACCAAAAGCAAACTCCTTACCTCTACCGACCCTTCCACGGACGAGAAACTCTAGACGAAGACGAAGCAGAGCGATCCTTGAAACAACCCTTGTGAATCCCCTCACAAGCTCCCCCTCACATGATTCTCTCTCTCTCCTCTCTCTCTTTCTCTCCTCAAGGTCTTCTCAGGTCAAGGAAGCAGCCAAAGGTTTTAAAAAATGTTGAACAAGAGCTCTTAAATAGAAGAGCTCAAAAGGAGCTCATTAATTGCAAGTTGCCGACAATATCGTCCCGGCCGATATGTACATCGGCATGACCGATCAGTACAAATCACAGAAGATCGGCCTGGGCATCACCCTGGGAACAGTCCTGGACGATCGAATTTTGGCTTGATCGTCCGGGCCGATCTCACGATCGTCCTGGCCGATCAGTTCAAATCAAAGGAAAATCGTCCTGAGCATCGCCCTATTTTTTGAGCTGGCCGATATTTATCGTCCTGAAGTAACTTAAGGATTTTGAATAGATCGTCCCGGCCGATCCTGCGATCATCCAGGACGATATGATCGTATCAGTCATCCTTAATTACTTCCTTGATTTCCAGATCAATTAAGGCATAATTTGATAATTTCGTCCAGGCCGATCCGTGGATCGTCCTGGCTGATAATTTAAAAATACAATATACCTTAATTGTCTATGGCGGCTACTTCTTTCTATTTTGAGCTTATCGTCCTGGCCGATACATGTATCGTCCAGGCTGATATGTTAATGTCGGCTACCTTAATTAAGAATCCTGATTAGTGTCTCTGGTTTTAACTCGATCGTCCAGGATGATCCAATGGATCGGCCTGGCCGATGTGAGCAAAAACATAGATTCTAAATCTCTCGAGTGTGTGTGTGTAGGGTTACTTAGTATTAGTCTTTTGAACATTACAAACTGACTCAAGAAGAGAGAAAAAAAAAAGATTACAGACTGACTCAACCCTATCCTTCCTACTTCTTCATTTGCATCGTTTGTTCGTCCAATCTTCGATTCCTGAAATGTTAGAAAAAATAGGCAGTCCAAGATAATCAGTAGGGTTTGCCAATCATCAAAACATAAGCCATGAAAGAAGGTTTGCAACATATATCTTCTAGATATTTAAAGAAGAAAAACTCACTCTCTAATAAAAGGAAGAATAAATCTCAAAACAGAATCAATTTTATATGATAAATACAACAACAAGATTTCAAAAAATTTGAATGTAATATAAAGACTTTGAACATTATATGTATAAGATAGATTACTGTAGCAAGATAAAAAAGATTTCAATTACAAAGTCCAGTTGTTAATTTGAGATATACTTTTGTTTAGAAAAGAAAATTACACCGCTAAAAAAAGTTAGAGAGAGGGAAACAACGGTGTTTCTCCATTTAACTGATTTTAGAGTTGTCAAAATATTGACTACAAATTATCAAAAACAAAAATAAGGTATAAAATATCATTTCAACTATGACCTAAAAATAAGAAAAAAAACTAATAAACAAAAAAGAAAAATAACAGAGATGAAACAACTACAAAATAATAGCAAACATAAAAAGCTAACTCAAAACTAAAATAGAAAATAACAACAATCAACAGAGTAGTAAACATGTAATTCAAAATTTATTAAGCAGCAAGTTTATGTAATTAAGAGCCATTGAGCCACTGCTATCCAAGTACCACAAGCTCTCATAAGGTCTTTGGTGAGAGCACACCTACAAAGTCATCAAATATCAGATTTAGGAACCCAAACAGGTTTGGGTCCCTTCGTATGAAAAGAAGAATGCAATACATGTGTGTTATGCTATGAATCATATAATTTGGGTCTCCACACCCAATGTGTACTATGGTGAACAGTGCAAGTGTGTGAAATGTGCCCTAGCATGCCACATAAAAAACATCTAACTCCAGGAAAAAAATTCACTAATATGTTCGAGTTATAGTGCCTCTTCTTGGGTTTTAGCTTTAGATCAAGTGCTGATGTATTCCAATTTCTCTCAAGTGTATTCAATTTAGCTTTGAACCTCAAGTTAGTACTTTCTACAACAGCATTATAAACATTCAAATAGTGTTTCCTATGCTCAGATTCTTCAATATAAGTTTTAAAATCAGATTCAAGTGAGGTGTAGGATGCTTTCAATGAATCATGCTCATCAATTAATTCATAATACTTTTTATTCAATTCATCAAATTCATCAAATAATGACATGTGATTTCTATCAATTTGATTGTGATCTTTACTTAAAATTTCATACTCCTTTTGCAAATTTGAAAGTTCCAATTTCAGACTAGCATGAGTTTTCTTAAGTTTCATATATGATGCATGAATGTTCTCACAAACTTCAAGTAATTAATCATAGGTTGGTTTACATACCTCCTCTTGATTAGATTGACCAAGATGATTACCCATTAAGCACAAGTTTGTTGTCTCCTTTTCAAATTCAGTCTCAGATGAGTTAGATGTATAATCCTCCCAAAACACCTTTTATATTCGCTTCTTATCCTTATGTACTTAGGTTTCTCCTCACCCTTCTCCTTGCTTGGGTGCTCCTTAAGTGTACGACAATCAGCTTTAACTTGTCTAGGCTTCCTGTATTCAAAACAAATAACATCTAAAGAACTTTTATAATTTTTGCTACTCTTACCTTTGTTCCATTTATGATGGTGCTTGTGATTCTTTCTAAGAAAGTTTTTAAATTACCTCGTGATTAAGGTAACATCATCACTTTCAGACCCAGAAGAATCAGTGACCTTGTTGTTGGCCTTCAGCACCATAATTTTCTCCTTCTTTCTCTCACCTGCATCAAGTTATCTTTGGTTCACCCCTTACTCATAAGCAATGAGTGATCCAAGTAAACTATCAATATAATAAGTATTCAAATCTTTGGATTCAATAATTGCAGTGATCTTAGCATCAAAAGAAGAATGCAAACATCACAAAATTTTATTCACTCTTTCATAGTTAGTTAGCTCTCTTCCTAAAACATACAATGAGGTGATATTTGAGTAAACTTAGTATACATGTCAGAAATTGATTCAGTAGGATTCATACAAAAAAGTTTGTAGTCATGCAATAAAATATTCAAACTAGATTATTTAACTTCATTGGTTCCTTCATAAGTAATACACAATATATCCCAAATTGCTTTACCAGTTATAAAAGTTGAAACACGCATATAATCTTCTGATTCTAAAGCACAGAAAAAATAGTTCAAGTATTTTACATTTAGTTATGCTAAATCCTGTTCATCAAAAGTCCATTCAGTAAAAAGAAGTTCAATTTTAATGCTATTAATTTCACATGACGGAGGTGTATAACCATCCTTAACAAGCATCCACATGCGATAGTCAATCGATTGTAAAAAAAGTAGACATACGAGTTTTCCAAAATTTAAAAGGAATATTGTCAAACAAAGGTGGTTGTGTAACAGAATATCCTTCCGTAGTATTATGATTACCAAAGTTAGCCATTGATCGAAATTCAAAAGTTTTCAAAAACTAAATTTTATAAATCCCGCTCTGATACAACTTGAAAGTTTGACAGGGATGTTAAGCCTTAATGAACTAGTCCCAAGGCTGACCAAGAGGGGGGGGGGTGAATTGGTATTTTAAAAAATCTTTTAAGCAAAAGCACAAACTTAAACCAAAGTTCACTACCAAAAATAAAGTGCGAAAATTAAATGTGAAGCAGTAATAAAGAACACATAAATTTTTAATAGTTCGGTCAACTCAACCAACGTCGACTCCCCGGAGATGCCCTCCGAGTATTTCACTAAACTCAGTGTCTCTCCTTTTGCCCCCATAGTAATACGGAGAAGCCTATACAAACCTCCTTTCCACCAACCCAAGTGAGGCAGAGAACCCAACTCCTTTTGCTTCATCCAGAAGCAGGCAGAGAACCCAACTCCTTTTGCTTCTTCTTGAAGCTGATAGAGAATCTTGATCAAATGCTAAAGCAGACCTCTCTAGAACCCCAAGGAACTAGGGATGATGACCGAAAGAAGATGACGACCGATCCTTACTTGGAAAAACCTTTATGAAACCCCTCACAAACTCCCCCTCACAAGATCCTCTCTCTCCCCCCTTGCTCTCCCTCTCCTCTTGGCTCTCTCAGATCAGAACAACATAAAAGATGCTCTCTTGGGTAGAACAAGAGGTCTTAAATAGAAGAGTTTTGGAATAGCTCTTAATTGCAACAAATCGACTTTATCGTCCATAATAAATATCATCATATACGATCAGTAAAAAATTATCTCAATCAGCTAGGATGATTTGGGACGATTAGAAGGTTTGTATTCATATCATTTGGGCCGATAGGATATCGTCCTGTACGATTAGTATAAATTCTTGAATATCATCTAGAACATCATACTGAATGGATGTCTGGACGGTGTAAAAATAACTTAATCATCTAGGTTGATCTCATGATCATCCCGGATGATTAGTTCAATTTAGCACATATCATCCAGAACATCGCCCTGAATAGAAGTAGGCCATTAATTGATCGTCCAAGAACAACTAAGGTTGTGAACTAATCATCCCAGCCAATCCTGCGATCGTCCAAGATGATATAATCGATCGAACAATCAAACCTTAATTATTTTTCTTAATTACCAGATTAATTTAGGCATAATTATATTACATCATCCAAGATGATGTCCAAAAATAAATAATACCTAAATAGATATGGCGGTAGATTTTTTCTGATTTTAGCCTATCGCCCTGGCCGATATGAATATCATCCAAGATGATACGCATAATGATGGTTGCCTTAACTAGGATGCTCTAATTAGGATTTTTGTTTTTAACTGATCGTCGAGGTCGATTTTTAGATCGTCCCGAACAATGTGATCAAAAATAGAAAACTCTAAAAATAGTCAAAAATTTTCCTCCAAGTGTGTGTGTGCAAGGTTACTTAGTATCAGGAACCACATCATTTATAATTAACTTAAGAAAAGGTAAAAAATTACAAACTAACTCAGACCTAGTCTACCCAATCTTCAGTTGGTTCAAATTGTGATTTGATCTTATTGACCTGAAATGTTAGTAGGCAAGGCAATCGTAGAAAAATAGAAGTGTTTTCTATTATCAAAATTATATTTCCTAAAAATATATTTACAATAGGGTGTACTTAATTGATGATGTTCCATCAAAGTATATCTCACATACATATAATTTCTCCTTCTCTTTGACATGCATGATCTATTTGTTAGGTAGATTATCATTGAGCAGTGAATTTGTAAATATAGGATGTACATCAAGAAAATTTGCCAACACCTGCCCTGTCACTGCCTTTAATAGGACATACATGATATCAAATTGCAGGAGTATCACTGCCCACCTTGCTAAATGAATTTCAATGTTGATCTTATCATCAAGAACTTTAGTGGATCAATCTTTTATATTTAGGTGATTTTGTAAGAAAGCATGTAGTGGAAGAGTTTTTGAACTATGAAAATTAGCTCCATATAATATTTCTCAAGTAGAGAGTAGCATATTTAGGCTTCCATCATCCTCTAACAAATGAAGTACAGTGTATTCTCTTTGCCTTCTTCATTATACTAGGCCAATAATGCTCCAAGGGACTTTTTTAGCACTGTAGTATATAGGATAAGAGGCTTCCCTAAAATTGATGTAGCGAGAATAAGTGGATTCAACATGTATCTCTTGATACTATCAAACACTTCCTGGCATTATCAATCCCATTTCAAGTAGACATCTTTATTTAACAGCTTTACAAATGTCTAACACCTACATGATAGGTTCAATATAAACCATTGAATAAAAGCTAGCTGCCCTTAGAGGTCGATCGAAGGTTCCTAGGAGACAGCATCTCCATAATCACCTTGATCTTATTGAGATTGATCTCAATTCCTTAGTGATGAATGCCATACCCAAGAAATTTACTAGATGAAACACTAAAAGCACACTTGAGGGGGTTCATCTTCATATCATACTTACTGATCCTTTCAAATACAGTCCTTAAGTCATTTGGGTAATCTTTCTGATACATACTCTTAATGATGAGGTCATCTACATGGAACTCAACCTTTTGATGAATCAGCTTATCAATTATGCATGTCATTACCCACTGGTAGGTGGCACCTATATTCTTTAGGCTGAAAGGTATGACCATGTTACAGAATGTGTCGATATGCATTCTAAATGACATATAATTTTCATCTTTAAGCGCCATCTTGATTTTATTATATCCTAATGATCCATTCATGAAGGAGAACATATCATAATTGGCTGTGTTATCAACTTTTTTTTTATTGGGAGCAAAAAGTTATCTTTCAAACAAGCTTTATTGAGATCCCTAAAATCTATACAGCCATGGATCTGACGGTTCTTCTTCTTAATGGAGACAATATTGGCGATCCAATTATATTTTTATTCATAAATAAAGCATTCATCTATGAGTTTATTCATTTATGTAATCACCTATTCTTTAATCTCCAACCTCATTCTTCTTGGAGCTTGTTTAATGAGTGTTGCATCTGACTTGATGGCCAATCTAAAAACTACTATATCAGGGGATAAGCTAGACATATCGGCGTATGTCCAGGCAAAGTAATCCATGAATTCATAAAGTAGATCTTTCATTTACTCTACTTATTCTTCTTATAAAAGGGCACTAATGAAGGTTGAGAAAGGGTCCTCTTCAGTCCCCAAGTTAGCTTCTTTCAGCTCATCCATAGTAGTCTCCTATCCACCATCTTCCAGCTCTTCTATTGCAGGCTTAACTTCTATAGGTTGTTTATTTAGAAGATTAACATCACAGACTTCTTCCTCATTATCATCATCAAATTTAATCTCCTCATATGTGATTGCTTGAAAGATCTACTTTTGAAAGTACTTTTATATAATAAATTTGAGACCTCTTCTTGAAAGAATATCCTTTCTTTGTAATGTATGAGGATTTTTTCGATACCTGATAATCAGGTAGAGATGAGTTCATCATTTTGTAATACAAACATGAGCTCCTAGTTTATGTATCATTCTTTGAGCACCTTTGGAGTAATACCTGGGCATCATCATAGGCATTATTTCTCCATCATCAACGAAATGATAAGCTAGTCCATATTTTTCCTCTTCATGCTCTCCGACTTTATAGAGTAGGCTGCTTGGCCCAATCCCTTTGCTAAGTGGAGGTATGTAAAGTGTTTTGAGCTTTTTAATGTTAAGCACCTCGTGAGCGGTGACCTCTTTGAAATGTCACAAAGGAAGATATATGACTATGAATATGCTATCTAAAATTGACAAGCTACCCATTCTTCTTAGGAAGACGCCCTCCACTTTGCTTGCATAGGTAAATTCATAGCTATAGTTGGAATCTAAATTTTTTACTTTCTTCTTCCCTTTGATTATAAACTGGCATATATTCTTATATTTAGCAAGGATGACCTCATCTTCTTCTGTGTCGTTGCCCAGGTAAGGTACAACTCTTTTTTGTTTTAGAAGTAGTGGCTACTTTAGGGAGAATTGGCGGTGCCTTTTTTCTCCCTCTTTGCATCTTCTCACCTTCTTTCTTAGGCTACTATGTAGCTTTTAAATTTGATGCCATGGCCTCAAGAGAGCTTGATGGCTTTGACTCTTTTGGAATGAAATAATTTACATCTTCATATATCTTCACTTTATGAACCATATAGGATTAGATATCGCCAAATATTTTGAACTATTTTCCATCTCTGAGGTACTTCATAAATTGGTGTAGTGTTAACAGGATGCTACTGTACTCATACAACTACTAGATACCTAGAAGTGCCGTGAATGAGGTGTCAACATCAATCACATGGAACTTGGCCTCTATGTGAAGTTCCTCAAATACAAGGGGATTGTGAATGATCCCAGGGTCTTCTATCCCTTTTTGTTGAAGTTGTGTACCATTAACTTATCATGTCTAAGATGCTACACATTGAGGCACAATAATCTCAATGCCTTTAGGCTAATGAGATTTGTGGACAACCCATGATTGATTAAGAATTGACTGATCGTGATGCTGTCACTCTTTATAATAACATATTGAGAGCAGTTGTGATCTATCATTCTGAGCATCATGTCATCTTTAGTAAAAGTAATGATCAGCTCATTCTAGGCTTATAGTACCTCAATCATATTATGCTTAGTAAAATATGCCTCGTATATTTCGAGGTCTTTAAAAGCTTGAATCAGAGTCTCCCGAAGGACTTTAAAAAATTCAAGGGCATCGTATATGCTGAGTTGCACTAGAATTTTTCTCTGATGAGATAAGATGTTATTATCTATCCCTTTGGTTGAGGTGTCTTTTCACTTAGGGTCATTGGGGATAATATCATCATTAATAATTATCTCATTCCCTTTATTTTTATTAGAGACCCCTTTTTTGGTGGAGATGGCAATATCTTGCCACTTCTTAACTGTACTTGGGCTACTTCATTTGATTCAGACCAATTTAATAAAACATTTTCTTCAGAGTCAGACATTGTCATGTCTGGAGATTTACCCGTGGACTAAGAATCATCCTCCAGTCTCACCTGCTCTATTTGCGATGTTATGTTAGGATTTAAATAATCTTCATTTAAAAAATATAGATCCTCCTCTGAACTGTAATCCATTGGTGACACCATTAGATAGAACTTAGGGGCCACGTCTTCAGTGTATTTCTCCCATTCTGATATTTCTAATGTAGCCAAGATCACTCAACATGACTCCATAGGAAGAAATTCCTCATTTTATTCTTCTTCATTTTTATCTATCTTAAGCTCTGTCATAAAGTCGACAAGCTTAATAGATCATCTCGTAGTCTATTGATATTCACCCGAGCTCCCATTATTTGTCTCAGACGCTCTCCTCCACTAGGGAAAGTCCAAGGCTTATCATTTTCTCAAGCACCAGCTTTGGCTGAGGGTTAGGATTCATTAGTTACTTTCCTTGGTCATCTTTATAAGTAGGTTGTTTACCCTTATCAAATTATACACCACCTACTTTTCTTTATTGGCCTTAAAATATTATGCATAATTATATTTGTCCTTCCTTTTGTTTAGAACTTTGGTCTTCTTAGGGTTGTCAAAGTGGCCTTCAAATTTTGACATGTTATGCTTCTCAAACTTTGCCACTCGATCCAGTAAATCCTAGAAGGTTGTAATGGAAGCCAAGCATAAGAAGGGTTGTATTTTGTTATTAATATTCCCTATGAGCAAATGAATTGCAAGCACTTCTTCCAGCTGTTGTTTATATTTTATGCTAAGATTGTGCCAACGGGTTATATATTTTGTCATTGACTCGTCCTTCTTTCTTTTATGTAGGGAGAGATTAGCGACGATAGTCTTCTCTGTCACAATGAAGAATCTCTTTACAAATATGGCCTATAATTCCACAAATATTTTTATGGAATTATTTGGTAGTTTGGCATACCATTCAAAAGCTATTTCCATTAACCTGCTAATAGATTGGCAAAACCACATACCATTGTCACTTCCTGTATTCCCATAGGTGGCTTTGAATTGTGTCAGGTGTTGTCTAGGATTATTGTTACCAATGAAAGTATTAAATTTTGGGAAAAATATCTCTTTGGATATGGCACCTTGTTGTACTATGCTAGGTACAGGTGACCTTTACCCACCAACTTCTCCACATTTTTAGAAGCTATGATGGCCTTATTTTTTTTACTGATTAAATCCCTGTAGTTGTGCAATCGTTATAGGCTTGGAGGCACTTGCTATGTTTTATAGTGTAGACTGGCAGGTTGGGTCATCGGCCTCTTTACCTTGGGCACACCCTTTACTCCTGAGGCCTGGGGTATGTGGGGATTTGGTAGGTTTGATAGAGTGTGCTCGCATCTTGATTAACGGGCTGAGCTGGCGTAGGGCATATAGAAGAACCTTCTACAACATTTCCATGATCTTCAACATCTGAGTCATGATCTCAATCATTTTTTTCATTCAACTGAGAGATTTTTTTATCTTTTCCCTATATGTCGCCTCATTTTCCTCTTTATTTTTGTAAGTGTGATAGCTTCGATGGTGACGGGATTCTCATTAAACTCTTCTTCTCTTTCTTCTGAGGATTGGGCACTTCAATTGGCAATAGACCCAGCTTTATAGCGACATCGGTAAGCATGTCTGCGTGGTGCAAATCATCGATCATCTTTATCATCACCATTATCATCATTGAAATGGCTTACCATGTAAACCACTTTGACTTTCATAGTGTCCTCGTCATATCCTCTCCTTCTTCTTGTACCTTGATTTTCAAGCGACATCACCTCTGGATTTCTAATTCATGGCTTGGAATGAGTATTTATTCAAACCCTAAACTGCGTTCGAAATGGACTTCTTCCCTAGCCAAGATAGATGAGTGATGAGATGCCCTGGATAATTCTTGAGAAATCAACCATCATGATTACTATCATTATGTGCCTTCATTTGGACCTATTTCTTATGACTTTGGTTGGCGGGGACGGGTCTCTAGGAAACTGTGCTGAATGTCACATGCATAGTTTTTCTTTTTCCTCTATCTTTTCTTTTTGAGACTTCAGCCTCCAAACTTGATTTCCCTTTCGCTGGCTCTTTCGATGGCTGATTCTTGGACACACGTTCTAAGTGTCACGCCTTGATGTGCTTCCCATGGAGCTTGTTATCACTCTCCTCTAGTTTTTTGCTATCATGATAGATGATAGACTTTCTCTTGGAGGGCCCTCCTGGACTCGATCATCAATGGGCTCTAGAATTTTTTCTTCACAAACCCTTCTTTTTGACCATCTTTAACAATTGATTTACTCGAGCATGTTAAACCTAAGCTTATGTCCCAAGGCTAACTAAGAGGGGGGATGAATTAGTAATTTAAAAAATTCTCTTTAATTTTAAAATTTGAAACCGATTAATTCACAAAGTAAGTTAATTAAAGTTTCAAAATAAAACTTTTTAACCACAAAATTAAAAACTTGTATTAAGTAAGCAGTGGAAATTTAAATGATAAAAATATTTATAGTGGTTCAGTCAAACATAACATATATCCCCTCCCTGAAGACTCCCTCTTCAGGTATTGCACTATTACCAAAGTAACTCTTCTTTTACCCCGACAGTAAGACAGAGAAGCCTTTATAAAACTCTCTTCCACCAATCTCTGGTGCGGCAGAGAACCATCGTCCTTGCACACCCTCCAAGTGTAGGAAGAGAACCTTCATCCTTTCATAACCTCCAAGTGTAGGCAGAGTACCTTCATCCTTTCACACCCTCCAAGTATAGGCATAGTGCCTTCATCCTTTCACACCCTCTAAGTGTAGGTAGAGTACTTTAGACTGTTCACACTCTCCAAGTATTGGCAGAGAACCAGATCTTCTTCAAAGATCTTCTCACGAGCAATATAGAAAGATAAGAGAAAGAGTGAAAAACACAAATCACAAAGAGATCCTTACCCTTGAGTAATCTTGTGAACCCTTCACACTCCACTAGCAAGAAATCTCTCTTAAACACTCTCTTACACTCTCTCCTTCAATTGCCCTTGAAAAATCATAAAGATAAGACTTTTTACGTCAGTTTTTAATGGACCTTTTATACAAAAGATACGAAAAATTGTCAAGAAAATTAAAATTTTCAATTTTGAGCATACCCAATCATACAGTACGAATGGGTTTTATACGTACAAATAGTTCAAATATTATTGCGTACAAACCTGTTGTAAATCGATACGAAATCATTTCATACCCGATCTTTGTCCAGTACGAACCAAATTTGTCTAGGATGAATAGTATGAAAATTTTCAAAATTCATTTGAACGAAACGTCAAGATGAAATGGGATCTCACAATTTCATACTCTGGAAGGCATCTACTAATTGGATTCGTATAGTATGATCCATACTTAGAAAAAATATTTTTGTGCGAGAACGGACCCGAGATGTTTGTACTGGTGAAAGCATGTACGAACTTGGATCGACCGGTACGATCCATACTTAGAAAAATATTTTTGCACGAGAACAGACTCGAGATGTTCGTACTCATGAAGGCATGTACGAATTGGGATCGTCCCGTATGATCCATACTAAGAAAAAAAAATTTGAGCGAGGATGGACTCGAGACGTTCATACTCGTGAAAGCATGTATAAACTAGGACCGTCCCGTATGATCCATACTTAAAAATTTTTCATTTTTATTTCTTTGACTGCTTGTTGGGGAAAATAACTGACTGGATCATCCCGTACCAAGTGATATCGTATAGTATAATCAGTTTAAAAAATATAAATTTTAAACTCTCCCCCGGTGTGTGTGTGTACTCAATTACTCAATTATATTCACACTCTTTAAGACTCAATAAAATAGAAAATACATACTTCAATTATAATAAACTCTAAACTAATCTTGATTTGAAGTCTTCAACAATCCGGAGTATGATTTCCCTGAAATGTTAGTAAACATAAGAGCAAAATAATTCTTCTAAAATATATTAGAAGAAATAATAATCAAATCAATAATATTTAGAATCATCAAAAATATACAAATTGCAAGAATATCAAACATGCAAAACTAAGTAGCAACTATCTCAACAATCTCTCACTTTTTAATGATGGCAAAATAATTATTGTTTGAATAAATTAAAAATCCTAAATTTCTCCTTAACTCCCTCTAAATGAATAAGCATGTGAATATAAGAGAATTTCTATTAAGAACTAATCAATTTTTTTAATTTTTCATAAACTCATAAAACACTTCAAACAAAAAAATAAAAAAAATTCTAATGAATACTAAAATGCAAAAATCAAATGCAAATAAATAATATTTCTCCCCCTTTTTTATAACAACAAAAAGAAGGAAGAAAAAACATTAAAAAAATGTAAGAAGTCATATGAGAAATCTTTGATAATTATCTTGAAAGAGATTGAATTATAATTGCAATAACAAGATTAATATTCATTAGAGAAAAATAAAGATATATAACATTTAAAATAAAATATAACATAGACAAAAAAATATATCAAGGTCATGAAACATTCTAGACAATTAGAAAAGGAGAATTATTACAAAAGTGACAAAATGAAGATTAATTAAAGTCAATTTCCAATATAAAATATAATTGAACATTAAATTGATTTGAAATTGAAGATTAAAAGATAGAGGAAAGAACATTATCAATATACTTGTTTGGCGACATTACGTATCTTTTCAAATATTTTTGACACACTTTATGCATCTTTTTGTATTTGGCCTAATTTTGTGCCTCTTTTCAATTTGCAAACTATTGTGCATTCTTTCGATTTTTGTATACTTATATATTTATCCATTTTTTTAATTAATCTTTCTAAAATCAATAATCTAAAAATTCAAACTTCTCTAAGTACAAAGATAATTATATTGAAAAGAGAAATAAAAAATAATAAGACATCAAAATTGCAATAATATTATTAAAATTATGTACGCCTAAAAAGAACATGAGATTGATAGTCTTAACTTGATCGAGTTATAAATTAACTTAAATTTTTTAAATAAAAGATTTCATAATGAAATTAATTTTTGTATTGATGTTCATATTATAACACTTTTTAGATCAATTAAGTCAGGATTATCATTTAGGCAAATTAACATTTCAAATAGAGAACAAAATCAACTAAACAAAACATAATATTTTTTAATGATATCAATATGAAGATCTAATACAATAAAGAACATCTGATATCATTACATAAAAAACAAAAGCAATATAACATCAAAAACAAAAACTAGAACAAAGGAAAAGTACAGAAAATACTAAACAAACACAATAAAGAAATCATCACATCACATCTCAAAGGACTGGTAAAGACAACACTCAAGAAGTACATCTAGTAATTTGAAGTCCCTTGGTCTGGAGGAGGAGGTTGGTTGAACATAAAAAATAGCTATTCATCATAGCCACGTTGGTGTTCACCTAGTTGAGCTGACCTCAAATCTAACCCATGTCCTACTGGTATTAAGCATCCTGCTGGTTTAGGTGATTCTGAATTTGATCAAAGTGCTGATCAAAATGACTCTCTAATTGGTCAAAGCACTGGACCATCTCCTGAAAGTCAGGTCCTTGAGCAGGCGCAGGTGCTGGTGCTCGTGCTCGTGCTCCCCCTTCTACCTCAGAATCCTCACTTGTATTATCACCTTTTCCAAAAAGTGCTTGAAATGAGGCATCAGTGAAGTAGAAAGACAATTTAAGTAGAGGATCAGGATAAATAAGATTGTACTTCTTCTCTAGGATATAGGTCACTAGGTGTCTAATTTTAGAAAGTCCATGAATATAGTCAATAATGAGTTGGGCTTCATCTATAAGTTAACCAGTCATGATAAGATAAGTAACAGTGGACAGAAGAGGAGTAATGTTAATGCGGTCACCAGCTTTAGGAATAATAAAGATTCTAAGGACAAGCTAAATAACCCTTGCATTTTGGTTTAAGGAATAGACCCTAGGCAAATGACATACTTGCTTAATCCCTCTAATAACTTAATTTATTTTGATCAAGTCAAAATTAGATGTAAAAGTCAAAGTGTGGGCTCTAACTCCTTGAGTTCTTAAATGCAAAATAGTTCCATATCTTCCTTAGTGATCTCTACCTTTTTCTTAAAAACATAAGATCTAATCTTACTCTCATCCTCACTAAAAGATATGTTTGCCAGAAAATAGTGAAAGGTTTCTTTGTTGTAGGCATGAATCAAAGTCAGGATAAATGCAAATTGAGTGGTGGCAAAAAGAGGCATCACTTGAAAGTGAATATCCTCTTGAAGTAGGATTCTATAATGAGTAATTTTGGCAGAAACAAACCTAAGGAAAGAATCCTCATTAGTCCTAGATAGAAAGTTTTCAACTCCACTCCTGGAAGACTATCCCTTAATGAGTCTACCCCTCTTCCTAGAACTAACCATTGATAATATGAGAAGGATTAGAAGAGGCTATTGAAGTTAATGAAATTGAATTTAAAAGCCCTCCTATTTAAAGAAAAATAATCTTTTGTATGTATGAAAAAGTGTTCGTATTATATGATTGATGGTTCGTACATGACGAAATAAATTTCATATGTATGAACGAATACGTTTGAAATGAAATGACTTTTTGTAATCATACGAGTTATGAAGCGTCCTTCATACAGGCTTTTTGACCAGATGATCATACAGATGAATAGGTGTTCTTCTATTACGATCAGCTATTTAAGATCATTTTAATAATGGTTAAATTTGTCCCCCACACCGAATGACATGTGGGACGTATGTATGAACTAAAAGTTCATAAGTACAATCGATTATAATAATTGATTCTTCCCGTATAATAGTCTACATGCGTATATATGAAGTAATACAAATCATCCAGGATAATATAAATATCATACAGTATGATATGTATTGGAAAATCAAAACATTATACAATCAGTTCAAAATAATAATCGAAATGCTACAAAATTTGTATATGACAAAAATAATTTTGTACAGTACGAATAAAACACTTAAAAAAAATTCACACGATTGATCAGAACAGAAAATCTGATGTGTCAATAACATGTCCAAAACACACAAAAAATTTAAAAAAAAATCAAAAATAAGAAAACAGAAAATTAGAAACAAAAACACAAAAATAAAAACACACAAAATCACATATCAAGTTTGTAAAAAATTTTAATTAAGCATTAAGATCAATCACACCTGGCCTTGTTCTTAATGTGTTAAAGTTATAAAAGGCTAGTGATTTTGTAAAAATATATGCAAGTTAATTTTTAGTAGAAATATGGTTTAATTCAATTTCTCCTTTGGATATATGATCCCTAATAAAATTATGCCTTATGTCTATATGTTTGGTTTTAGAATGTTGAATAAGCTTTTTTGAAATGCAAATGGCACTAGTGTTATCACAATAAATTGGAACTGTGCCTATTATAAATCCTAAGTCAATCAACTATAAACTAAAGAACTTGTGCCACACAACTTCCTAAGGTAATGTATTCAGTTTCAAAAGTAGATAGGGCTACGAAATTTTGTTTTCTACTAGACCAAGAAACTAAAACATTTTTTATAAATTGACAAGTTCCAGAGACACTCTTTCTATCAACCCTACAACCTACAAAGTCCGAATCTGAATATCCAATTATTTCAAATGAAGAGATAAGCTTAGGATATCAAATCCCTAAGTTCTGAGTTCCCAAGATATATCTCAAAATCCTTACTACTGTCAAATGTGATTCTTTTGGATCTGATTAAAATCTAGCACACAAATAAATATTGAACATAATATCGGGTCTGCTAGCAGTCATGTAAAGAAAAGATCCAAATATTCCCCTAAAATTTTTTTTATCAATAGATTTTCCTTTGGGGTCCTTATCCAATTGAACTGAGTAACTCATAGGTATACTAATAGGATTAACACTATCTATTTTATATTTTTTGAGAATGTCCTTAACATACTTTGATTGACTAAGAAATATTCTTTCCTCAATTTTCTTAATGGTAAAACCTAGAAAGTAACTCAAATCTCCCATTAGACTCATCTCAAATTCACTACTCATTATTTTAGAAAAATCATCACAAAGATTTTTATTTATAGATCAAAAGATAATATCATCAATATAAATTTATACAACGAGTATATCATCTCCCAATTTCATCACAAAGAGAGTTGTGTCCACACTTCCTTTTTCAAAAGATCTCTCAAGTAGGAAAGTGCTTAACCTCTCGTACCAAATCCTAGGTGCCTATTTCAATCTATATAATTTCTTTTTCAATTTATAAATATGATTTAGGTATTTTAAATTTTTAAAACCTAGAGTTTATTTAATATAAACATCCTCTTAAATTACCCTATTTAAAAAGACACTTTTAACATCCATTTGAAATAATTTGAATCCTATAAAACAGGCAAAGGCTAATAAAACTCTAATTACTTCAAGTCTCGCTATAGGGATAAAAGTCTCCTCAAAATCAATCTCTTCAATCTAATTATACCCCTTAGCCATTAATCTAGCCTTATTTCTAATGATAACTCCTGAGTCATTCATTTTGTTTTTGAACACCCACTTAGTTCCAACTACACTTTGATCCTTTGGCTTTGCAATTAATTCCCAAACATAATTTCTCACAAATTAATTTAATTATTCTTGCATTGCCAAAATCCAAAATTCATTTGAAAGTGCTTAATTTATATTTGTGGGTTCTATCATTGAAATAAAAATAGAATGATTGACTTCTTTGCTTAGTCCACACCTAGTCCTAACACCCTCACTAGGTTTACCTAAAATTATTTCATTAGGGTATTTTTTAAAAAATCTCAAATATCTAGACAATGGGTTCTCCAACTCCAAATTATTTTCCAAATTAACTTTGTTAATCCTTTAGGAGTTATTTTCTATTTCATCCTCTTCCAAATTTGGCTCTTCCAAAATTTTAGATTCATCAAATATAACATGTGTGGTCTCCTCAATTACCAAAGTTCTTTTGTTAAATACTCTATAAGATTTTCTAACACTAGAGTATCCAAGAAAAATTCCTTCTTTTGATTTTGGATCAAATTTTCCTAAGGTAGACTTTCCATTATTATGTATGAACACATTACATCCAAAAATATGTAAATGTGACAAATTAGGTGTTCTCCCTTAAGAAGCTCATAGGGTGTTTTATTTAATTTTGATCTAATGTTCACCCTATTTAAAACATAACATGCAGAGCTAACCGCTTCAACCCAAAAATATTTAGGAAGTGAATATTCTGCCAACATGGCTTGAGCGGCTTTAATTAATGTTCTATTCTTTTTTTTTACTATCCCATTTTGCTGAGGGGTTCTAGATGTAAAAAATTGTGATCAGTTCCTTTTTCTTTATAAAAATCCTCAAATTTTTCATTTTCAAATTCACCGCCTTGATTTGGATTATTAAAATCTCACATCCTAGTTTTCTCTGAATCTAAGTCGAAAAATTTTTAAACTTCTCAAATGATTCACTCTTATGATATAAAAATTTAACCAAAGTAAATCTAGAAAAGTCATCAATAATCACAAATCCGTATACCTTCTCTCCTAAACTTACAGTTCTAATTGGTCTAAAAAGATCCATATATAAAATCTCCAAAGGTTTACTAGTTCTAAGATCCATATTGGACTGAAAAGAGGACTTCACCTATTTTTCTAATTGACATGCATCAAAAAGTGATCATTAGTAAAGTCTAGTTTTGGTATACCTCTAACCTACTCCTTTTGGGTAATTTTCCTAAGATTTTTCATGCTAGAGTGACAAAGTCTCCTATGCCATCACCATGATTCATCAGAAATAGTTTTCAAACAAAAAGCATTATGAGTTTTAATACAATTTAAATCTAGCATATAAACATTATTTACCCTTAATTTATGCAAAACATCATTTCTATTTAGGCTTAATATATAGCTAGTATTAAAAAATTTTATATTGTATCCTTTATCACATAGCTGGCTAATACTCAACAGATTATGCTTTAAGCCTTCTACAAGTAGCACATTTTCAATGAAAAAATTTTGCAAGTTTCCAATCATACCTGATCCAACCACTTTTCTAAGGGTGTTATCTCCAAGTGTAACTCTGCCTCCACTTCTGACTTCCAGCCATATAAATTGCTTAGTGTCTCCAGTCATATACTTTGAGCAATCACTATTCATGTATCAAATGCTCTCATGAGGCCTTGTATAAGAGCGTGCCTGTAAAACTATCAAATATTAGATCTAGGAACCCAAACAAGTTTGGGTTCTCCTTTTGGCAAAATAAAACTAGATGCATGTATGATATGTCTAGGTTTATGCATCTTATGTTTCCACACTAAATGAGTTTTCCTATCCAAAGTATAAGTGTGTGTTATATGTCTAATCATCCCACAAGAAAAGCATTTTACTCCAGGAAAATGTTTTCTCAATTTTCTATAATAACTTTGATTCTTCCTAGGTTTTAAAAATTTTGGATATAAAATAGGATTAGTAAAAATCTTCAAGTGTTGGTGGTTTTCTATTTTTCTCGAGATCTTTTACTTTCACTTTAAAAATGTGTTTAAATCTTCTAACACATGTTTATCAAAATTCAAATAATTCTCTTTATTCTTTGATTCATCCTTAAACTTTTTTAAAATCTTTTTCCAATTGAGCATAGGATGATTTTAAAATTTCATTCTTCTTATTCAAATCATCAAATTCATCAATTAAGCTCATGTGGTTGTTATCTATCAATGCATGATCATTCCTAAGGATTTCATGTTCTCTTTATAATTCTTGCATTTTTAATTTCTAACTAGCATGCATTTTCTTTAGCTTTCTATATGCATCATGGATTCTTTCAGAAACTTCTAACAGCTCAACATAAGTTAAGTCACATATATCTTCATCTGACTGATCAAGATTATCGGTCATTAAGCATAAATTGGTGACTTCCTCCTTTTTTAATTCTGACGAATTCGAAGCTGAGTCCGCCTAAAAATCTCTTTGAAATATCTTCTTGCCCTTCTTTATATTTGGTTTCTCCTCAACCTTCTCCTTGCTAGGAGTGACTTTTAGATTTGGGCAATCTAATTTTATATGTCCGAGTTTTCTGCATTCATAGCAAATCACATCATTAGAAACCTTAACATTCTTATTAAATTTACCTCTGTTTCACTATTGGCGTCTCATCTACTTCCTTTTAAGAAAGCTCTTGAATTGCCTAGTCATCAAGGTAATGTCATCCTCATCCTCAAGTTATAAAAGTTCACTCTCCGACTCCTCCACTTTCAGTATAATGTTCTTCTCCTTTTGTTGTTCTCCTGCATCAATCTTTCTTTGACTCACTCCTTGCTCGTAAGCAATTAGTATTCCAAGAAGATTGTAATAGAGTAAACATTAAAATCTTTATACTCTATAATAGCAGTTATTTTTGCATCATAAGCAGTAGACAAATAATGAATAATTTTATTAACGATTTCAGCGTTCATTAGTTCCCTACCTAATGCAGGCAAAGAAGTAACTATCTGAGTAAATCTTGTATACATGTTAGAAATAGAGTCATTAGGTTTCATATGAAATAATTTATAGTCATATAACAAGATGTTTAATCTAGATTATTTTACTTCATTAGTCTCTTCGTAAGTAATATAAAGTCTATCCCATATATCCTTTCCACTTTTGCAAGTGAAAACCCACATGTAGTCTTCTAACTTAAGTGCACAAAAGAAACTGTTTTAATATTTTGCATTAAGTTGTATTAAGTCACATTTTTCTATAGTCCAATCTGCAAAGGGTGTTTTAACTCTAATACCATCAAACTAATCTAGTTGGTTTTATATATCCTTCTTAAACTAAGATTCACATACGATAATCTAGTGACTGTAAAAATGTAGACATGCATGTTTTCTAAAAATAGAAAGGAATGATATCAAATAAAGGAGGTCTAGTGATTGATACCTTTCAAGTCTATTTCGATTTTCAAAAGCAGCCATTCTCGTTTATCAAAAAGTAGTCTAAACTTATGGTTTTAAAACAAAGCTCTGATACCACTTATTGAATCTTGAATAGGTTGTTAAACCTAAGCTTATGTCCCAAGGCTAACCAAGAGGGGGTGAATTGATAATTTTAAAAATTCTCTTGGTTTTTAAAATTTAAAACCAGTTTATTCACAAAATAAGTTAATTAAAGTTTCAAAATAAAACTTTTCAACCACAAAATTAAAAACTTGTAATAAGTAAGAAGCAAAAATTTAAATGACACAAAGATTTATAGTAGTTCGGTCAAACACGACCTACATCCACTCCCTGAAGACTCCCTCTTCAGGTATTGCACTATTACCAAAGTGACTCTCATTTTTCCCCCGCAGCAAGGTAGAGAAGCCTTTACAAAAGTCTCTTCCACCAATCCTCGGTGCGATAGAGAAACGTCATCCTTTCACACCCTCTAAGTGTAGGCAAAGAACCTTCATCTTTTCACACCCTCCAAGTGTAGGCAGAGTACCTTCATCCTTTCACACCCTCTAAGTGTAGGCAGAGTACCTTCAGCTATTCACACTCTCCAAGTGTCGGCAAAAAACCAGATCTTCTTCAAAGAACTTCTCACGAGCAATCTAGAAAGATAAGAGAAAGAGTGAAAAATATAAATCATACAGAAATTCTTGCCTTTGAATAACCATGTGAACCCTTCACACTCCACTAGAAAAAATCTCTCTCAAACATTCTCTCATACTCTCTCCTTCAATTGCCCTTGAAAAATCACGAAGACAAGACTTTTTAAGTCAATTTTTAATGGACCTTCTATACAAAAGACACAAAAAACTATCCAGAAAACTGAAATTTTCAATTTTGAACATACTCGATTGTATAGTACGATCGGGTTTCATACGTACAAACAATTCAAATACTATTGCGTATGAACCTATTGTGAATCGGTACAAAATCATTTTGTACCCGATTATCACTGGTATGAACCAAATTCATCTGGGATGAATAGTATAACAATTTTCAAAATTCATTTGAACGAAACATCAGGATGAAATGGGATCTCATAATTTCATACTCTTGAAGGCATGTACGAATTGGGTTCGTACAGTACGATCCATACTTAGAAAAAATATTTTTGTGCGAGAACAAACTTGAGATGTTTGTACTTATGAAAGCGTGTATAAACATGGATCATCCCATACGATCCATACTTAGAAAAAATATTTTTAAGCGAGAACGAACCTGAGATATTCGTACTTATGAAGGCATGTATGAACTAGGATTGTCCCGTACGATCCATACTTAGAAAAAATATTTTGGGCAAGGACGGACCCGAGGCATTCGTACTCGTGAAAGAATGTATGAACTGGGATCATCTTGTATGATCCATACTTAAAAAAAATTCATTTCTATTCGTTCGACTACTCGTTGGGGAAAATAACTAACTAGAACATCCTGTACTAAGTGATATTGTACAATATGATCAATTTAAAAATATGAATTTTAAACTCTCCCTCGATTTGTGTGTGCTCAATTACTCAATTACAATAACACTCTTTCAGACTTAATAAAATAAAAAATATAGACTTCGATTACAATAAACTCTAAACATATCTTAATTTGAAGTCTTCAACAATCCGAAGTATGATTTCACTGAAATGTTAGTACCCACAAGAGAGAAATAATTCTTCCAAAATATGTTAGAAGAAATAATAATTAAATCAATAATATTTAGAATCATCAAAAATATATAAGTTGCAAGAATATCAAACATGTAAAACTAAGTAACAACTATCTCAACAGAGCATACAGAAGTTAGGACTCCCCTGTCTTCTGAGGGGTTAGGCACTAAGGTTGATTCTCCCAGAATAATTACTTAATATCAATGGAGGTACTTCTTCTTATCCACTTCAAGTCAGCAAACCTATTTTGAGTGGGAACATCAATCTCTCGCTCATGGGCTGATAGGTTGGAATAATGGACTAGCAATGATAGTTATAGAGCTTAAAGCTCTACATTTCTCCTCCCCCTCTTCCTTCTATTAAGTTTTTCTCCATATGTGGAAGCTTCAGCATCATACCTCCAAAGTGCCACATATACCCTTGGTGAGGTGGTGTTGTTTGCAATCACTATAGAAAATGACCTTCTAAGGACAACTATTTTTGCAGTTGGGGTTTTAGGTTGGGATAACCTTTCAAAGACATAAATTCTTCCTTGAGGAATGTCCCTGGTAGTGGCTCGCAGTGCTGGCAGATGTGCATGTTGTATAATAGTCTTACCAAAATAGGGCCTCAAGTCAGTCTCTTTAGAATTTATGTCGTATATAGGAACGCTCGCAGCCCTTATATTAGCTGTTGAGAATTTAAGACCACTAAATTGGATGGTGGCTCTAGTACTCCTGGTATTGATAATGACATTTACCAGCCAGATATTGTCTCCTTATCTTAGTTGGATGGTGATCAGAATGTCCTGTATTTCCATTCTACATAAATGAAAGATAGGGGTTTATAATCAAAATTTGATATATCACCCCATGCTTTTAAACTATAAAGATCACATAGAATAAATAATAGAAGCATGTAAATTAAATAGAATTAAAACATGTTAACCTCTATGTAATATCCAAGAAGAGAATATAGAAAAATACAGGTCAAAGCCAGATGCGCCTTCTACCTTCTACTACAGCATCACATGCGCCGCCTATTATTATAATGATGTCATAGCTTTAAAAGATGGTGTTGAACCAAACTGTCACTCCCGTGCGAAGACCTGTCCTTTCACATTGTTAAAATAAGAGCAAAAATTCTCATTCGTTTTGGTTCCCACACGTGAAAGCTCCAAAAGCCCTAACAGCTCTTCCATACCCGACCTCCTTCACCTTATGCAAAAACTCCAGCAACTGAATCCCTCAACCCATCGTAAGCAACAACCCTACACATGCCAAAGCCAAAACACTCTAGCAACAACTAAACCCATGCCTCCTTTGTAAACTTCTCAAATGCAACAAGCCACCCTTCTCGCCTTCTCTCACGCAAACCATAACTTGATCCAGAGAGCTTCATCCGGCCTTGCCTCTACCTGAGCCAACTAACCTTTTTGTCTCTTCTCATTCACAATGTCTCCAACCTTCCACAACCGAATCCACAACAACTGGTCTCTTATCCCTTTTGATATCCCCATTCATCTAGTAGAACTAACACCCATCGACCAACCCAGCAGCCCCAAGCAAAGTGGCTAAAAATTTAAATGATTAATAGAGACTTAAACTTAAATAAATGAACTCGAATTGGACTCAAACTTAAACTTGATCTGAACCATAGAGAATTTGAATGACTTGAGCTTTATGAATAATTATAAGGGACTAAAACAAAATTCCATTTAAACAAAATGCAGAAGATATGAACTTGAGCTAAAATGAACTATAAAGAATTAAACTCATGATAATGTGGAACCTAAAATTGAACAAATTAAACTTGTACCTGATTCAAACCATAGGGGACTCATGGAAGATAAGTCTATAGTGCACACGAATGAAATCCAATCAACTTGAAGCATTTGAACGATCACAAGAAAGCATCAATGAACAACTACAAACATTGACCTACAATGAATAAAACCCGTATATCTCACTCATAAAAACAAATAATATGAATTTGATGAGTGAGGATAGTTGCAATGGGGATATTCATGAATAAGGCATGAGAGATATGTAAATGAATGTAGTGGCATCTCCATCATCAATAACAATTCAACATAGAATCAAATACACTTGAACTCGCAAGAAATGAGATTGAACTTGGCGGTGGTCTTCATATAAGTCATGTATATACAATAACATGTAACGAGTGTTAACGTATTTATACATTCTATAACAATGCAATGGTGAGCAAACACATCTACCACTTATAAGAAAGAGGATTTGACATGGAAAAAATATGATGGCATTCTTGTAATCAATGTAAATTCACACCTGAGTGTATACTATGACTCTTTGTGAGTGACGACATTCAACACATATGAAGAAATGGATGACAGGAAAAATAATTCAATCAACAGTTAATACCGACATGCAGATGAATGTATCACCTATGAATAATCAACAAATATAGGCTCTTGCAGGTCGCTGCAGAGGACCCATCACATACAGCATGAGCAAGATGCAGAAGAAATGTAATAAAATGCAAATATCTAAAGGAAGTGCCAGAAGATTTGCACTCGGTGTCACACATATGAACGAGCACATTGGATCATGCAAGTAATGACAAGCAAGCATGTGAATCCTTGACGCCTTATAAGTTACCTATAGATGATAATGTTTGAGGCATATCACTCACATCACTGATAAGATAATACATCTAAACCTATATGTGGAGAGATTTAGCATGTAATGAGTACAAAAGAAATCCATAGTGAATGTAGATACACATGACCCTCATGTTTATGAAAGAACTAGATAGCCTCGACAACTATATCAATGCGCTCAAGAAAAGAGTGTGAAAAATATGTAATAAATGTAATGAGGAGATACAAGCATAGGAGCTCCTATGAGCTATTGTATAAGACCCCTATATATCTAATGTATTGTCCACAAGAAAAATGCAACATTACTACTCCAAATGTAGATTCCTACTGGCCACTGTAGGAGACCTGTCGTGCACTCAACATGTCATCGATGGGTAGAAATGGATAACATACATTGTTCAGAAGCTCCTACAAACTATCATAGAAGACCTATCAAATATTCCAAAAAAGCCCCACACATACACTACAATATGTAAATACATAAATAAAAAAATACATAATAAATTGATGACCTGAAGTCAATTTGAAAAGTATAAAGGACTGCAACTTACATATAGTCGATGTCACATTGTTGTAAACAAATACACCATAGTTCCTTACAAAATACTCAGAATCAATGTGCAAGATATATAAAAGCCCACTGACTAATTCGCATGACAGGGTTAATGGTGAATACAATGATACCCTTACAATCAATACCAACCATTCATATAGGAATATAACAGTTCTCTATGAACAATGAGGGCCGACATGCAATGCTTATGATGATTTCTTCATATGAATGCGGCACACTGTCCACAAGCAAAGAAGTCCAATATGCAACAAACACACTGAAATCACTTACAAAAAATGTATGAAGATATACTACCTCTATACGAAGTTAACTTGCAAGAACATACATCAAACAACCAATGATCCATAATGCATGTAATGAATAGTTCATGAAGGTGGTGATCATATAGAATGCATGATAAGAGTGTTAATCAGTTCAGAAAGACTCATGCATGTAATAAATCTACCAAAGGAGCTTCTGATGTAAGTGTTAATGAATGTAGTAGATCATTAATCAACTTGCATGCAGATGATGATAGGGAGTATACTACATGTGCAATGAATCCCTTGTGTATATAGATACACATATGACGTGATATTTGCAAGCAAAGACAAGGATCTATGATGCATATAGGCACCGATGTACAAATATAGAGAACTTGCCATGTTTATGATAACCCACCTATGAATGAAAATGAACAAAATACAAAAAGACTATGACAAACACAAGATTACATGAACTATTGTAGAAGACCCATCAAACATTTTAAAATACCCTCTAAATACTCGCATGGGCCCAAAAGAGCATATTATGAGCACACATATGACATTTAGGGATGTTGTGTGGGTTGGAAAATAAAACAAAGTTCAAGCCTTATCCTTATATATGAGTAATAAGAGTCTACATCACTCGAACCATCAAACAAATATACAATTGCGGTATCACCCAAGATATTTATTTTATATATCCATGTTAGCTCTTAAAGTCCTCTGAATAATGAACACTCACTAAAAAATGCATGAAGCCTACAAAGAACCCTATTCTTTATCATTAAGTAGACAAAGTCTATAACATTTGTTGAGTCTAGTAATTAGGTTGTTAAGCCTAAGTTAATGTCCCAAGGCTACCAAGAGGGGGGGTGAATTGGTAGTTTAAAAAAAAATTTTAAACCCTCTTTTTAAAATTATGTTGAACCGAAATGAAATTGTTTCTTTTAAGTTTTTGTAGAAAAAGTTTTTCAACCACAGAGTTTTTTTAAGACTAAAAATAAAATGCGGAAACATAAAAACAGTAAAGTAAATGACACCAGATTTATAGTGGTTCGGTCTAAAACCAGACCTACATCCACTCCCCAGATGCACCCTCTGAGTATTGCACTAATACCAATAGTGACTCTCCTTTTGCACCCACAGCAAGGCGGAGAAGCCTTTATAAACACTCTTTTCACCACTACCCCGTGCGGCAAAGAACCGTCATTCTTTTACACAATCCTCAGTGTTGGCAGAGAACCTTCGTCCTTTTACACTCTCCTAATGTGGGCAGAGAACCCTTTCGTCCTTTCACACTCTCCTAGTGTGGGCAGAGAACCCTCCGGTTGTTCACACTCTCCAAGTGTAGGCAGCGAACCCTCCGGCTATTCACACTCTCCAAGTGTAGGCAGCGATCCCTTCGGCTATTCACACTCTCCAAGTGTAGGCAGCGAACCCTTCGGCTATTCACACTCTCCAAGTGTAGGCAGCGAACCCTTCAGCTATTCACACTCTCCAAGTGTCGGCAGCGAACCGGATCTCCTTGACAGATCTTCTCATAAGAATCTAGAAGGAAGAAAGAAAAGAGTGAAGTAATCCAAAATCACAAGTAGAGATTCTTACCTTTAAACACCAAGTGAAGTCTTCACACTCCAGTGGTAGGAATCCTCCTTTGAATGCACTCTCACACTCTCTCCTTGGCTATTCTCTCAAGAGGCACGAAGATCAAATGACAAAAAGATTGGGTGGCAGTCTAATTTGGACTATTTATACAAAAGACAAGAAAAATCGCTCAAAAACTACAAGTATTCAGTTCTGTACGCAGTGGATCGTCCCGTTTGATCGTGGATGGTCCTGGACGATTTTACTTAAACTCGTTGAAATGACCCTATTTGTATATGTCTACGAAATATTTTCATACACGCTTATCATCCGGTAAAAACTAAGTTCGTCCGGTACGAACGGTTATTACTAGGCCGGTTCTAGAAACTGCTGAAAATCGTTCTAAGTTGGTTAATCGTCTGGACGAAAATTTATTCGTCTGGACGAAATTTTTACAGAGGACCGATCGTCCCGGACGATTATTAATTTCGTCTGGACAAAAATTTTCCAGAGGATCAATCGCCATGGACGATAATTTAATTTCGTCTGGATGAAAATTTTTCAGAGAACCAATCGTCCTAACTTCGTCTGGACGAAAAAAGGGGGAGATTATTAAGATAGTTGCTATTTGCATGTTTTACATTTTTATAACTTGTATAGTTTTGATGATTCCAAATATTATTGTTCAAATGTGTAGTTATCTCCTAACAATTTTAGAAGATTTGTATTTGCTCTTGTGTGTACTAACATTTCAGGTGAATCATACTCTCAAACACAAAGTCTTCAAATCAAATTCAGCAAGAAATATCTTTAGTTTTTGAAGCTTAAAATTATCCTTTTAATTAAGAGGGAGTGATTGTAATTGAGTGAATAAAAACATACACACACACACATAAGGAGATCATATAAAATTTATACTGATCGTACAGGACGATATCAGTTCGTACGGGACGATCAGACAGTTATCTCCTATTAAGATCACATGGAACGAATAGGAACTGGTTAGAAAAATTTTTCTAAGTCTTATTCGTCCGAGACGAAATTAAATATCGTCCAGGACGATTTGCTCTCTGTAAGAATTTCATCCAGACGAAATTAAATATTGTCCAGGACGATTTTCTCTCTGTAAGAATTTCGTCCAGACGAAATTAATTATCGTCAAGGACGATTTGCTCTCTGTAAGAATTTCGTCCACACAAAAATAATTATCGTCTAGGACGATTTGCTCTCTATAAGAATTTCATCCAGACGAAATTAAATATCATCCAGGACGATTTGGTCTCTGTAAGATTTTCGTCCGGACGAACAAATTTTCGTCCAGACGATACAACCAACTTAGGACATTTTTTCTATATTTATTTTTTGGAACCGACCTTGTTATAACCGTTCGTACCGGACGAACTTGGTTCGTACGGGATGATCAGCTTGTACGAAAATATTTCGTACACAAATACAAAGAGGTTCATTTCAAGGCTTTTAAGTAATAACGTCCAGGACGATCCACGATCGTACGGGGACGATCCAATGCGTACAGAATTGAATACTTGCAGTTTTTGGGCAGTTTTTCTTGTCTTTTGTATAAATAGTCCAAATTAGACTGCCACCCAATCTTTTTGTCATTTGATCTTCGTGCCTATTGAGAGAAAAGTCAAGGAGAGAGTGAGAGAGAGCATTCAAAAGAGGATTCCTACCACTGGAGCGTGAAGGCTTCACTTGGTGTTTAAAGGTAAGAATCTCTACTTGTGAATTGGAATTACTTCACTCTTTTCTTTCTTTCTTTTAGATTTCTTGTGAGAAGATCTGTCAAGAAGATCCGGTTCGCTGCCGACACTTGGAGAGTGTGAACAGCCGAAAGGTTCGCTGCCTACACTTGGAGAGTGAGAACAGCCGAAGGGTTTGCTGCCTACACTTTGAGAGTGTGAACAGCCGAAGGGTTCGCTGCCTACACTTGGAGAGTGTGAACAGCCGGAGGGTTCTCTGCCCACACTAGGAGACTGTGAAAGGACGGAAGGTTCTCTACCAACACTTGGGATTGTGTAAAAGGATGATGGTTCTCTACCGCACCGGGTAGTGGTGAAAAGAGTGTTTGTAAAGGCTTCTCCGCCTTGCTGTGGGTGCAAAAGGAGAGTCACTATTGGTATTAGTGCAATACTCAGAGGGTGCCTCTGGGGAGTGGATGTAGGTCTGGTTTAGACCGAACCACTATAAATCTTGTGTCATTTACTTTACTGCTTTTTATTTCCGCATTTTTCTTTTGTTTAAAAAACTTTGTGGTTGAAAAATGTTTTCTATAAAAACTTAATAAAAATTTTCATTTCGGTTCAACACATTTTCAAAGAGGGTTAAGTTTTTAAAATACCATTTCACCCCCCCCCCCCCCCCCCCTCCCCTCTTGGTAGCCTTGGAACATTAACTTAGGTCTAACAACCTATTTACTAGACTCAACAAGTTGTATCATATCTGCATTTCAAAATCATAAGTTTAAACTACTTTTTGATTAACGTAGATGGCTAGATTCGAAAACTGAAATACACCTGAGGGTTACTCTATTACTAGACCTCCACTGTTTGACAATATACCTTTTGATTTTTGGAAAACACGCATGTCTACTTTCTTACAGTCACTTGATTATCGAATGTGGATCCTAGTCCAGGAAGGTTATACAAAACCAACTAGATTAGTTGATGGAGTTAGGGTAGAAACACCTTTTGCAGATTGGACTATAGAAGAACGTGACTTAGCACAACTAAATGCCAAATGTCTAAATAGCTTCTTTTGTGCTTTAAAATCTGAAGACTATATGCGGGTTTCCACTTGCAAAAGTGGAAAGGACATATGGGATAGACTTTGTATAACTTATGAAGTGACTAATGAGGTTAAGAAATCAAGACTCAATATCTTGTTACATGACTATGAGTTGTTTCGCATGAAACCAAATGAATCTATTTCTGACATGTACACAAGATTCACACAAATTGTCACTTCTTTGTATGCACTTGGTAGGGAATTAACTAATGCTAAAATGGTTAATAAGATTCTTCGTTGTTTACCTACTGCTTATGATGCTAAAATTACTATAATTACAGAGTCTAAATATCTAAACATTTATTCTATTGACAATCTTCTTGGTTCACTCATTGCTTATGAGCAAGGAGTAAGTCAAAGAAAGATTGATGCAGGTGAATCACGAAAGGAGAAGAATATTGCACTAAAAGTGGAAGAGTCAGAGAGTGAACACTCACAATCTGAGGATGAAGATGATATTGCATTAATGACTAGACAATTCAGAAGCTTTTTAAAGAGGAAGCAGAAGAGATGCCAGCAATGGAATAGAGGTAAGTTTAACAAAAATAATAAGGTTTCTAATGAAGTGATTTGTTATGAATGCAGGAAACCAGGTCATATCAAGACTGATTGCCCAAAACTCAAAGCCACTCCTAACAAGGAGAAGGTAGAGAAGAAACCAATTATAAAGAAGGGCAAGAAGAAATTTCAAAGAGCTTTCTGGGCGGACTCAGCTTCAGACTTATCTGAGACTGAAAAAGAAGAAGAAGTTACCAATCTTTGCTTGATGGAAGATAATGTTGATCAATCAGATCAAGAAGAGGTATGTGACTTAACCTATGATGAATTGTTTGAAATTTCTGAACACATGCATGATGCATATAGGAAAATAAAAAAGAAGCATGCTAGTTTAAGTGTAGAACTGGAAGAGCTTAAGAAGGAACATGAAATCCTTAGGAAAGATCATGCATTAATAGATGACAACCACATGAAACTACTTGACGAATATGATGACTTGAATAAGAATTTTAAGAATTTAAAATCATCCTATGCTGATCTTGAAAGAGATTTTAAAAATTTTAAGGATGAATCTGAGAGCAAAACATATCGAATCAATTATACAAATCGAATCTTGAAAGATATGAATTCATTTTATAAATTGACAATAAGAGCTCTTGAGGATAATAGGATACCCCCAAAACTTGAAGATTTTACAAATCCTAAATATTATCCTAAATATATGGAATCCCTTAAAAGACAAACAAATGGAAGAAAACTTAGGAATACTTTTCCTAAAGTTAAATGTAATGATTATGGATTTTTGGGACATATAGCTCACACCTGTACTTTGAAAATGAAATCTTATTTGGTGTGGAGACCTAAGATGCATAAACCTAGACATATCATACATGCATCTGATTATAAATTTCTAAAAGGTGAACCCAAACTAGTTTGGGTTCCCAGGTCTAACATTTGATATTTTTGCAGGGTTGCTCTCACACAAGACCTCGTGGGAGCATATGGTACCTGGACAGCGGATGTTCAAAGCATATGACTGGAGATACTGTTCAATTCATAACGCTGGAAGTCAGGAGTGGAGGCAAGGTTACACTTGGAGATAATACCACAAAGAAAGTGGTTGGATCAGATATGATTGGAAATTTGAAAAACTTTTTCATAGACAATGTGTTATTGGTTGAAGGCTTAAAATATAATTTGTTAAGTATAAGTCAGCTATGTGATAAGGGCTTTAGTGTAAAATTTTTACCTACTAGCTGCATATTAAGCCTAAATGGGAAAGAAGTTTTAAATAAAAAAAGGGTAAATAATGTTTACATGCTAGATTTAAATTGTATTCAATCTCCTACTGCTTTTTATTTGAAAACTGTTTCTGATGAATCATGGCTTTGGCATAGGAGACTTTGTCATTCTAGTATGAAAAACCTTAGGAGAATTACCCAAAAGAATTTAGTGAGAGGTATACCAAAACTAGACTTTATTAAGGACCACCTTTGTGATGCATGTCAATTAGGAAAACAAGTGAAGTCCTCTTTTAAGTCCAATAAGGATCTTAGGACTAGTAAACCATTGGAAATTCTTCACATGGATCTTTTTGGACCAGTAGGAATTGTAAGTCTAGGAGGGAAGTTGTTATAGTGGATGATTTCTCAAGATTCACTTGGGTTAGATTTCTTTTTCATAAGAATGAATCGTTTGAGGAATTTAGAAATTTTTCGACTTGGATTCAAAGAAAATTAGGGTGTGAAATAATTTCTATACAAAGTGATCATGGAGGAGAATTTGAAAATTTTTGTAAAGAAAAAGGGATTGATCACAATTTTTCTGCACCTAGAACCCCTCAATAAAATGGGGTAGTTGAAAGGAGAAACAGAACATTAATAGAAGCCGCCCGAGCAATGTTGGCAGAATACTCACTTCCTAGATATTTTTGGGCTGAGGTGGCTAGCACTGCATGTTATGTTCTGAATAGGGTGAATGTGAGATCGAATTTAAATAAAATACTCTATAAGTTGCTAAAAGGAAGAACACCAAATTTATCTCATTTGCATGTTTTTGGTTGCAAGGTGTTCATTCATAATAATAGAAAATCTGCCTTAGAAAAATTTGATCCAAAATCAGATGAAGGAATTTTTGTTGGATATTCAAGTGTTGGAAAATCTTATAGGGTATTCAACAAAAAAAACCTTAGTAATTGAAGAAACCACACATATTGTATTTGATGAATCTGGAAATTTGGAAGAGCCAAATGTTGTTGAAGATGAGATTGAGGAAAACTCCCAAAAGATTGATAAAATAAATTTGGAAGAAAATATGGAAGAGAATTTGGAAACAGAAAACCCTTTGCCTAGAGATTTAAGATTTTCTAAAAACCACCCAAGGGAATTGATTATAGGTGAACCTAGTGAGGGTGTTAGAACCAGACGTGGATTAAACAAGGAAGTCAATCATTCAGCCTTTATTTCAACTATAGAACCCACTAATGTTGATCAAGCACTTTCTGATGAATTTTGGATATTAGCCATGCAAGAAGAGTTGAATCAATTTGTAAGAAATAAAGTTTGGGAATTAACTTCAAGGCCAAAAGATCAAAGTGTTGTTAGAACCAAGTAGGTGTTCAAAAATAAAATGAATGACTTAGGAGTAGTCATTAGAAATAAGGCTAGATTAGTTGCTAAGGGGTATAATCAAATTGAAGGAATTGATTTTGAGGAGACTTTTGCCCCTGTAGCTAGACTTGAAGCAATTAGGGTTTTACTTGCCTTTGCCTGTTTTAAAGGATTTAAATTGTTTCAAATGGATGTCAAAAGTGCTTTTTTAAATAGGGTAATTCAAGAAGATATTTTTGTAGAACAACCTCCATATTTTGAAAATTCTAAATACCCAAATCATGTTTTCAAGTTAAAAAAGGCATTATATGGATTGAAACAGGCACCTAGGGCTTGGTATGAAAGGTTGAGCACCTTCATACTTGAAAGATCTTTTGAAAAAGGGAGTGTGGATACAACTCTCTTTTAAAGAAATTTGGAAAGGATATACTCATTGTTCAAATTTATGTGGATGATATCATTTTTGGATCTTCAAATAAAAATCTTTGTGATGATTTTTCTAAAATAATGAGTAGTGAATTTGAAATGAGTCTAATGGAAGATTTAAATTACTTTTTAGGTTTTAGCATTAAGCAACTTGAGGAAGGTACATTTCTTAGTCAAACTAAATATGTAAAGGACATCCTCAAAAAATATGAAATGGACAATGCTAAACCTGTTAGTACACCAATGAGTTCCTCAGTTCAGTTGGATAAGGACATTAAGGGAAAATCTGTTGATCAAAAGAAATTTAGAGGGATTATTGGATCTTTACTTTACTTGACTGCTAGCCGACCAGATATAATGTTTAGTGTTTGCTTATGTGCTAGATTTCAATCAGATCCAAAACAATCACATTTGACAGCAGTGAAAAGGATATTAAGATATTTACTAGGAACTCAGAACTTAGGAATTTGGTATCCTAAGTTTAGCTCTTCATTTGAAATTATTGGCTATTCAGATTCTGACTTTGTAGGCAGTAGAGTGGATAGGAAAAGCACTTCTAGAACATGTCAATTCATTAGAAATTCATTAGTTTCATGGTCTAGTAGAAAACAAAATTCAGTGGCCCTATCTACTGTAGAAGCAGAATACATTGTATTAGGAAGTTGTGTGGCACAAGTACTTTGGTTAAAACAACAGTTGATTGATTTAGGACTAATTATAGGCACTATTCCAATTTATTGTGATAATACTAGTGCTATTTGCATTTCCAAAAATCCTATTCAATATTCTAGAACCAAACACATTGACATAAGGCATCATTTCATAAGGGATCATGTATCCAAGGGAGAAATTGAACTTACTCATGTTTCAACTGAAAATCAACTTGCAGACCTATTTACAAAACCTTTAGCCTTTGATATCTTCAGTACATTAAGAATAAGGCTTGGTGTAATTGATTTGAATGCTTAAATAAAAATTTTTTTGTAACATTGATATTTTTGTTTTCGTAGTTTATGTTTCTATGTTTTTATTTTTGTGATTTCTGTTTGTTTTGACTGATTTTATTTTAGAGTCTGTGAATTTGTCATTGTCTATTGTGATTTGTGTGTTTAGTTTAATTTTTTTTTATAAAAATCCAAAAATTTGTGGTAATCGTCCGGGACGAAAATTTTTCGTACGGGACGATGTGTGTAAAATTCAGTTTGCGTGCTTTGAAACATCTTGAGAGCAATTTTTAATGTAGTTCATCTGTACGATCTACATGATCGTCTGGGACGAAATTTTTTTCAAAACGTCGGGACGATTAAATGCAGCAGTTGAATGGATAAGGAAGTTTTAATTATAACTTTGTCCGTACGAACCTTTGGTTCGTCCAGACGAACAGACGTCGATTCATAGCGGGGGACGGTTTTCAACTGCCATTAAAACGATCACAAGTGTGATCGTCTGGACGAACATTAATCATCTGTACGATCGGTCAAGTCAAAAGTCTGTACGAAAGGACGTATCGTAAGTTGTGTTGATTACGAAAAGTCGTTACATTTTGGATGAATTTGATCATTTGTATGAAACTTTTTCGTCCAGACGAACAACTATTTTCGTCCAGGACGAACATTTTTTGTCCAGGATGAACGTATCGTTTTCTTTAAATAAGATGACTTTCTAACTCAACAATCACATTTCCAAACATCTCTTTCAATCCCTTTCGATTTCTAGATCAACAATGGCCTCCTCTAGCAAGCGACAAAAGGTTTTAGCAAAGAAACCCCATAGGAATTCTTCCGAGAACTTTCTTTCAAAAGCAAATGAGGAATCCTTTCCTCGATTTGCCTCTGCAAAAATCACTCCTTCTCGCATTCTAATCCAGAGTGAGATAAACTTCAAGGTAATGCATCTTTTTGCTTCCACTCAGTTTGAATTTATCCTAACTCTTATCCACCTCTACAACAAACAGACCTTCCTTTACTTCCTAGCAAATATGAGTTTCAACTCCGACCACTCCTCTGTCAGTTCTTTTATTTTTAAACAAAAAGTTGAAATCATAAAGCATGACTTAGGTGTTTTTCTTAACTTAAGAACTGAAAGTTTAAGAGCCCACACCCTTATGAACGATAACACCTTCAAGTGGTTTGAAATCAATAGGGTGATTAAAGGAAATAGCCTAGATTATCATATTGCTAGAGTTTCTGGAATGACCAAAAATGCTCGAATCATCCAGCACATTCTTAGATCTTCTATTATTCCAAAAGCTGGTGATAGAATCAACATTACTCCACTTCTTTCTATAGTGACATTTTTTATTATGAGAAAGAGTCTTATTGATGAAGCCCAACTTATCTTAGATTATCTTTATGGGCTTTCCGAAATTGGGCATGCTGATCTGAAAAGAAAAAGGAATATTTCATTAGGTCACTTAGTTACCTTTATTTTGGAAAAGAAATACAATTTAGTGCATCCTGATGAAGAATATGAAGAGCCGGTCTACTACAATGATGCTTCTTTTAGAGCGATCTTCAAGGATGAAAAAGAGAAAGCACATGTCAGTGCTTCTGAAGAAGAAGAAGAAGAAGGAGCGCAAACATTTGCACCTCAACCAAATTATCAGAATTTGATTGAAAATTTTGATAAACTTGAGACTCATTTTGATCAACGATTTGATCAAATTGATGCTCAACTTCAGCAGCAGCAACAGGACATTGGTAATATAAGAAATGAAGTTCATGAAATTAATACTAATGTTATGTTGATGAGTACCTACTTCAACTTATTTGGTGGTGTTCCTCCTCCTCCTCCAGAAAAATAGAAATTTGGATTTTTGATTTTCTAGATGTTTCTTGTATCAGTGTTTGCTTTAGTTGTGTTTGCTTAAAAGTTCAGTGTATTTTTTTTCTTTTGTTTTAATATTGATATTATGAATTGATATTGTAATATCAATATTTGTGTGTTTGCTTTAGACTAGAATTGGTGTTGAAATGTGTTTAATCTTTATGAATTTCATTTAGTCTTTTTAATCTTAATTATGCTTAAATTAGATTGTAATTTGAGATTAATTTCATTAGATAATCTAGACTTTTTAAATTTAAAATTTGTTTATAACTTGTTATAATTAGAATTTTTAATTTCATGTCTATTCATTTAGACTACATTAAATTTAATATTATTATTGCAATTAAGATGTTTTCTTATTTTGTATTTCTTTGTTCAAGTGATATTTATGCACTTAGAAAAATTTGAAATTTTAGATTATTGATCTTGGAAAGAATTGGTATCAATTACTCTTGAAAATTGTACAAAAAGTACAAAAATCAAAAGGAATGCGCAAAGGTTCGCAAATGTAAAAAAGAGGCACAAAATAAGCCCAATGTAAAAAGATGCACAAAAATGTTCCAAAAAATTGAAAAAGATGCGCAAAGCGCCACATGTGGTAATTCTCTTCTTTCTAGATTCTTTCAATCTCTTAATTCAAATTGATCTTATGTTCATTAATATTTCTATTGAACTTTGAAATATATAATTTTTATTCATCTCTCTTGTAATGATCTTCTTTATCTCAAATGTCTAAATTGAATCATGTCTTTGATAAATTCTTCTTACTTACAATGTTATATCACTTCTTAAATTCTATGAATTTCTATGATTTACCTAATGTTATTAGTTTTAGATTGCATACCATATGTCAATCACTCTTTAGATTAAATTTTCAAATGGATTTCATATAATTACTTATATTTCTTGTCTATTTCTTCTTCACTTTTTATTGTTGTCAAAAAGGGGGAAAAATTATTGTGTTTGTATGTTTGTATTTTGGTTTTGTTTTGTATTTTGGTTTTATGTCAATTGGATTTGTATTTTGATTTTGTGTCATTTGGCTTGTGTTATTAGTATTGTCTTGTATTTTTTTTTTTTGTTAAAAATTTAAAAAACAAAAATTGTGTTCTTTAGTTCAACATGCCTCCTTATTTTCATGTATTCATCATTTCAGGGGGAGTTTAGAAGATTTTGTAAATTGAAATCATACAAACAATAATTGTTTTGCCATCATCAAAAAGGGGGAGATTGTTAAGATAGTTGCTATTTGCATGTTTTACATTTTTGTAACTTGTATAGTTTTGATGATTCCAAACATTATTGTTCAAATGTGTAGTTATCTCCTAACACTTTTAGAAGATTTGTATTTTCTCTTGTGTGTACTAACATTTCAGGTGAATCATACTCTCAAACACAAAGTCTTCAAATCAAATTCAGCAAGAAATATCTTTAGTTTTTGAAGCTTAAAAATATCCTTTTAATTGAGAGGGAGTGATTGTAATTGAGTGAATAAAAACATACATACACAAACATAAGGAGATCATATAAAATTTATACTGATCGTACGGGACGATATCAGTTCGTACGGGACGATCAGACAGTTATCTCCTATTAAGATCACATGGAACGAATAGGAACTGGCTAGAAAAATTTTTCTAAGTCCTATTCGTCCGAGACGAAATTAAATATTGTCTAGGACGATTTGCTCTCTGTAAGAATTTCGTCTGTAAGAATTTCGTCTAGACGAAATTAAATATCGTCCAGGACGATTTGCTCTCTGTAAGAATTTCGTCCAGACAAAATTAAATATCGTCCAGGATGATTTGGTCTCTGTAAGATTTTCGTCCGGACGAACAAATTTTCGTCCAGACGATACAACCGACTTAGGACAGTTTTTCTATATTCATTTTTTGGAACCGACCTTATTATAACCGTTCGTATCGGACGAACTTGGTTCGTACGGGACGATCAGCTTATACGAAAACATTTCGCACACATATACAAAGAGGTTCGTTTCAAGGCTTTTAAGTAATATCGTCCAGGACGATCCACGATCGTACGAGACGATCCAATGCGTACAGAATTGAAAACTTGCAGTTTTTGGGCAGTTTTTCTTATCTTTTATATAAATAGTCCAAATTAGACTGCCACCCAATCTTTTTGTCATTTGATCTTCATGCCTATTGAGAGAAAATTCAAGGAGAGAGTGTGAGAGAGCATTCAAAGGAGGATTCCTACCACTGGAGCGTGAAGGCTTCACTTGGTGTTTAAAGGTAAGAATCTCTGCTTGTGAATTTGGATTACTTCACTCTTTTCTTTCTTCCTTTTAGATTTCTTGTGAGAAGATCTGTCAAGGAGATCCGGTTCGCTGCCGACACTTGGAGAGTGTGAACAGCCGAAGGGTTCGCTGCCTACACTTGGAGAGTGTGAACAGCCGAAGGGTTTGCTGCCTACACTTGGAGAGTGTGAACAGCCGAAGGGTTCACTGCCTACACTTGGAGAGTGTGAACAGCCGGAGGGTTCTCTGCCCACACTAGGAGAGTGTGAAAAGACGGAAGGTTCTCTACCAATACTGGGGATTGTGTAAAAGGACGACGGTTCTCTACCGCACCGGGTAGTGGTGAAAAGAGTGTTTGTAAAGGCTTCTCCGCCTTGCTGTGGGTGCAAAAGGAGAGTCATTATTGGTATTAGTGCAATACTCAGAGGGTGCCTCTGGGGAGTGGATGTAGGTCTGGTTTAGACCAAACCACTATAAATCTTGTGTCATTTACTTTACTGCTTTTTATTTCTGCATTTTTCTTTTGTTTAAAAAACTCTGTGGTTGAAAAACGTTTTCTATAAAAACTTAATAAAAATTTTCATTTCGGTTCAACACATTTTCAAAGAGGGTTAAGTTTTTAAAATACCAATTCACCCCCCCCCCCCCCCCCCCCTCTTGGTAGCCTTAGGACATTAACTTAGGTCTAACAACCTATTTATTAGACTCAACAATTATTCTGTCATATTGGGTTGATTGCCTTCTATGACTAAGTAGACCAGTGACCATTATGACTCAGGATGACATAATCATGGGATCTTGATCGGGTCCATCATCCATTCCCCCATCATCTGCTTTAAGTGCAAGGTGGTAAAATTTCTAATTTTAAATATCAAAATTTTAAATACCAAACCCATGATGCTACTATATGCCAGATAATACATATTTCTATGTATTTGGTCGATGAAAAACCTTAATCAAAAGTTTTCTCTCGTTATCAAGATGGGTAATTAACTATTGGGGCTTGCACCTATAGGAAATCAGAATTCATATCATAAAGTACTTGTAAAAAGAGGGCAAAATTATTGGGCAATATCTTATCTACAAACCCAATCTACCTTCCTAAAATTTACCCTATAACTTAATTCGTAAAAACTTTTTCAAAAGCAAGGAGAGGCCGAGGCAAAAATTTTTGGAGCCCACAAAACCCTGCTTATGAATTTTCTCAATCTTGTTCAAGGATCATTTTGGAAGATTTTGGATTTTAGCTCATATTGATTTACTTGCTGCTATAACCTATGACTGACTAGCCAGAGATAGAAAAAGAAACTTGTCTCCAGTAGAGTCACCAGAAATTTGTGGGCTCTAAAAATTTACGCCCTGACCTCCCCTCTTTTATGAGAGTTTTAATGAATTAAGTTCTTGGGTAAATTTTTAGATGGCAGATTGGGTTTGAAATAAGACACTACATAGAGATTTCACTCTCATTTTGTGAGGACTTTATGATCTAAATTCTAGTTTCATGTAGGTGTAAGCCCCTATAATTAAGGGTATATGGAAATTTGATTTTTAAAATGTAAAGATTTAATCATCTTACACTTAAAGCGGATCATAGAGGGATGATAATGAGCACAATCAAGATCTCAAGATTCTATCATGGGCCATCGTGGTCCCTGATCTACTTAGTCAGAGGAGGAAGTTGACCTAACCCAATAGAATGATCCTTGTCGGCAGCCATGGGTTATTTCGTCCAAGGGTATATTATAGACCTGAGGTGAGTATTTGTCTAAGGGGACAAATTTAAATCCACCTTAGCTAATAGAGGGCTTCGTGCCCTATTGGTTATATAATACTGATTCATATCTCAATTATTTAATATCATTGGGGAGCATATGGGCTCTGGTCATAACCATAATTTAGTGATGTCATTTGGAGATGAACCACCTGGTTCAGAGGGCTATATTCATAATTGTTTACATGCGGTACCATTTAGTAGCAAAACCCATGGTGTGGTACTATTTGCCATTTGGCGGTGAAACCACTAGTTAGAGGATACGTGACACATCCTTACTGGAAAGCGACAGATTGAAAATGGATCTTAGTGATATTATCAACTAGACATTAGCTTTTTATGAGCTGAAGTAGCTTTTAAATTTGTCCACATATGCAAATTATTATGGAGAGTAGACGTGTATTTGTGCTTTTAAGTGTTTGATGATTTATTTTAATTTTAAATATTTTTTAATTTTGATATTTTTGAAGTTTTCAATTTTTATGTGCGTTTGGGGGCATTTACTTAAATGTTGTGGTCCCCTCCGGTAGAGATTTTCATTCAACGCGATCATCATCAAGGTATATGGGCAATTTTATTTTATTATTTGAATCTTATCAGCTCTATCGTATTTATCGATAGAGGATCGTGTTTGCTGTAGGCTTAATGTCCTTGATAGATTCTTGAGAATTAATCCCTCCGGTTGAGATTTACATTCAACACAGTCATCATCAAGGTGATTTTGAGGATGTTTGAAAATATTTATATTTTATGAGAGTTTGAGGGTATTTGAATATATATAATCCCCTCTGATTGAGATTTACATTCAACGCGGTTATCATCAAGGAATTTATAGATATTTTGTTTTGTTGATTGAATATTGTCAACTTTATCTACTTATAGATAGAGGATTAGGTTCTTCACAGGTTTTATGCCTTTATGAGCAAATTATTCTTAATATTGGCCTTGAATACCTAATATGTAATATAAAACAAATATTCCAATCGATGCCAAGACTGTATATATGTTTAACAATTTGATCTTTGTTGACTCCTATCCAATTACATAAAAGGATCGGCCTCGGAACTAAATTTATTTATTAACCCATGCAACATTCACAGATATCACGTGTGTGCCTATAACACCCTCGCCATGACCTACATGGGTATATGTCATTGGATGCATTTCATATGATGCATTCACATGTGTGCTTGATATGATTTTTAAAAAGTAATTATAATATCACATAACATACTGGAGTTAAATCCTCTGCTTATTATAAATGCATGTGGAGGTATTTTTGAAATATAATTAGTGTCAAATGATACACTAAAGTGAAACCCTATGCTTATGCATGAGGAAGATTTTTAAAGTACAATTATAGTGTCAAATGACATACTAGAGTAAAACCCTCTGCATATTATAAACACATGCCAGAGGTCACTTTGAAATATATTTGCAATATCATATAATATGCCTGTATAATATATATTATATAAGTTATGACACATACATATTCCATATGTTATCATGCAAATGCAATGCATGTATTAGGGGCATTTTAAAATATTTGCATGCATTGCAAAGTATTTTTTGAATTTTAAATACAACCGACTATATAGTTAACCATTGCTACCAAATACATGGGGTTTTTATTTTGGGCTTTATTGACGCCTTCTATCTGATTATACAAATGTTACGAATCTGGTGGCATGGCATTGTGCTTCAACATTCCATGATTTTTACCATTGATTCCCTACTTTTACTTATAGGTGAATCATAGCATTGCATTTAGAATAGTCATGAGATACTTCATTATTATTATGCAGGCTCCATTCTTATTTAGTCCACAATCACTACTTGTAGGTACTTGCATAAACTATAGTTTCTTCTATATTTTCTTATAAATAGTACCTAATATGTATGATGGGCTTCCCTACAGTGGTTCATAGGTACTTGCATCTATTGCAAATTGACCACCCCTGTTTTTAGAAGATAAGTGCCTTTGCCTGGCATTGAATGGTAGGTGACTACATGAGTGATCTGACATTTACAGCACATTATTTGTCATCACTCGTAGGTGGAATATTGTAGCTTGATGAGCTTCCGTCAATTTCTTGTAGGTGTTCATGCTCATAGCAAGTCGATGCACTTGCTTGATGTGCGTCGTTATTGATTGTACGAGTGCTCTAACACCTATTTCATGTTGTATGCATAAGCACACAAGGGACATTGTCATTTATAAGCAGGCTAAGTTGCTCAGCTACATATTGAAATGGGTTACCAATTGAATCACATTCACCACTGATTTCTCTATATATGTCACCTGGAAAGTTACTACATTCTCTGTCATTTATTGTAGATGGATCAAGGTACATATTCATTTGCTCATTATTGTCAATTACAAAGGTGACTGAGCATTTACTACTAGTCGTCTGTCGTACTTGCAGGTCGACTATTATAGCTTGATGGGTCTTCCACATTTATTTGCAAGTGTTGTATTTGTGCCAACAGGAGATCCGTTGTACTCACGATATACCCACTATTATTATCCAGAATTATACTACTACATCATGATGTCACATCTGCCACCATCATTTATAAGTAGCTTATTATGTTCATCTCCAAATACTTTAGTTGCATGTAGGTCATTTTCATAATCATTGTTTGTTGTCCCTTACAATTGCTTGTGAACTAACAATCATGTGCTCTTTGCAATCAGGCAACACTAGGCACATGTACATTGCATTTGCATCATGTCTGTCATCATCGTTCACAGGTAGCTTAGTGTATGCGAGATGTTAATGTTGATTGCATGAGGTTGCTACATTCATTATCTCTTCAATCTAAGGGCTGATTATTGCTTGGATAATAGGTCTTTGATTGTTACATGAGGGCTGTGCTTATGCATTTCATAATTGATTGAAGTCACTTGCAAGTTAACTACATCTAAAAGTTTCTCACTGCGAATTCCATGCTTATTTTCTTGCACTTGTTTGAATGCATTAAATTATCATTTATCATTTAATATTTTTTGGTTTAATTATGCATTTTAGTGTTTAGGGTACAGTTCCCTATTATTCAATTGCATTATTCTATTCCCTATATTCTATTGAAGTCAAGTCCCCTGTATTGCTGCTCAAGTTAGGTTATCCTGTTGTTCAGATTCTGTGCATTTCAGTCTGAATTTTGGTAGCACTCCATCGCTCATTTGGGGGAAATTTGGAGAGTCATAGCCTTCTCACCACGTCAAGAAAGACATACACGATCAGCGTCTAACGACAAAGCGACCGTAGTATTTAATTCCACCATGCCAAGAATGGCGTGCATAAATCTTCAAGTGTACCTATTTTAAAACTCACAATTGTTTCCCTGCTGACACTGAGGGATGTACGAATACTTAAAATTTGCCCCGTCGTGCTAAGAAAAGCACGCACAAGGATTACCAGCCTCATCGAAAGTATCGTAACGAGTTTTCTCCCACTGTGCTAAGAAAAGCATGTATGGATGGTTACTCGCTACGTTGTAAGAACTGAGAACAGGGTTTGGAGTTCTATACCTGTGCAGGGGTTGACGACGACATCGTCGGCTGTGTTGGCTATGTTGGCATGCAAATCAAGGTGAGAGAAGCATTTTCTTGTATTTATTTTTTTATTATTTATTATTATATTAAATTATAATTAGTTATAATTAATTTTAATTAATAATAATTAATTATTATTAATTATAATTGATAATGATTAATAATAATCAATTATAGTTAAATATAAATTTAATTAATATAATTGATAATAAAAAATTAATTATTTATAATTAAATATAATTAATAATAAACAAATATAATTAATTAATATTGATAAATAATTAATTGTGATTAACTAAAATTAACTATATTTAAAGATAACTAATTATAATTAGCTATAATTAATTTTAATTCTGACAAGATTTGATCGGGATTTAGGAGAAATGACTGTCGGGAAATAGGATTTATGCTAAATCAGTAAGTTAAATCCATCATTTTTTTCACTTTCTCAGCTCGGCAGATTTACGAGATTTGGCTAAAGAGGCGCACGAAAGGAAGGAAGATTATTTCCTTTGCAATGAGCAAGCTCCAATTGTCTTCTTTGCTTCCGATCCAACAAAAGAACAGTGAAGGAGGCGTGAGGTCGGAGGCGTGCGAATAGGGTTTGGCCGTCGATGCTTGCAGAAGGGCCGACGACAGAGAGGAGATGGGTTTAGGTGAATGTGGAGTTTAGTGCAGGTGGAAGATCTGCGAAAGCTTCGATTCGGATAGACGCGTGTGAAGAGGAGTTAGGTTCGGGTGCTGGCGGGCTGACAGCATGTGGAGTTCGGCTAGGTGGTTGGACCTAGCAGGTGGAGTCGGCGGCTTGAGGTGTTCAAACGGGATCGGTAGGAGCGACGGGAGGCTTGCGGTTGTTTAAGGAATTCGAGAGTTCAACAGAGAGTGTGCGGGAGGAGGAAGAACAGAGAGGCCAAAAGACGAGGTAGGTCGTGCGGTATTGTGCAGACAACGTCGTGGTAGGAATGTCGAAGACATGCGAATGACGTGCAGCTAGCTTCGTGCGGAGAGATTGTACGACTCACGATTTCAGACAAGTATGTTTCTCCCCTTTTTTTTTCAATTACAGGTCAAAACTTTTTTAGAATTTTTTTTTTATTTTTCTTTTTATAACTACGATATCTCCCCCTTAAGTATAAATACTCTCTTAAACTTGCTCTATTTTCCCTCCCTAATTCTTCTCTTAAGAGCCCTTTCACTTTCTTCTGTACATCATGCCTGCCCCTTCCAAAGCTTCTATAAAACACTATACTAGATGGCCTTCTATATCTTCCTTTCAAGCTTTAGAACATTTTGTGCAGACGTAATAAATTATTCTTCATGGTAGTTAGAAAAATTTAGAAGTTTTCAAATGATTCAGATGCTTGAATTGAATTCATTTGGAATTAGATCAGATCATTTTTAACATCTATGAATTTATCTTATTGATATTCAATTCGACTGTGTAAGTTTAATCCAAAAAACTTTCAATTTATATATGACCTCAAGATTTATGCTATTCATATATATATATATATATATATATATATATATATATATATATATATATATATATATATATATATATATATAAAAGAAATCAACTATATTGATAAAGTATAACTAGAATTAATGCTTCAATTTTTTGGTGAATTATATTGTATTAATAATTAATTAATTCTCTGATATTTTGAATTAAAATAATATGTATTGTAATTGAATAATTATATTAATTTGACTAAACACTATGTAAACATTTATTTTAGATATAGAATTTAAAATTTTAAGATAGTAGATAGAATCTTATCATATAATTGATTTAAACTCAAGTAAAGTTCAATTACAATCCGAGCATAATTTGTAAATAATTAAATAAACAACTCTCATCATAATTTTAAGCTTGATTCTAATTCTATTTATAAATAGATAAATTCAAAGACATATTGCAGAATTCAAAACTCTTTCACAGCTCAGCTTATGGATCACATATAAATTCAACTTAACCATTGTTTGGAGGGGATTTACATCCATACCACCCTATTTATATATCTAATATTCAAAATTTTAATATTACATACATACGACCCATAGATCACTTTCATATCAAATATGAGTGATAGGAATGAAATATGAGTGTCATATTTAATATTAAAGTAATATAGGATGGTATATATGTAATATTAAAATTTTGAATCTTTGATATATAATATGTATGTAAATCCCCATTGTTTGTATGATGTTGGTTGAGGTCAAACAATGAACCATTTTCAGAAAAAAAATCTGGGTCGGATGTTCAATTTTGGTCAGTTTTATGCAAATAAATAAAAACAAACAAACAAGATCAGTTATTCAAATAAATATTTTTTGCAGTTTTTTATATTACATAACCACCAAAGCCTCAAAATGAAAAAAAAAAAAAAAAAAAGTCTACTTGAACACATGAAGTTACATTTATTTACATTTTCTCCATAAGCAATCATCATATATTTAACCTCAATATTTATTTTCCATGCATCTGTTTACATCTAAATTTCCTTATAAAAAATAATACAAGAATATGACTTCCAAAAAATGGAAAAAAAAAATTTAAATAATATTTTCCCTAATGAAATAACTCACCAAATCGTCCACTGGTTTACAGGCAAATTTCCTTTGCTTACTGCTTGGACTGCAACCTTCAGAATGAAAAAAATGTGGACCCATGGCTTTTACACACGGAAAATGGCGGCAAAATGGCAACTTTCTGCTACAAATTGTAAGTGGAGTTGCAGAACTCACCTTCTTTCATTTTCCTTGATAAGAACAGGAATCTGCCATTTCTTCGTGTTCTTTTTGGGATCATCAGTAAGACTGAGGTCATCTTCTTCCTCTTTAAATGTCTTCACAAAGGTAGTTGCACCAGCCAAGATCAATCTTTCTACCATGAAAAGCTCGTAATTGTTCTCAATTATTGGATCCAAAATGCTACTATAGTTTGATGAGTATGCCAACTTATACCTGCACCAACGAGCATGCCAATAATCAAAACTTGTGCAAGTCTAATTGCACAATTGATAGCCCAGAAGAAATATATGCCACGAATCATTCATCCAATAGCTCTGAAACATTTTTGAAAGAAAAGATATGACAGGTGACCATTTATAGAAGAAACGATCATAATATCAATCAATATAACAAAGAACTTGGTGTATGGTGGCCATGCTAATGGATGCCAGTGGATGAAAAAACCATGATAAATATACTAACCATGAAAAATTCAAACAATTGCTATGATTTCCTTCTAAGTTTATTAGTTGAGCAACAAAGTATTTTCCAGAAGAAATAATCATACATAAATCAATATAAGAAGTTAAGCAATGCATGTAGATAATACAGAATATGGGAAAGTTTTTTAAAAGAAAAGTTACTGTTCATGCACTTCCTATCAACACAAAATAATTGGGAACTGCAACAGTAGATTAATTAACTCAATTGCCAAAAAAAGTGCGCAGGCTTATGGGCAGTTATTGAGTAAAATAGTCAAAATTCGCATACATGTTTTAATCATTGTTGTAAACAAGAAGAAGATGATCCATTCAACCAGTTAATAATTAGGTACTCCGGTGCATCATATAAAATATAAGAAAAATAATAATGAGCACACTTTCAGCATTTCAGTTTTTGGATGTACTGCAACAAAACCCATAATAGCAATACCATTAAATAAATAAATAAAAGTTTAGATAGCAATAAAAGGAATGTTCTTACATGAGACCTTTTGTTACAACAGGTTTTAGCTTGATCCGGTGGTCTACAATAAGGGACTGTTCGGTTACAAATAGGATCTATCAGATATTTTAAATCCAAAATTAATAAATCCTACAAACTATTTGGCATGATAGATGTTTAATCTGACTAAATTCTAGGAAATTGTTTTTCGGATAATTTCAAGAGTTAGAATTAAAATGAAGGAAAAGAAAAGAATGCAGCGAAACTAGGATAAAATCTCTTAAACCCTACTTCCTAAATGTGGGATTTATGCTACAATGCGAGGAAAATGAGATTTTAAAAGGATAGCAGAATTTATGAGATTCTAAAAATGATTTGACAAGATTTAGCCTAAATCCTTACGTAATTTTGGCTAAATCTTGCAATCAAACAGCCTCAAAAAGCAAGAAAAATAGAGGTTTTATTTCTGAGCAGGCTCTTGTATTTTTCTAGCATAACAAAAGTCCAACTTTATGCGCAATATACCTTGCAGAGAGAGTTGAAAAAAAACCAGGTTTCCTCTCATTTGAAGCAACGAATAGTGTGCGACCTGGTGCTATCCATCTTTCAATCCTTGCTTGAATAAATTCAGGACGAGTATCTCTGTCTAGATGAGGGTGTAGGCTTCTAGGAACTCCAAATCGGTCTTTTCTAGTCTTTATCTTATCACCTCGGCGCACATGAATGGCATCATAATCACCGAGTAATTCCTTGATCTGTATGAAAATGTTTGCTTAATTTTTAAAGATTAACAAAGCACAACAGTAATAAAGGAAGCAATATTCAGAATTATACGGTAAACATATATTTCTTCCGAATAAACCATGCATGCCAACAAGTGAAATAGTATTGCACAGAAACAGCAATTAAGGATAAGTATTAGCTCAGCTCATCCGACCTTCCGACAAATAAATATTAATATTTCTTCAACAGGCTTCCGGAAGTGCTTTTTAAAAACTACCCAGGCCTCAAATATTTCCACATATATATTTGATGCATACATGTTTTATTAGATGCATACATCTTATCGTATTAATTGTATTTTTTTATTTTGAAATAAATAATTTATGTTTGAACATTCCAAAATAGCTTGTATCACATGCTTAAAACGAGAATCTTGAATCCAACATTATAGAATAAAATTAACAAACAAAAACATTTAAGGAAAAAAAAGATAGCCGTTGATTGTACAACAATAATATTCAATAATAAGTAAATACAAATAAAAAAAAACAACTAAAAAAGTCAAAACAAAACTAAAAATTCCAAAGACAAAAAATTCTCCGGCCAAAACCAACTCGTTCATTCCCACTAGAAAAATTATCCACCCCTATGTTCCTCAGCGCTACGCATCGCCACCCTTGATGGCCCGCTCCACCAATCCACCATTGAAAAACATTTTATCTTATGAGTAAGCTTCCAATGAAGTGTCTAACATGCGTGGAGCAATAGCTAAAAGCCCCACAAACAAAGTAGCGCCAGAACCCATGTTATAGTGCCTTTTGGTTTCCCGCAATCTCCATGCAAGCACGTCCTAAATCCTTTTACCTCTTCCCCTCCAATCAACGATACATCCCTAGCTGCAAACACTAAATAATGAACATGTTCAATGGAAGTCCATCGTGCATTGGAATGCTGCAGTCAAAGTCTCTAAACAAAGAACAACTAGAGAACCCCATCATTTCATTCTCTAAAGTCTACGCGAGCTCTCTAGCCTTATAGCTTGGAATAAGAACATATGCTCATAGCTATGATGCACCGACACTCCGCTTAAAGAGGATATGCAGTATCGGACACGTGTCGGATACGGACACGCATCGGACACGCGTCGGACACGGACACGTGTCAGACACGACACGCATCGGACACGGCATGGACATGTGTCCGACACGGCATTGGAGTGTCGCAATTTAAAAAATTAAAATTAAAATCGGACACGCATGTCCGGTTATTAAATGATAAAATCGTCTGTTCTATTTAGCCTTTTCCGCGAACGAGAAGCCCTGTTTTTCCGATCCACGAAAGAAATCTTCTAGGGCGGACCAAGAGAGCTCGCAGTCGACGCCAAACGGAGCCTGCTGCCTTCGCCTCCCGTTCCTTCGTCATTTTTGCTCGAGCCGAGGCCAAGCAAAGCTCATCTTTCCCATTCCTTCGTTCTTGCGTGATTTCTGCAGTCATCCGAGGCAAAGTTCGCAATCAATGCCAAACAAAGCACCTTCTGCGCGCAAGAGAGCCAAGACATGCAAGTGGATTTCACCATTTCTTCTCTTCATTATTGAAAAACCTAATGTACATGCTCGGTAGTGCTAGGTAAATGCTCGGTACCGCTCAGTACATGCTCGGTACATCTCAGTACATGCTCGGTACCGCTCAGTACCGCTAGGTACATGCTCGGTACTGTTAGGTACATGCTCGGTACCACTCGGTATCTTCCCATACAAACAACTTCCGAACTTTAAAAACAAGCAGAACTTCAAAATTACTCTTACAGGTCGAACCCTGCCAGGGGGCAGCGCCCCCTTGGACCCCCGGCAGACCGGTATATTGTTGTATTCATGTTGTCTTATTATTGGAATATTTTGATTTCACTTCATATCAATTTAATTTGATGTATTCATATGTATAATTGGTTTATTAGTAAAATGAGCTCTGCTGCTGGCGGAAGTGGATTGGGTGAAGGTTCAAAAGAGTCATCTGTAGAAACTGATAAGCCGTTATGGTTTCATGTTGCAAAGTTAGGAAAAATATTTGAAGGAGGAGGGAATGTGTTATTCAAATGCAATTATTGTGGTAGCACCTACAAATGCAATTATTGTGATGAATCTAATTCTATCATTCCCTCTATTGAGTAGTTGGACCTTCATGTTGTACTAAATGATTTTTTGCTTAAATTTTTATGGTTGTACTAGACATTTTGTACTAAACATCTTTATGTTATAAGCTAAACAAGTTATCATGAAATTGATTTATTATTGCTTGTCATTTTTACTATAATGTCACCTTAATTTCTATATATTATATTAAAATATTATTATGTCGTGTCCATGCTGCATCCGTGTCCTATATTTTTAAAAGTTGCCGTGTCCCGTGTACATGTCGTGTCGTATCCGTGTCGCCGTGTCCGTGTCGGTGCATCATAGGCTCATAGGCAACATTTTGAAGAACTTCGTAACCATTCTTAAGGTAATGATTGAGTTCCTAGAGTGTATTGATATAGCCGTAGCAAGCTACACGTGCACAAAGTTTGCCATCAATGCGAAAGTCCTAGTTATTTCTAGATTCCCCACTGTCATCTAACACATAAACTATCATATTTACTTATATACCACCTAAACAACATTTCTAATATCTGAAATAGATGGTATATAAGTAAATATAATAGTTTAGGTGTTAGATATGTAATAACAATAGTTTTAGGTGTTATGTATGTAAAAATCCCTAGATTATATAGGAGTAAAGCACTTTTGGGTGAGATCCTAACGCAGTTTTCGTCTTTAGGCTATTGTTCCGGTAACTGCAAGCAGCCACAGATAAAAAAAATGCTTTGGTTCCAATGTGGTGAAAAATATCATTTTGAGCATATTTGTAAATCAAAATTATATGTCCTAATGTTGATCAATGATGAGAAAGAAAATAAGGATGAGCAAGCAATTTTTTTCAATACTGAGTTGACATCTTCGTTTAATGATTATCCATACTTCAATGGGAAAGTCTAGAAAAGAAGAAATATACCCACATTCTAGCAAGAAAACCATCGAGTTGTCCAACAATAATCAACTGGCTAAAACTCAGCAAACAGTAGCATTGATGGATCAAAGCAAATCTAAAACACGACATACATACATGTAGTAGCAACTGTGTACCCGCAGAAATCTTTAGCCAAATAACTTCCAGCAACTACTTCCATCCAAATAGACTACATTATTTGTAAAGAATAGTGTGGCTACTACTTCAAACCTGAAAAAAGCAGTCTAGATTGAATTGTGTTATATTCCAACAAGCAGCCATGGTAGAATGATAAGAGCACTGGCTCGAGTAATGACTTTATTGGCTCAATATGTAGAAGGATGCCCAACATTTTGTTCGCCCATGTCCTATTTGTCAGTAAATAAAGTATGATAGACTGTCCAGCAGGATTACCACAAACATTACCAATTTCAATTGCTCTTTGGGAAGAAATTTTAAATGGATTTCATATCAGCTGTTCTAAAAATTTATAAAAGACTATTATTTTTTTGGTCATCGGTAGACTAAAAAACTCATATTTTTTAGCCTTAACCTTTGCTTATTGCACTTGTGCTGCATGGCATCCCACGAGTCATTGCATCCAAATGACTTCATTTGGGAAGGGTCGATTTTGACTCAATGAAATTGCTTTGAGCCATTACAGCTCATACCATTCGGAGTCTATGGGTAAAAGGAGATGACTAGTCACTAGTCAGAACATTATTTATGAAGTTTTGTGATGGATTCCCTATGAGAAAGGGTAAAATTTTATCTTAGGTCTAATAATACATCTACAGATAAATTAATGAGAATGTCTCCTTTCTAAGTCATTTATGGAAGATCGCCACCAACTATTATTCCTCGTTAATAAGGACATCCTACATAGAATTCATTGATTCCTTGTTGCGAGATAGAGATACGTTGCTTCATCATTGCATAAGAATTTGTAAAGTCCATAAAATAAGGTGAAAACGATAATGTATAAGAAGCATAACAAGCCATAATGAGCGATTTAGTTTTGGTTAAGCTGTAACCTTATAGACAAACATTAATGATTGACATCACTATAACAGAAATTGTCGAGTAAAGACAGACTTTACATATAAATTTGAGCTACCAGAAATAGCTAAGATACCCAATTGTTCATATTTCATGTCTCGAACAATTTCTACAAGACTCCAACATACAACCAGCTACATTAACAACACAATTTAATGAAGGCTACCCATTGGTACGACCTTTAGCAGTCATAAATCATCGCATCTTTTACACGGTTTGGCAAAAGCCTTACAATTATAGATTTAAGGGGAATAGTTTTTACTATAAGATGGTTCTAGGATATTTTTGGAAGATCTTCGATCAACTTCAACCTTAAGGACAATTTTTTTCTTAGCAAATTTGAAGGCCTTGTTTATTTTGGGGGGGGGGAGGATTTGGGGGCCGGTAAAAAAACACCTGGACAGATTTCTACAATAAATGAAGTTGGATAGTTAAGGTTGTTGTGAGTCAATTAGTAGTTCATTATATAATAGAATGTTAGTTAAATTATGTAAGAAGATAGAAGTATAGGACAAATAAAGAGAATGAAAGGTAAAGTGCTCATTTCTTTATTCAGCCAAAACATGGTTCTATTAATAGAACTAGAATGGATAAAATTAGGAAGTAATAAATCATACAAGAAAAAGAGACAATATGGCTTAAAAAAGTACAAACAAATAATAATTTATGAAAGAATCTCTGATGCGTTCTAGGCTAGCTATTCAATGTTTTTTTTTTCACTTATATTTCTAGCTCTCTTTCTCCTGTGGCTTTTTGTTTTCCCTACTGTCTTCTCATTTTCCCTGCTGTCTATTAATTTTCCCAGCTGACTGCTTGAATTCTCTGCTGCTAATTGTTTTCCCCATGCGGCTGTTTGGTCTTCCCATGATGGCTGTTTGGTTTCCCCATGTGGCTGCTCAGTTTTCCTACTGTTTTCTTGGTTTCCTTGTTGTTTTCTTAGTTTCTCTATTGTTGGCTACTCGTTTTCTTCCCCTTGCTGATCCCTATGTTGTTTTCTTTGACTTCTCCATATATGAGCTAATTTGGAGGGGTTTTAGTGGCTGTTTTGGTAGCACATTTACGTGGGATAATAAATGTCCTCTCCACTTCATTTCTCCTATAAATTGGGGATGAATTCTTTGTGAAAAGAGAGAGTGAGATGTGATAAAATTTTGGATTGTGAAACCTGCGAGTTTGTCATAGTTTGCGAGCTATCCTCTTCTAACTTCCTTCTTATATTTCGTCTTAAACTTTTATATATTCTTCTCTATGGGCTCCGAAAATTTGGCCACGGCCTCCACCCGCTGATTGCTTTTTCTTTTGCGAGGGAGTTTTAACGAACTAAGTTCCGGGGTAAATTTTGGAAGGCATATGGGTTTGTAGATAAGACACTACCCAGAGATTTCGCCCTCATTTTGTGAGAACTTTATGATCTGAGTTATGGTTTCCTATAGGCGCAAGCCCCTATAGTTAATTACCCCTCTCGATCAAGGGAGAGAACTTTCAATTAAGACTAGTCGTCAATCAAATACATAGAGATACGCGTTATCTGGCATATAATAGCAGCATGGGTTTGAAATTTCGAGAATTTGAAAAGTTTGGGTGTTTGAAAAATTTTATATTTAAAATAGAAATTTCACCACCTTGCACTTAAAGCGGATGGTGGGGGAATGGATGATGGACCAGATCAAGATCCCATGGTTCCGTCGTCCCGGACCATCGTGATCCCTGGTCTACTTAGTCAGAGGAGGTAGTCGACCCAACCTGATAGAAGGATCCTTGTTGGCAGCCATGGGTTGCTTCGTCCAAGGGGACCTTGTAGACCTGGGTTGGGTATTTACCTAAGGGGACAAATTTGAATGCTAACAGAGGGCTTTGTGCCCTATCGATTATATCCTATTGATTCATGTCTCAAGGATTTGATGCCAATAAGGAACGTATTGGCTCTGGCCATAACCGGTATTTCGTGGTGCCATTTGGCGGTAAAACCACTCGGTTCAGAGGGCACCGGGTCATAACCGTTTATCCTGCGGTGCCATTTGGCGGCAAAACTGCCAGTTAGATGATATGTACCACGTCCTTAATGGCAAGAGATTATTTGAGAATGGATCCTAGTAATATTTTCAACTAGACATTAGCTCTATATGAGCTGAAGTAAACTTTAATTTGTCCACCCTGGCAAACTGTTGCGGAGGGTGGATGGATTTTGCTTTGAGTAGTTGATAATTGAATTTCATTTTAAATATCCTTGGATTTGAATGACTTTGGGATTTCGGATTTTGGGTATTTGAATGGCATTTGAAAGTGTTTGTGAACCCCTACGGTTGAGATTTTCGTTCAACACGTCCATCATCGGGGTGTTTGAGGTCATTTCTATTTGATTAAGCCGTGTCGACCCTATCAACTTGCCGATAGGGGATCAGGTTTCATAGGCTTTATGCCCTTGTTTGAGATTTTTCTTTGTTAAAGGTCTTGAAGACCTGATATGAATGTATAAAATAAATATTTCGGTCAACTTCGTGACCGCATATTTATCTGATGGTTTGAACCCTGTCTACTCCTATTTATCTGCTCAGGAGGATCGGATTTCGTAGGCTTCGTGCCTTTGTTAGTGAATTCTCTTGATTATAGACCTTGAAGGCCTAATATGAATGTTTTAAAACAAATAAATCGGTCTACACGACTGTATATTTGTTTGAAATTTCGAACCCTGTCGACTCCTATTGATCCATATAAGAGGATCGGGTTCGAACTTGAATTCCCTTATTAACCCGCACAACATCCCTAGGAGTCACGTGTGTACCAATAACTCGCTCCTCGGGGTCCATGCAGGTTATAATTGTATTTACCCCTTTTGTGTACCTATGTGTATACAAATTACGGTGCATGTGTAGTGGTATTTTGAAATATTTTAGTTGTGCAAGTAATTGTCATTTGAATACACAACATTTTATTTGAGAGCTTATGCACGCCTTCTGTCCGCTAATATGAGTGTTGCGAATCCGGTGGCGTGGCGTAGCAGCTTCTGAATAGAGTTGTTCGCTGCTTCGTATAGGTAGACTGTCATGCACTACTATTACTTTCTGCAGGTGGATCGTAGTGCACTAACTAATCTCCTGCTTTACTTGTATGACGAGTCTCCTTCAGCGGCTCGTAGGGGTTTGCATTTGTTGTAGTTGTTTTACATGTTATTTGTAGATGATATTTTACATATGTAGCGGGTTTTCTTCAAGAGCCCGTGGATGACACACTATGTGTATGATGAGTTTCCTATGACAACTCATAAAAGTTTGTTTTTGCTATACCCTTTTGGCATTCTACTTGTGGACAACATTTAGTGTGTATGTCGAGTCTCTCACAAGGACCTGTGGATACTTGCATTTGTTACATTTCGTCTGGCATCTTCTTGTAAATGGGATATAGTACATATGATGAGTCTCCTAGGACCCCGTAAATATTTACACTTTGCCACATACCATCTACTTTTGCTTATAAGGAGCTAGTATATTTACTTAGCACAAGATTATTGATGATTGTATGAGTATCCTAATATTCATTGCATATTGCTCTGAACATGTTGGCAAGGGATCTTGCTGTTTGTGAGCAGATTGTATTTGCGAGTTCTTCATCATCTCTAAGGCTGGCTCTGCTTACTAAGAGCTTATTTCATTAACATCATTAAGCTCCTTTAAATGAACTCGTGAACCCACTGATGTGGACGTTGTATGCATCATGTTACTCATGTGTTGATTAAAAGTCCTTTGTGATGATAATGAACATATTGTTAAACTGCAAATCTTTTTTTTTTTTTTTTGTTATTTGCAAATGACCTTCTTCCTCGTATAGATGAACTTATGTACTTGTACAAGCGTCATGCTCGTGCTCATTATATATCTACATTTATAGGAGAGAGGTTCATTCATCAACAAACTGTGTCGCATGTATTTGTACGAAGTATTGTCATTTGTAGGCATGTTACTACGCCTGTTTGCAATCAAGCAACTTTGATTATATGCAAACTGCATTTTACTTTGAATCTCTTGAATACGCATTGACTAATAAGTCATTGCATTTGGTGTTTGCAAGGGATCGATGCATTTTTCCACAAGAGAGTTGATCTTGATTGTCGTTTGCAATCATTCAACAATATCACTATGCTCGCTGCACATCCATCTTGCTTTTAGGACATGCTATGCTTAACTGAACACATGTGCTATATCTGTTGTGCCTCTCTTGCATTTTTTCATGATTGATGTACATTGCACTCATCTTGTCCCTGCAAATGAGCTATTGTGTTTCGTAGAAGATTTATGTTCACCTTCATAATTATGTGTGGGTCACTTTCTTTTGCATGCAATGATCTTCCTTCTTTGTTCATCAATATTTATTTGGAAGTCTAGAATTTCTCACTTAGGACCTTGCATCTTAGCATCTTTGTGTAATCATCTTAGCATCTTTGTGTAATCATCAACTTAGAGGTCCAAAATCATGTCATATGAGTTAAGTTCAAGCTCACTTTTGATTTCTTTTAGATTCAAGTCTTTATTAATCATTTGAATTCAGAAGCATGTTCCCTGTGGTTCAGCTTGAATTCAAGCTCTTGTTCATCCTTGCCATCCAAACCAAGTCCGGTATGAGTTCAGTTCAGCTCGAGTCCAACTCAAGTCTTACACAAGTCCTTCATATTCGTTTGAGTTCAAGTGTGATTTCAAGTTCCTTGTAGTTGTCCCAAATTACAACTCAAGTCAAAGTTCTTTGCATTTGTTCTTTTTTAGTTCAATCAAGTTCTCTTGTTGTTACATTGTGCTACTTGCAAGTTCAAGATTGATTCAAGTCTTTTATGATTCAAGTCAAATCTTTGCTCAAATTCAAATGTTCAAGTCATGCTTAATATGCAAATCAAATCCAACTTGAGTTAGGTTCATTTGTGTTCAAGTCTTAGTTCCTTCAATATTATTTGATTAAGCTTGATTTAGCTTTGATGTTGTATTCAAGTCATAATCATTTGCATTGGTTAAACTTGGAGTTCAAGTTCTTTTTAAGTTCAAACATGTCCGAGTGCGTATATTCACCCAAAATTTCGGCAAACTCTCGCCGTCTCCCCAGTTTAGGGGAAAACTACATAAAACTGGGCCTCCCGCCACGCTAGAGAAAAGCGTGTACGGTAGGTGCCCTAGCACGAGGACACCACGGCCGTGAAATCTTTGTCCCCACCACGCTAGAAAAAGCTGTGTATGGGTCTTCGGTACCTATTGCAAAAGAGAAGTAGTTTTTCCCCGCGAGCGAGTACTTATGAATATCCTGGTCTCGCCGTAGGTGCCGCACCGGGTTCCCATCCTACCACGTTAGAGAAAAGTGTATATGAGCGGTTTGCCGGCTCGACACGAACACCGAGAATAAAATTTTGGAGTCAAGGGGTCGCTCACCTACCTCGTCGTAAGTGTCGGGCCAGTTTCCCTTCCCACCACGCTAGAGAAAAACATGTATAGGCAGTTTGCCGGCCCGACACACATGCCGAGGTAAGAGAGATATATACTTATTATTATTATTATTAATTATAATTAAATATAATTAATTATATCTAATAATAATGTATTATATTTAAAAAATAATTAATTATAATTAACATTTAATATAATTAACTATTTAACTATAATTAATTATAACTAAATATAATTAATTATTATCATTAATAATTAATTATAATTAAAAATAATTAATCTTAATAATAATAATAATAATAATAATAATAAAAGAAACATAATTTATACAAGATTTGATCAGGATTAAATACATGATTAAGCAGGGTTTACACAGGCTTTAGGCTATATCCTGATAAATCTCACGGTAGAGCAAATCCTCTCCTTCCCTCATCTCAGTTCGACGGCTTCATGGGATTTGGCCGAAGAAGCGAGTGGAAGGGAGAAAGTTACCTTCATGGCCAACAATCTCCCGTTATTGCTTCCAATAAAATGTCATAACTTCCACTCCACTAGGGAGAGAAAGTCGTCGAAAGTACGAACGACAGAGGGGTGCGGGAGAGATGGAGTCGGCTAAGGCTTAGAGGCTCGGTGGAGTTAGGGATTCTCTCTCTCTCTCTCTCTCTCTCTCTCTCTCGGCATGACAATTTCACGGGATTTGGCTGGAGAAGCACGTGAACGGGAGATGGAGGGGGATCGATCGGGCCTGAGGGAAAAAGCTACGGCTTCGTATGGGGCTTTCGGTGGGAGCTAGGGAAAGTCGTGGGCTTGCGGTTGTGAGGAGGATCGCGAGTGGATAGCGAATGGGAGAGGAGCTGGCGGTGGAAGAACCCCAAAAGCTTCACTTCCTCCTCATTTTATTAACGCAAAGGAGATATCGATCAAGGCAAGGCGTGCACAGAAAAAGACTCGCCGTTTGCAGGGTATGGTCGACTGTGAACGAGAGATTTCGGCAGAGATTTGCTGCATGGGTCGCCGAATGATGCAGGTATGTAATGATTTGGGCATTTTTTTATTTCTCTTTTTTTTTTTGTTCTCTCTTAGCTATCTGGTAGAGGTCAAAAAATGCCCCCTCAACAAATGTGATCTGCTTCTAGAGCGAATCACGTTTGTTGTATGTTGATTTACCTTGTGGATCTCCATATATTTATTCCAGATGTCACACTAGGGTTTTATTTAGTGAATCTCCAAAAGTCATGTTTGGATGTCACACTGAGATTTCTTTTAGTGGATCTCCAAAAGCTTGCATGAATGTCATACTACAACAACAACAACAACATCAAGCCTTTATCCCACTACGTGGGGTCGGCTACATGAATCCTTTTTCTCCATTGTGTCCTATTAAAAATCAAATTCTCGTTTAAATCTAATAAAGAAAGGTCATTCCTAATATTTTATAAGCAAGTCTTTTTAGGTCTACCCCTACCTTTCTTAACATAAGCCAAATCTAATACCTCTACTCTCCTAACCGGGTCATCGGAAGGCCGCCGTTTTATGTGACCAAACCATCTAAGGCGACTCTCTCTAATCTTATCTTCTACTGAAGCTACTCCAACCTTTTCACGTATATGCTCATTTCGTATCCTATCTTTAAGGGTAAAGCCACTCATCCACCTAAGCATCCTCATCTCTGCCACACTTAACTTAGTATTATGCTTCTCTTTTAATGGCCAACATTCGGCACCATAAAGCATTGCAGGCCTCACTACTATCTTATAGAATTTTTCCTTAAGTTTGAGGGGTATATTTCTATCACATAACAAGCCCGATGCATTCCTCCACTTCAACCATCCAACTTGAATTCTGCTTATAATATCCCCATCTATTTCACCATCACTCTAAACAATAGATCCAAAATATCTAAAATGTGTACTCTTATTAATGACTTAATCGCCCAAAGTCACAATCCCCTCACTAGGTCTATTACTACTAAAATTACACTCAATATATTCCGTTTTAGATCTACTCAAGCGAAAACCTTTAGACTCTAAAGGTTGACCTCCATAATTCAAGTTTACCTTCAACTCCCTCTCTAGTCTTATCAACAAGAAGAATATCATCAGCAAAAAGCATACACCAAGGTACATCCTCTTGCAAATGTCTAGTGAGAACATCCATGACTAAAGCAAAAAGATATGGGCTTAAGGCTGATCCTTGATGTAACCCAACCGAAATAGGGAAATACTTGGTCAATCCACCTTGTGTTTGAACACAAGTAATAGCTCCTGCATACATATCTTTAATGATTTGAATATAAGCATTATTGACTCCTTTCTTTTCAAGAACTCTCCATAACACTTCTCTTGAAACTTTATCATATGCTTTTCTAAATCAATAAATATCATATGTAGATCCTCCTTATTTTCTCTATATTTCTCCATCAAACCTCTTAATAAATGTATGGCTTTCATAGTCGACCTACCCGGCATGAATCCAAATTGATTTTGAGAAACATTAGTATCACGCCGCAACCTATGCTCCATAACTCGCTCCCATAGTTTTAAAGTATGACACATTAACTTAATACCTCTATAATTCGCACAATCTTGTGCATCACCTTTATTCTATGGATGTCACACTAAAATTTTTATTTTATAAAATCTCCAAGAATCCCTCTCTGTGCATTTATGGATCTTTAGATGCATTTGTACTCTTCAGTATAATTAATATGTTTGCTCTTGGTCGAGTAGAGATCCACAGGATAGTGATAGAGTACTCTGTACTTAGGTCTCTAGAGGATCACTTTGTAGATTGATGATGGTGGATAGTATCACCACCATTTGTTCTCTTTTGACACCCCTGTCACTTTAGTTTATAGTCATTCGGTATATGCTCAATATTCTTACATCATCTAGTTGTATCTTGGCAAAATTTTAAATATTTATTTGAGAATCTCGGCTTGCAGCGCGATGTCGACCCAAATAAATATTTAAAAATACCCCCAATCCTTAGGGACATTTGTAGATGTCATCCAGGGTGCTCATTCTGCTGCTTTGGCTTGAGTCCTGAGATTTTGATCCTTCTGCCTAGTGCTCTAAGTAGCGAACTTGATGAAGGATTATCTGATTCGTCTTTAGTGACTTGTCAGAAAATTTGTACGCCTTCTGCCCTTTGCTTCTAGCTTTGTCGGGCTTGATGAAGGGGTAGATGCCGGTGACCTAAATCCTTTAGTTCATACTAAGTCGGTGGCAAGAAGTCATCAGTCCAGAGTTTTGTGCATAGCGGACTTGTTGATGACGGATCCTCTTGGTTCAGCCTAAAGCTTTTCATGAACTTTGGGATAGTTTTCTTCAGTCCTTTGCTTTGTGCTTTGGCGGACTTGTTGAAGAAGAATTTTCTTCGATCCTCGCTTTGTGCTTTACGGATTTGTTGAAGGATTTGCAAGTTTTGGATTTGATTGATAGTACCGAACGCAGGTAGTATCTTAATCCTTAACCACTTGAGAAGACTTTAATCTGAGTCACTTGAGTTCATCAGATCGGGAGAGCTGGGATTTGACAGCTCTTCATCCTCTAGTTGCTAAGATGGGGGTTCCTCTACTATGGTTTTTCTTATGGCTTGTTGAATAGATGGAGCTGCCAGCGATCCGACCATATTTGGGCTTGTTGGATCCGACCTCTTACACCCATTCAGGCTTCAAACTGAGCTATGAGAATTGCGCTTCCCAATGTTATTTTTACTGAAGTTGGTAGATTTTAAGTCATCCTTTGTGGTTGAAGATTTAAAGCCTACGAGCATTTAGTGGTTGTTCGTGACTCCTCCTTCCACTAGAACTTTTATTCTCCGGTCGATTAGGAGAATTTGGTAAATTACAATCACTTGAACTTTTTATAGCTTGTTGAATAGACGGAGCTGCCAGCGATCTGGCCATATTTGGGCTTGTTGGATCCGACCTTTTACACCCATTCGAACCTTAAGCTTCAGGCTGTTGAAAGGCTTCAAGCTTTTCCGACTCAATTTTTAGGAGTGTGTAACCACAAAAATCTCTTTCTTGACTTTTGAGTATTGGTACATTGGAGAAGGTGGTCTCTAACTTTTGAAAGATCACCTGCATATACTTTGGAAAGCAAGCATTTGTATTCTTTAGCAGAAAAGAACATTTGAATTGATAATTTTAAATATTTATTTGGAGATCTCGGAATACAGCGCGATGTCGACCAGAATAAATATTTAAAATGGCCCGTCTCGCAGGGACATTTTAGATGAACCTTATATCTTTGAAGTTTAAATATTTATTTGGGGATCTCGACACGCAATGTAATGTCGACCAAAATAAATATTTAAAATTCTCCAGTCTAATGGGGGATTTTGAAATGCATTCTTGCTATACAAGAGAATTTCAAAACATTGAATATATGTGCTAACAAATATGTTTGAAAGCATAACACATTAAACATAATATTTTTTTTGGCAATTTCATGCATAGTATTTCTTCAGGTATCAGCCATTAATCGGCGGCATGGGCCTCTGATCATTTAGATCAATTAGTTGATAAGCGCCTCCCCGGTACATCCTTTCGATGACGAAAGATCCTTCCTAGTTGGATACAAATTTGCCACCGATTTTTTCTGTGTGGGATGATTGGCCTTCTCTGCACCAGGACCAATTCCCCTTCTTGAAATGATCGATGACGCACCATTCGATCAAAGGACTTTATCATTCTTGCTCGGTAGATCTCCAGGTTCTGCCTAGCTTGCAACCTGATTTTATCGAGTGCATCAAGCTGCTCCATTCTTAACCGAGCATTTTGTTCTTGAGTTAGCTCATTCTGGATTGCTACCCGAAGTGACGATAGTTCAACTTATAGTGGCAACACTGCTTCAACTCCGAACACTAGTGAGTAGGGAGTGGCCTTGGTCGGTGTTTTGTAGGTTGTCCGATATGCCTACAACGCTTCTGCCATCTTCATATGTCATTCTCTTTTATTCTTGGTGAGAATCTTCTTTAGCAATTTCACCAGTATTTTGTTAAAGGCTTCTGTCAGACCATTTTTCCTTGGACAGTATATTGAGAAATATCGCCAATCGATTTTATGTCGATCAACGAACTTATAAATTTTTGTACTTTTGAAGGCAGTACCGTTGTCTGAGATTATGCAGCGTGGTACTCCAAATCTATAGACAATATTATGCGTGAAAAAGTTAGATCACGTGCTCGGATGTGACTTCTTTGTATGGAGCCGCTTCTGCCCACTTGGAAAAGTAGTCGATTGCTGCCAAGATGAAGCGGTGTCCTACTGATAACGGCGGGTCTATCGGCCCGATAACATTAGTACCCCAACATTTAAATGACAAGAATGTTATTGTAGGGTGCAGTGGATTTGGCGGTTGATGTATAACATCACCATGAATCTAGCACTCGTGACACCTCTTAGCATGATCGATACAATCAGTTACCATTCTTGGCCAATAGTAGCCCATTCTTTTGATTTTGACTGTCATTTTGGGAACTGATTGGTGTGCTCCACAAAATTCTTCATGAACCTTTGTTACCACTTTATCAAACTTCTTTGGTTCCCATGCATCTTAGCCACATATTATCGAAAGCACGCCGATACAATGTGTTGTTAACAAACGCATATCGTAGTGTTCTCTTCCTGATTTGAGCAGCTAATGACTTGTCTGCTGGTAGCTTACTTTCTTTAAAGTAGTCAATGAAAGGCTACCTCCAATCATCTTCTTCTTCGACATCTAGGCAATGCCACCACGATTCTGAGGCTTGACTAGCCTTGCGCCTTCTCTTAGGAACTTGCTGTTCTTCATAATGATCTTCAAGATCAACTAGTTGGGGAGATTGAGGATCAACCAGAGTTGCATCCTGCTGGCTCAAATTTGGTATTCCCTCTGCCTGTGGGAATTGTAATATTGCTGGCTCTAGGACCCAACGATTGTGCACCATAATTATTATAGGCCATTCGTCATTTCTTTAACCAATTTGGCAAGGGAATCAACTTTGCAGTTTTGACCTCAGGGAACTTGAGTTAGTTTGACAACTGAAATTTGCTTTATAAGATCAAGAACTCGCCGATGATAACAGGCCAACTCAAACTTGGTGATTTTGTAGACTCTCAATATTTGATTTACAACAAGTTGAGAATCACCGAAGATTTGGAGATTTCGAATTCTAACATCGATTGCAATCTCCAATCCTACAATTAGGGCTTCATATTCGGCTTCATTGTTGGTCCGAGGTTCAGTCAAGCTGAATGAGAATCTCATTATGCCTCCCTTAGGTATCAAAAATGAGTCCAATTCCGGCTTGAGCTTTTACCATATGTGGAGTTGGAGCGCGCTTAATTGATGATGCTCCATTGAAGTACATTTCTCATGCTCGTAGCATCTCCTCTTCTTCAACATTCATGATCTGTTCGTCAGGTAGATCATCGTTGAGTGGTGAATCCGTAGGGATAGGATGCGCATCAAGAAAATTCGCCAACACTTTCCCTTTCACTGCCTTTTGTGGGACGTATGTGATATCAAATTACAGAAGTATCACTGCCCACCTTGCCAAACGACCTGTCAACGTTGATCTTGTCATCAAGAACTTCAACAGATCGCTCTTTAGTATCAAGGTGATTTTGTGAGATATCATATAATGACGGAGTTTCTGAACTGCGAAAATCAGGGCCAGGCAATGCTTCTTAATTGGAGAGTATCGTATTTCTACTCCAATCAACCTTCGGTTGATGTAGTATAGCGCATTTTCTCTCCCTTCTTTATTATGTTGGGCCAATAATGCTCTAAGAGACTCTTCTAATGCTGTCGTATATAGTATAAGAGGCTTCCTCGGAATTGGCACCGCAAGAATAGGAGGGTTCAGTATCTCTTGATGCTATCAAAAGCCTCTTGACACTCATCATTTCATTTAAAACGAATATCTTTCTTCATTAATTTGGAGAATGGTTAGCACCTACCCGATATATTCGATATGAATTGCCGAATGAAAGCCAGTTGCCCTTATAAAAAATGGAGTTGTCGAAGGTTCTTTGGAGGTGGCATCTCCATGATCGTCTTGATCTTGTTGGAGTCGACTTCGATGCCTCGATGTCGAACAACGTACCCCAGAAATTTGCCGGAGGAGACACCAAATGCATACTTGAGAGGGGGTTTATCTTCAGATCATATTTTCTGATCCTCTCGAACACTGTTCTCAAGTCATCTAGATGGTCTTTTCGGTTCATGCTTTTAATGACCAAGACATCTACGTAGCATTCGACCTTTTGATGAATCAAATCGTCAAATATACGAGTCATTGCCCGTTAGTAAGTGGCACCAGCATTCTTCAGACCAAAGGGCATGATCGTAAAGCAAAAAATGCCTATAGGTGTTCAGAATGATGTATATTTTTCATCTTCATGAGCCATTTTAATTTGGTTGTAGCCTGACTATCCGTCCATGAAAGAGAACATATCATAGTTGAAAGTGTTGTCAACTAAAAGCTCTAATACCGGGAGTGGAAAGTTATCTTTTGGGCACGCCTTTATTTGCGATCCAATCGGCATATTTTTCTTCTCGAATGAAGCTCGCCTCTATAAGCTTCTTTGTTTCAACAATTACCTGTTCTTCAATCTCCAATCTCATTCTCCTTGGAGCTTGCTTGACGAGTGCTGCATCTGGTTTGATGGGTAATCTATGAACCGCTATATTAAGGGATAAGCCAGGCATCTCAGCATATGTCAAGGAAAAGCAGTCCCTGAATTCACACAGGAGTTCTTTTTTTTCTTCCACTTGTTCTTTTGGTATAAGGGAGCTAATGAAGGTTGGGCGAGGATCCTCAGTTCCTAAGTTGATTTCTTTTAGCTCATCCATAGTGGATAACTACCCACCATCTTCAACCTCTTCTGGTGCAGGTTTGGCTTCTACGGGTTGATCATCATAATCGTCAACTTCGTACACCTCCTCATCACCATTATCATCGGATTTAATTTTCCCGCATGTGATTGCTCGGCAAGTCTCCTTTTGGGGGTACTTCGATACGATGAATTCTAGATCCTTTTTTGCAAAAATATCTTTCTTCTTTAACGAGTGAGGATTCCTTCGATACCAAAGGCTCAAGCAGAAACAAACCTGTTGTTTGGAGGAACAAGTTTTACCTCGCTTTCGTAATATTCTCTGTATGTTTCTGGTATTGTACCGGGAAATATCGTAGGCACTAATTCCCCGGAATCGACGTGTACGAAACCAATCTCGATTTATCTCTTCTTCAAGTTTCCCTATTGAATAAAATAGACTTGTTGATCCACCCTTTTCTTTTGGGGGAGGTATATAGAATGTCACGAGCTCTTCAACATTATGCACCTCTAACGGAATGACTTCTTTGAAGTGTGCATGGGAACACGTGTGACTACGAGTACCCTATCTGAGATTGATAGGTTGTCTATCCTTCTGATACCCTGCACCGTATTCATATAGATAGAGTCATAGTCATAATCATCATTTGAATATTCGACCTCCATATTCCTTTTGGTCGTTGGTTGGCGTATCCTCCGGAATTTTATAGGTGTGACATCATCTTCATCCGTGTCACTCCCTAGGTGAGGTATGTATTTCCTTTCTTTCGGGATGGTTGATACCTTGGAAAGAGTAGGCGTTGCCTTCTTTCTCCCCACCTTCTTCTTGGTTCTTGTCTAGGTTGTTTTGCAACCTCTGGATCTGATGCTTGTACCTCAAGAGAGCTCGATGCCTTTAGCTTCCTTGAGATGAAATATTTTGCATCTTCATATATCTTTACTTCATGAACTGCAAAGGGCTGGATGTCGCCAGATATTCTGAACTCCTCTTCATCCTTGCGATACTTCATGCATTATAGTGTTGATGGGATGATGTCGTACTCATGCAGCCAAAGGCGGCCAAGGAGTGCTTTAAAGGCAGTATTTGTATCAATCACATGAAATTTGGCATCTGTATGAAGTTCCCCAAATGTGAGAAAGAGTGTAAACGATCCTAGGGTCTTCTGCCCCTTCTCATTAAAGTCAAGTACCATTAGCTTATCTGACCCAAGATGCTCCACGTCGAGGCATGATGCTCTTAGTACTTTCAAGCTCATTAGATTTATGGATGATCCTAGATCGATTAGGATTCGACTAATCATCATCCCATTGCTCTCTGCAGTAACGTACAGAGGGCGGTTATTATCTGCTATTCCAAGCATCATATCCTCTTCAGAAAAAGTGATGAAAGGCTTATTACGAGCTTGTAGGACCTCTGTCATATTACGCTCAGCAAAATATGCCTCATACCTTTCAGGATCCTTGAGAGCTTGAATCAAAGTCTCCCGGAGGTCTTTAGACATTACAAGGGCATCGTATATGCTGAGTTGCGCCGGAATTTTTTTCAGATGGGATAAGACATTATAATTTATCCCGGTGGCTGAAGTATTCTTTTTCTTAGGATCTTCAGGGAAATATCATCGTTAATGATTATCTCTTTCCCCTTATCCTTATTAGATATCCCTTTTTTTGATGGGGGCGACAATATCTTACCACTCCTTAGTTGCACTTGATCGACCTCATCTGGTTTAAACTCATTTATTGGGATATTTTCTTTAGAGTCAGCCATTGTTACATCCACAGATTCATCTGTTGATTCAGAATCACCGCCCAGATTTATATGTCCCATCTGCAAGGCTATGTCGAGGTCCAACCCATCTTCCTTTGGAAAGTACAGATCCTCTTCCGAACTGTAATCCATTGACAACACTATCATACAGGATTCAGAGGGTACCTCTTCAATGTATTCTTCTTTTATCAAGGTACTTTGTGCCATCGAAATGACCCGACATACTTCTGTTGGAAGAGAATTCTCATCATTTTCTTCAACTTCATCTATTTTAAGCTCTGCCATGAAGTCAGCGAGCTTGATAGGTCGCCTCACAGTCTGATAATATTCATCCAAACTGTCAATAACTCTCTGAGTTGCAGTCTTTTTCTCCTTGGGCTTCTTCAGCTTGGTCTTCTTCTTGGAGGATTTTACCCTTCCAATCTTCGAAGGGCCAGCTTAGTTGGGGAATTACTTGGAAGTAGAAGCTCGTGCCATAGGCAGTGCCTTCAAATCTATCGTCAGCTCAATAGGAGATTTTTATTTTATACCTAGAACTCATTCAAGTTGCTTCAACATTTTTACAGTCTTCTTGGAGATTGTAATTTCCCATTGCTCTTCTTGAGCTGGGTTCTTTCATTTCTTCTTTCTTCAATCGGGTGTACAGAAGAGGATGTGATCACCCGTGTTGATTCTTTCCTGGAATGAGTCAACACATTGTCTAATAATGTGATCTCTCCCTTCCGGTATTTTCTTTCGAGTCAATCCTTAAAAACATAACAATCTTCAATAGGATGACTGACTACCCGATGGTATGGGCAATAATTTGGGTCACCAATGTGCTTCGACTCTTCGGGCCTCTTGCATTCAGGCAGTTCTAAACCCACTTTCAACACCTGTCGAAATAATTTGGCAACAATCTCCCTTTTGAATGAATATTCTTTATTAATTTTATCTTTGAGGGATTGAAATGTTCTATCACCAGTTCCTATTGCCTATCTCGGGCGCTCTCCTCTACCTTGGAATGTTCATGGCCAATCTTTTCCTCCTAGTATGAGCTTTAGTTGGGGGTTAGGGTTGTAGGCCTGCTTAGGTTTTTCTTCTTATTGTATTGGTTGCTTGCCCTTATCTACGTTGTAAATCACATGCTTTTCTCTATCAGCTTTAGAGAAGAACGTAGAGTCAGCCTCACCCCTTCTAGCACCTGGGGCCTTAGCCTTCTTGGGCTTATCAGAGTGACCATTTGATCTTGATAAGTTTAATTTCTCAAACTTAGTCACTCTATCCAACAGATCTTGAAATGTGGTAATTGTAGCCATACACAGGAAGGAGTGCATCTTGTTATCAATATTTCTCATTAACAACTATATGGCATGCTCTTCCTCAAATTGTTGCTCACATTTCATAATTAAGTTGCGCCAACGGGTGATGTATTTAGTCACTGATTCATCCCTTCTTCTCTTATCCAAAGCGAGGTCAGCGATCGTTATCTTCTCGGTTGTGCTGGCGAATCTCTTCACAAATATATTTTCCAATTCTGCGAAAGTCTTCACAAAATCATTCGGTAGTTCAGCATATCATTCGAAAGTAGTTGCTGTTAAACTACTAACAAACTGTCGGAAGAGTAGGGCGTCGTTTCCCCTTGTGTTCCCGAAGGTGGCTTTAAATTGTGCCAAGTGCTGTCGGGGATTATTAGTATCGTTGAAAGTATTGAACTTTGGTACAGAATACCCTTTCGGGTATGGTACTTGTGGGCTCCGAAAATTCGGCCCCAGCCTCCCCGCCTGCTTCTTTTATTATTTGGCGAGGGAGTTTTAACTGAATAAGTTCCGAGGTAAATTTTGGAAGGCAGATGAGTTTGTAGATAAGACACTACCCAGAGATTTCGCCCTCATTTTGCGAGGACCTTATGATCTGAGTTCTGGTTTCCTATAGGCGCAAGCCCTCTATAGTTAATTACCCCTCTCAATCATGAGAGAGAACTTTCGATTAAGGCTAGTCGTCAATCAGATATGTAGAATATACGTGTTATCTGGCATATAGTAGCAGAAATGAGTATTGGGATTTGGAAATTTGAAAAATATTGAAAAGTTTGATATTTAAAATAGACATTTCACCATCTTACACTTAAAGCGGATGGTGGGGGAATGGATGATGGGCCCGATCAAGATCCCATGGTTCCGTCGTCCTGGACCATCGTGATCCCTGGTCTACTTAGTCAGAGGAGGTAGTCGACCCAACCTGACCGAAGGATCCTTGTCGGCAGCCATGGGTTGCTTCGTCCAAGGGAACCTTGTAGACTTGGGATGAATGTTTGTCTAAGGGGACAAATCTGAATCCACCTTAGCTAATAGAGGGCTTTGTGCCCTATCGGTCATATTCTATTGATTCATATCTCAGGGATTTGATACCAATAAGGAGCGTATTGGCTCTGGCCATAACCGGTATTTCGTGGTGCCATTTGGCGGCAAAACCACTCGGTTCAGAGGGTCTCGGGTCGTCATAACCGTTTATCCTGCGGTGCCATTCGGCGGCAAACAGCCGGTTAGAGAACACGTATCACGTCCTTACTGGCAGGAGACTGTTTGAGAATGGATCCTAGTGATATTTTTGACTAGGCATTTGGTTCTTTGTGAGCATAAGTACTAAATTTTTCCACCTCGGCAAACTGTTGCGGAGGGTGGATGGATTTTGCTTTAAGTGTTGATGGATAGATTTCGAATTTAAATATCTTGAAATTTGGGATTTATGAAGTTTGGAGGACATTTAAAAATATTTATGAACCCCTCCGGTTGAGATTAGCATTCAACACGGCCATCATCGGGATGTTTGGGGTCATTTCCTTTTTGTTGATTGAACCCTGTCAACTCGACCAAACTGTTGCTCGAGGATTGGGTTTCTCGTAGGCTTTATGCCTTTGCTTGTGAATTTTCTTTGTTAAAGGCCTTGAAGGCCTAATATGAATGTATAAGATAAATATTCCGGTCGACTTCGTAACCGCATATTTATCCGGTGGTTTGAATCTTATCTACTCCTATTTACATGCTTAGGAGGATCGGGTTTCATAGGCTTCGTGCCTTTTGTTTAGTGAATTCTTTTGATTGTAGGCCTTGAAGGCCTAATATGAATGTATTGAAACAAATACATCGATCCCCACAACCATGTATTTGTTTGATGGTTCGAATACTGTCGACTCCTATTGATCTATATAGAAGGATCAGGTTCGAACCTGAATTCACTTATCGACCTGCGCAGCATCCCTAGACGTTACGTGTGTACCAATAACACGCTCGCCGAAGCCCAAGCGGGTTACGATTGAATTTTCCCCTTCAGTGTACCTATGTGTATACAATTTATAGTGTACGTGCAGGGGTATTTTGAAATAATTATAGTTGTGTAGATAATTATCGTTTAGATGCACACAACTTTTCATTTGAGAGTTTATACACGCCTTCTGTCCGCTAATATGAGTGTTGCGGATCCGGTGGCATTGTGTCTTGGTGTTGATTCCCCTTTCTCATTCACCGGGGAGAGTCTTTTTGGACCTTGAAGTTTGTTACTTTGTAGATTGTCCTGAGATATTTCATCGCCTTAATGTTAGCTCCCCTTTTTTTCATTCACTAGGGAAGGATCTTTCTGAACTTTGGAGTCAACGACTGCTGATTTGGAAAGAACTCCTTTTAGGATCTTCGGTGTAGCGGACTCATTATTTTCAGTGTTTGTAGACATCAGAACTGCTTTCTTCCATTCTGCCAGGAGGTGTCCTTCTCCGTACATCGAGTTGCCCTTGTACCCAACATACTTGGAGATTTTGGTCACCACTGTCGTAGGTGATATATGTACTTGTGTCCACCGTGATTCGTTGTTCTTTCAATACACTGTTGTTATCCACAAGTATCCATTTGCAGGGGACCGCTGTATCCACAGTACTTGTGCCCACAGTGGTTCGATGGTGCTTACGATAAGCCCACTGTTGTTATCCACAAGCAGCTCGTATTTATTTGTAAGGATCCGTTGTGTTTACTACGAGCTCCTAGGAATGTTCGTAGGAGATACTTGTACTTGTGCCCACAGTGGTTCGATGGTGCTTACGATAAGCCCACTGTTGTTATCCACAAGCGGCTCGTATTTATTTGTAAGGATCCGTTGTGTTTACTACGAGCTCCTAGGAATGTTCGTAGGAGACCCTCGTTTTTTGCATCACATCCACCTTTCACCAATCTCAGGTGGTTTGATTGCACTTATTTGCAGGGGGCGGATCTTTGATTGCTGGTCTCCGGTATTGCCTTCTCAATCGACAAGCATAGTTGCTAGTGTTGGAGAGTGGTTTCAGGTGCATATAGGAGGGACACCAATGCATCTCATTCTTGCAGGTACGGCGCTCCCGGTTTCGTAGGAACTGTTGTAAGAGTTCACTATATTCTTTGTTTGTGCGCATTGAGGTCTTGTGTGTTGTTCTTGAAAGTTCAAATTCTTTATTGCTCATATCAAGTTTGGATCCAATCTTGAGTTCAATTTGAATTCTTTGCTCACCACATCTTGTTCAAGTTTTGAGTCTGGAGTACATTGAGTTCGAGTTTGAGTTCTATGTTCTGGTCCCCTGATGCTGCACTGTTTGAGTTTCAAGTACAAGTTCAAGTGCTTTTGTTCAGAGTCTTCTGAAGTCTTTGCAGGTACAATTGCATGTTCAATTTGGTTCCAATTTGATTTCAATCTGATTTTATTTTATTTGAACTTGGTCTTTAGAAATCATTTGAATTTTTTTTTTATTCTGATCCTCTGCTCGTATTCAATCAAATTCGACGGTCCACAAGTCCATAGTTCATTAGAGTTCAGCTTTGTTCTTTTGAGTTCAAACAGGTCCGAGTGTAGCAATATTTCACCCGAAATTTCGGCAACCTCCCGGCATCTCCCCCGTTTTAGGGGAAAATGACGGAAAACTGGGCCTTTTCCGCCACGCTAGAGAAAAGCGTGTACGGTAGGTGCCCTCTTAAGAGGACACCGTGGCCGTGTAAAGTCTTCGTCCCCACCACGCCAGAGAAAGGCGTGTATGGGCGATTTGCAAGAAAAGCAGTTGTTTCCCCGCAAGCGAGTACTTATGAATAGCCCGGTCTCGTCGTAGGTGTCGCACCGGATTCTCATCCCACCACGCTAGAGAAAAGCGTGTATAGGCGGTTTGCCGGTGCGCCACGAACGTCGAGAACAGGTTTGGAACCGAGGGTCGCTCGCCTACCTTGTCATGCGTGTCGCGCCGGTTGCCCCTCCCACCACGCTAGAGAAAAGCGTGTATAGGCAGACCACCGACTCGACACGCATACCGAGGTAAGAGAGTGAACAAAGGTCCTAGAAATTATACCTTTGGCGGCCGGCGGACCAGTGGACTGGCAGTGGAGGGCATGGATGTCGAGGCGGGAGAAGAGAAACGCACAAAAACATTTATTATTATTATTATTATTTTATTATAATAATAATAATTAAATAATTATTATTGATAATTAATTACTAATTAATAATTAATTTTAATTAATAAGCTAATTTTAATCATAATTATTTAATGATTATAATTAATTTAAAATCAATTATAATCAATCAAATAAATGTAATTAATAATTAACTGGTAATTATTAATTAATTATAATTAGATAATTAATTACTATAATAATTAAATAACTATTAAATATAATTAATAAAATAAAACAAATAATAACAATTAAAAAGAAATCCCTCACCCTCTCTTCCTCACTGGATCGGCCAAAGATCCACTGAAGGAGCGCGTCGGGCACGGTGGAGACAAGGTCGGGCGGCAGCAGAGGTAAGAAAATCCCTCTCTCCCTCTCTCTCTTTCTCTTTCTCTCTCACGGGATCCGGCCGAAGAGATGCGGGAAGGGAGAAAGTTAACTTCACGGCGAGCTCCCGTTGTTAGCTCCGAACAAAATGTCGTAACTTCCGAGCTGACGGCAAGGGAGAGTCGTCGAAGGATCGGTGCCGAACAGCCACGGATGCGGCTGGAACCCACGAAAGGTAGAAAGTTATCTTCACGGACGGCGAGCTCTAGTTGTTGCTTCCGATCCTGATGTCGTAACTTCCGATCAGATAGAAAAGGGAATGGCATCGGAGAAGCAGAGATCGGGAGAGAGAAATAGAGAGAGAGATCGAGCGCTTGGGTTGGAGAGAGGAGGCCGAAGGCCTCCTTTTCGTTGGCTTTTAACGACGCGAGGTGAGTCGTGCGAAGTCGTGGCGGATGCGACGTCGACCGTGCGCGGGATGGCTACGACGTGCGAGCAGGTGAGATTTGATTTTTTTTTCTTTTTTTTTTTGCACGGCATAGCAGGTCAACAGTACTTGGTCATATTCAACTGGATACGGACGACCCTTGCCCACTAGTTTCTCCGCATGATCGACGACTATGATGGCCTTAATCTTCTTGGTGATAATTCCTTCTAACTATGCAACAGTCACAGGTTCAGAAGTACTTGCAATGTTCTACGGGGTGGATTGGCAGGTAATGTTATTGACTTCATTATCGCCTTCAGGATCGCCCCGTACTCCCTAAGACTTGAGGCATTTGGAAGTTTGGAGGATCAGCAGGAGGATTAGGCATGGCGCCAATAGCAGCAGTTCTCTGCATCATGCCCCCATTTGAGCATCATCTCAATCATCTTCTCATTCAACTGAGAGATTTCTCTATCTTTGGCTCTCATTTGTCGCCTCATCTGCCTTCTCATGTCAGTGAGTGTGGTGTTCTCATCATCAAGAGGGTTTTCTTCCACTTCCTCCACTTCCTCTTTTCCTTGGGAATGGCCACCTCTGCCAATGGTGGACCCCTCTCTGTGGCGGCGTCGATATACTTGCCTGGGTGGCAGTTGCCAACGATTGTCGTCTTCATCGTAATCATAATCAGCGCCATCATCGATGTCTATATGTGTTATCATATAGAGTACTTCCATATCCAAGATATTATTTATATCTTGCATTTCTTCTTCTAAATTTTTCTCCATATATTCTTCGATATTTTCTTCCCCTTCGAGGTATTCTTCACCTTTTATATTTTGATCTTCTATATTTTCTTCAAGTACTCGGATCTCCGAGCGGCGACGCCATTGGATCTCCGGTTCTTGGTTAGGCAAGAAGATTTCTTCGACTAGTGGACTGCGGTCGAAGCTGGCTAACTCTTTGGGTGGAGTTAGTGAGCGATGGGATCCCCTGGAGGATTCTCCAAGGTATCGACCGTCGGGAAGAGTGTTATTATGGATCTTTTTTGGGACCCATTTATAACGTTCTTTGTAGATGGGGGCGGATCTCCGGAAAACATCACCGGATGTCACGCCTAGATCAGTTCTTCTTTCTCTTCTATCTTCTTCATTTCTTTGAGGCTTTGGCCTCCAGACTTGTTTTCCTTTCCATCGGGACCTTTCAGCGGCGGATCCCCAAACATATGGTTCAGGTGTCATGCCTCGATGTTCACCGTGTGCAATTTGCTTTCTTTCTCTTCTTTCCGCCGCAACAGATAGACGCTCTCTTGGCGGGGTTCTCCTGGCCTCAATCACCAAAGGCCGTTGGAACTTCTTCTTCAGACCTTTCTTCAGACCTTTCTCTTTCACAGTCTTTAGAACTCGGTATACTCAAGCCGAAAGAGTCTCAAGCTCTTTCTTCCTTGGAGGGATTGGAGCTTCAGACCGTTGATCCTAGAAAAGATTTCTTTAGCTCCCCAATCGAGCTATTTCTTTTTACCCACCTTAAATCAAAAAACTGATTCTGAATAAGAACGTTGGCTTCAGGCTCCTGGGCAGGCAGGTTTGACGGGTGAACAGGCACCAATTGTTGCTGGGCTCAAAGTTCAATATTCATCTTTTTTCTCTGCCTCCTTGTAGGCCTTCCTCCATACGAGGAGGCTTCAGCATTGTACTTTCCAGGAGCAGATAACCCGGTTGACAGAGTAGTGGTGTTGGCAATCACCACAAAAATCTTTCCACCAGTCACAATTCTTTTGGTGACTGGGATTTTAGGCTGTGACAACCTTTCAAACACAGAAATCCTTCCACGAGGATTTTCAGTAGCAGGTCGTTGTGCTGGCAGATGCACACGACGGGTGGGAGCTTCATCAGCATTGAGTCTCTTAGAGACCTCTCAGTATTTCTGCCATTCGCAGGAATAGCGGTACTCCTTGCAACAACCACTGGGAAATCAATGCTACCAAACTGGATGGTAACCCCGATATTTCCAGTTTCAATAACAGCATTTACCAGCTGAATCCTGGCTCCTCGTCCTAGCTGGACGGTCATCTGGATGTTCTGTAGATCCATCTGCATAAATGAAAGATAATGGTCAGTAATCAAAATCTGATATATCACCCCGCACTTTCAAAATACAGAGACTTGCACATAACACAAAAATAAGAGCTGATAACATTAGCAAGCAATTCAAATAATACAAATTTAAAATTCTGCTAAATGCATTATCTTAATGAATTTATTTGAACGACCTTTTTTTTTAATTTTAATTCTCTAAATGATCATTTTGAAATACTCAAAATTTTGACTAAAGATGAAAAGAGAAACCAATCCTCAGCGGAGTCGCCAGAAATCTGTAGGCTCCGAAAATTTGGCCCCGACCTCCGCCTGCTGATTGCTTTTTTTTTACGAGAGAGTTTTAACAAACTAAGTTCTGGGGTCAATTTTGGAAGGCAGATGGGTTTGTAGATAAGACACTACCCAGAGATTTCGCTCTCATTTTGTGAGAACTTTATGATCTGAGTTCTGATTTCCTATAGGCGCAAACCCCTAAAGTTAATTACCCCTCTCGATCACGAGAGAGAACTTTCGATTAAGGCTAGTCGTCAATCAGATACGTAGAGATACGCGTTATCTGGCATATAGTAGCAGCATGGTGTTACGCCGGCCCAGGAGGGGCCGGCTTGTCACGACCCGGCCCGAGACGAGACGGATCCCGCCCGCGCCGGATCGCGACGGAGAAAATAGCTAACCAGGATCTGGCTTTGGATTAGGTTACTGAACTGATCTTCCAAATTCTTAACTCAACAGAAGCACACAGAACAACAGAGCTACTAAAAACATCGAATGCAGCGGAACAAAACATCTATCTTTTCATTTCCTCAAAATAATCATCTACAGAACAGTACATGGCTTTCAACAGAAAGAAAGACAGAACAGGAAAGCCATGACTGTACAAAAAATCAAAAGTACAAAAGTACCTAATCTGATCAGACTCTGAAACCTAGTCCTGAACTTCCTTGCCCTTCCCAGAACCTGAAAACCACCAGAAAGCAAGGGTGAGCTCAACAGCTCAGCAAAGCAACAAACCACCAATCTAAATCCTCAGAAAACAAAACCAAACTTATCAGACAGAAATCAGATCAGAAGTCGGAACAGAATCGGAAATCAAAACTTACGGACAGATATCAAATCACATCAGAGTCGTACAGATCGTATCAGAACAGAACAAATCAACAGAGTCAGAATCAGAAATCAGAATCGTACGGATCATATCATATCATAATCACAATTTCGTACAGAACAGAACAGATACAGAAAGTAGTACAGATACATATAGCTAAATGCCCTGACACTGACGGAATCTCTACGGATTCCGGCCCCTTATGCCTCCCTTCCCAGACACTGACTGAATCTCATAGGATTCAGGCCCCTTATGTCTCCCTTTGTGCTCACGGCACCAAAACAGATGTGCTTATAGCACCAAAACAGAATTCATCGGATCCGGAACAGAACAGATATCAGATTTCAGATTGAGCTCATTTCAGATTTCCCGTTTCACTAACTGAATCTCATAGGATCCAGGCCCCTTATAGCTCCCTTTTTATAGCTTATACACATAGCATTTCAATTCAGAAGAAATACGGACAATTCAGAAATTACCCAAAAATCGGGCAGCACAACGGCAGTATACGGAATTTACACAAAAATTCCTGCAAAGAAAATTTACCGAATTCGCACAGAATACAGATAATCACATTTCAGAACATTTATTCTACTGCACAGATAAATTCCAATTTCACAGAAAAATCCGGTCGACTAAAAACACAGTCGAATCAAAAATGCCCGGACGAAAATCTTCAGAAAACAACCAAAATGTGCACACTCGGCACGTCAACAATATACAGAAAGTTACGCGGTAAAAATTGAACCGTTCAAAAGATACGGACGAAAATCGCTAACGGAAACAAAATCCGGACAGAATATACCGCCAAACACGACGGTTCTGAAAATTGAGAAAGGTAGAATGTGCCTTACCTCGAGCACAGCAATTTCCTCAACAGTCACTTCGATCGAAAACGGCTCCGCGTCGTCCGAAAATCCACTTTTCCACTTTTTCCTTCGTTTTTCTCTCTCCTCAGCTTTTTCTCTCTCTTCAAAATATCTCATTTCTATATATATCCAGACTGATCGTCCCGGACGATCGAGCTTCGTACAGGACGATCCATGAAGAGAGGAATTTCGTCCAGACGAAAAATGACATATCGTCCCTGGCGAAGGGCTCACGGGAGAAATTTCGTCCAGACGATCCTGATTTCGTCCAGACGAACCATACAGCCAAAACTGATTTTCTGCACAACCTGTACCGATCGTCCCGGACGATCCAACTTCGTCCCGGACGAACCTGGAGCAAAAACTGATATTACAATCTCCCCAACTAAAAAAAAATGTCGTCCTCGACATTATCCAATCCAACCTCCGTCAAAACAAGTACGGGTACGACCGTCTCATATCAGACTCCTTCTCCCAAGTTGCTTCCCGTGCAGTCCGGTGCTTCCACTGGACTTTAACCATCGGAATCTCTTTATTTCTTAACTTTCGAACGTCGTACGCCAAAATAAGCTCTGGCTCTTCCTTGTACACCAGATTCTCCTGAATCTCCACCTCATCAGCAGACACCTTCTTCCCAGAGTCTGAAACCCACTTCCTCAGAGTGGATACATGAAACACATTATGCACATCAGGCATAGATTCAGAAAGCAATAACTTATAAGCAGCTTTTCCAATTCTTTCCAAAATCTCAAATGGTCCAACATACCTTGGACTAAGCTTGCTTACCTGACCAAATCTGCTCACACCTTTCATCGGGCTGACTTTGACGTACACAAAGTCACCGACCTGAAATTCAACAAATCTATGCTTCTGATTGTAATACTTCTGTTGACGATCTTGAGCGGCTTTCAATCTTTCTCTTATCAAATTGATCTTCTGAGCAGTTTCATCAGCAAAAGTGGCCCCCAAAGCCTGTCTATCTCCGAAGGAGGTCGGAGTCAAAGGAGTACGACACTTCCTGCCATACAAAGCCTCGTACGGTGCCATACCGATACTGGACTGAAAACTGTTGTTATAAGCAAATTCAATCAACGGAATATGATCTTCCCAGCTTCCGCTAAAGTCCAGAACACAAAGCCTCAACAGATCTTCCAGTACTTGAATCGTCCTCTCAGACTGTCCGTCGGTCTGAGGATGAAAGGCTGTACTGAAATGCAGTTTCGTACCCAAGCCTTGCTGAATGCCTTTCCAAAGTCTGGAAGTAAAACGTCCATCTCGATCAGATACAATCACACGAGGCACACCGTGCAATCTGACTATCTCCTTCACATAAATCTGTGCCAAGCGATCAACTGAATCCGTCTGTCTGATCGGAAGAAAATGGGCTGACTTGGTCAATCGATCTACAACCACCCAAATGGCATCATGTCCTTGTCGTGATCGAGGAAAACCCATCGCAAAATCCATCGTTACCTCCTCCCATTTCCACTCAGGGATAGGCAACGACTGCAACAGTCCACCTGGTCGCTGATGCTCTGCCTTCACCAACTGACAGGCTTCGCATCTCGACACAAACTCTGCCACATCCTTCTTCATCCCAGGCCACCAAAACAAAAGCTTCATGTCAGCGTACATCTTACCACTGCCTGGATGAACAGTGTAGCCAGAATGATGAGATTCGTACAGAATCTCCTGCCTCAAGTCTCCAAACACAGGTACCCACAACCTGTTCTTACAGAAAATAACACCAGAATCAGAAATTCGAAGTTCAGGAGTCTTACCAGATCCAATCTGAGCAATCAACTTCGAATAATCAGAATCTGACTTCTGGGCTTCTTGAATCCGTGCTTCCAAAGAAAACTGAATACTCATCTGAGCCAACTCCAAATCATTGGAGGAAATCACCTCCAACTGCAATCTCTCCAAATCACGAATCAGAAAGTCATCACAGGTAAGCTGAATACCTGAGAATCCAGAAGACTTCCTGCTCAGAGCGTCCGCTACCACATTCGCCTTCCCAGGCTGATACTGAATAGTCAAATCGTAGTCCTTGATCAACTCGAGCCACCTCCTCTGTCTCAGATTCAGATCCTTCTGAGTAAAAATATACTTCAGGCTCTTATGATCAGTAAAGATCTCACATCTGACGCCATACAAGTAATGACGCCAAATCTTCAAAGCAAAAACAACTGCAGCTAACTCCAGATCATGCGTCGGGTAATTCTTCTCATGTGGTTTCAACTGTCTCGAAGCATAAGCAATTACCTGACCATGCTGCATCAGAACACAACCCAATCCTTTCAGTGAAGCATCACTGAACACCTGAAAACCCTCCGTACCTGACGGAAGTGCCAACACTGGAGCTGAAGTCAAACACTCCTTCAATCTCTGAAAACTAGCTTCACACTCCGGTGTCCAAACAAAAGGTACTGACTTCTGAGTCAGTCTCGTCAGAGGAGTCGAAATCTGTGAAAATCCTTTCACAAACTTCCTATAATACCCGGCCATGCCCAAGAAACTACGTACCTCAAATACCGTAGTCGGCCTTGGCCAATCAGCAACAGCCTGAATCTTCTGGGGATCTACAGAAATGCCTTCTCCGCTAACCACGTGCCCCAAAAATGAAATACTCTTCAGCCAGAATTCACACTTGGAGAACTTGGCATACAGCTGATGCCTCCTCAGAGTCTCCAACACAATCCTCAAATGTCTGGCATGCTCATCCTCAGATGCGGAATATACCAGAATATCGTCAATGAAGACGATCACAAACTGATCCAAATACTCCCTGAATACTCGGTTCATCAGATCCATGAAAATCGCAGGCGCATTGGTTACCCCAAAAGGCATAACCAAAAACTCGTAGTGCCCGTACCGAGTACTGAAAGCAGTCTTCACCACATCAGCTTCCTTCACCTTCACCTGATAGTATCCGGATCTCAAATCAATCTTCGAAAATACCGAAGATCCGGAAAGCTGATCAAACAAGTCGTCTATCCGAGGCAAAGGATACTTGTTCTTGATCGTGACCTTGTTCAAATCTCTATAATCAATACACATACGGAGTGTACCGTCCTTCTTCTTCACAAACAGAACAGGTGCTCCCCAGGGCGAAACACTAGGACGTACAAACCCTCTGTCAACCAACTCCTGAAGCTGAACTTTCAACTCAGAAAGTTCTTTCGGTGCCATCCTGTACGGAGCTTTCGATATCGGAGCGGTACCCGGAAAAACATCGATAGAGAACTCCGCATCTCTATCCGGAGGTAAACCAACCAACTCCTCAGGAAAAACATCGGCAAACTCCCGTACCACAGGGATCTCAGAAACAGAACCAACCTCCAGGTTCAGATCCCGCACCGAAGCCAAAAATACTGGGCATCCTTTCTTCCACATCCTGCTCACCTCCAACGCAGAAACCAGACTGGAGAGAACACCTCGTAATCCCTGAAATACAACTCTCTCTCCAGCCACAAGCAAACTCACTTGCTTCTTCAGACAGTCTATCTGGGCCTCATACTGACTCAGCCAATCCATGCCCAGAATCACATCATACGAAGAAATCGGCAATCGAATCAAACTCGATTTCCACTTCTTGCCAGAAATCTCGATCTCACACAAACAAAACTGTCGAGCAATCAATGGATTCCCAGCCGGTAAAATCACAGACAAAGAAACCGGTAAAACCATCGAATCCAAATGTAAAATCTCAAAACAATGCTCGGACAGAAAAGAATGACTCGCTCCAGAGTCAAACAAAACACGACAGGGCTGATCAGAAATGTAAACCGTACCTGTCACAACATCCGGAGCATCACGAGCCTCCTGCTGACTCAGACTGTAAACTCGTGGCTGAACTGGAGCAGGAGCTGAAGCAACAGAACTACTCTGCTCCCTCTGAATCGTAGGTGGTCTCCGTGGTGCAGAACTAGAACCACCACCTCTACCAGCAAATCCCTCAGGGCGTGGAGGAACAGTCCTCGGTCTTCCTGCTGCTGAACCAACAGGTCTGACAAAGCCCTCAGATCGGAACTCAGAACGCTGATCAAATCCCATCTGCGGACATTCTGCAATCCGATGTCCCGGCTGACCACATCGAAAGCACAGACCAGCCATCCTGTAGCACTGGCCATGGTGTCGCCGTCCACAACTCTGGCACACAGGTGCCGAACTGACTGATCCAGAACTCGTCGTACTGGTAACAGTACCAGACGACCCTCCGCTCCTCCTGGAATCTCCAGATCCAGATCCAGGAACAAATCTCCTCTTCCCAGAGGAACCACTGCCAGATGTCTCTCCTCCAAACCTCTTCCTACTCGCAGTCCACCGCTGCTGAGTAGCCGTCATGTCATTCTCAATCAGACGAGCTCGCTCTACAAGCTCTGAGAAATCAGTGATCCGGAATGGTATCAGAGGCTGCCTCAAAGTGTCTCGTAATCCTCTCAGAAATCTGTAACACCTCTCAGCAGAAGTGCTCACCAGCTGCGGAGCGTACCTGGCTAATGCAGTAAACTCAGCCTCGTACTGCATCACCGTCTTGCTCCCCTGAACAAGCCTCAGAAAACTCTCCTGCATCTGCTGTCGTGCAGAAGGGGGAACAAACCAGTCTCGAAATACTTCGGTGAACTCTTCCCAAGTGATCAAAGAGTTCAGTCTGCCCTGAAATCTGGCTGCTTGCTGGCCATCCCACCAGTGCTCAGCCTCTCCGTCCAACAGAAAAACAGCTAACGGAACTTTCCTGTCTGCAGGACACTGCATCCCGTCAAAAGTCTTCTCCAATCTCCTCAGCCACTCCTCGGCTGCTCTGGGCTCAACAGCGCCCTCAAACCTCGGAGGCTTCAACCTCAAAAATAACTGCAGGTGTCGATCAATGTCCTCAGATCTAACAGTCGAAGCTCTGCTCTGAGTCTCGCTCATCATCTGAGCAACAAGTGAAGCAAACTGTGAAAGCGTATCAGCACCGACCACTGGGGCTGTACTCCCCACTGGTGCTGCCTGATCGTCACTCTGACCGTCTGTCATGTCTGGGTCTGGCTGATCCATACAGAAAAATCCAGAAAATCCGGAAAACTATCACAAAACAACACAAAATAACACAATAAAAAGCCAAACGACCCAAAACTACCTCCCAGACAGACTCACTGATCACTTCCTATAGCTCTGTTTTACAATCCAACCTGTTTCCAAAACCAGTGCTCTGATACCACAAAAAGCTTGTCACGACCCGGCCCGAGACGAGACGGATCCCGCCCGCGCCGGATCGCGACGGAGAAAATAGCTAACCAGGATCTGGCTTTGGATTAGGTTACTGAACTGATCTTCCAAATTCTTAACTCAACAGAAGCACACAGAACAACAGAGCTACTAAAAACATCGAATGCAGCGGAACAAAACATCTATCTTTTCATTTCCTCAAAATAATCATCTACAGAACAGTACATGGCTTTCAACAGAAAGAAAGACAGAACAGGAAAGCCATGACTGTACAAAAAATCAAAAGTACAAAAGTACCTAATCTGATCAGACTCTGAAACCTAGTCCTGAACTTCCTTGCCCTTCCCAGAACCTGAAAACCACCAGAAAGCAAGGGTGAGCTCAACAGCTCAGCAAAGCAACAAACCACCAATCTAAATCCTCAGAAAACAAAACCAAACTTATCAGACAGAAATCAGATCAGAAGTCGGAACAGAATCGGAAATCAAAACTTACGGACAGATATCAAATCACATCAGAGTCGTACAGATCGTATCAGAACAGAACAAATCAACAGAGTCAGAATCAGAAATCAGAATCGTACGGATCATATCATATCATAATCACAATTTCGTACAGAACAGAACAGATACAGAAAGTAGTACAGATACATATAGCTAAATGCCCTGACACTGACGGAATCTCTACGGATTCCGGCCCCTTATGCCTCCCTTCCCAGACACTGACTGAATCTCATAGGATTCAGGCCCCTTATGTCTCCCTTTGTGCTCACGGCACCAAAACAGATGTGCTTATAGCACCAAAACAGAATTCATCGGATCCGGAACAGAACAGATATCAGATTTCAGATTGAGCTCATTTCAGATTTCCCGTTTCACTAACTGAATCTCATAGGATCCAGGCCCCTTATAGCTCCCTTTTTATAGCTTATACACATAGCATTTCAATTCAGAAGAAATACGGACAATTCAGAAATTACCCAAAAATCGGGCAGCACAACGGCAGTATACGGAATTTACACAAAAATTCCTGCAAAGAAAATTTACCGAATTCGCACAGAATACAGATAATCACATTTCAGAACATTTATTCTACTGCACAGATAAATTCCAATTTCACAGAAAAATCCGGTCGACTAAAAACACAGTCGAATCAAAAATGCCCGGACGAAAATCTTCAGAAAACAACCAAAATGTGCACACTCGGCACGTCAACAATATACAGAAAGTTACGCGGTAAAAATTGAACCGTTCAAAAGATACGGACGAAAATCGCTAACGGAAACAAAATCCGGACAGAATATACCGCCAAACACGACGGTTCTGAAAATTGAGAAAGGTAGAATGTGCCTTACCTCGAGCACAGCAATTTCCTCAACAGTCACTTCGATCGAAAACGGCTCCGCGTCGTCCGAAAATCCACTTTTCCACTTTTTCCTTCGTTTTTCTCTCTCCTCAGCTTTTTCTCTCTCTTCAAAATATCTCATTTCTATATATATCCAGACTGATCGTCCCGGACGATCGAGCTTCGTACAGGACGATCCATGAAGAGAGGAATTTCGTCCAGACGAAAAATGACATATCGTCCCTGGCGAAGGGCTCACGGGAGAAATTTCGTCCAGACGATCCTGATTTCGTCCAGACGAACCATACAGCCAAAACTGATTTTCTGCACAACCTGTACCGATCGTCCCGGACGATCCAACTTCGTCCCGGACGAACCTGGAGCAAAAACTGATATTACACGGCTGGACCGGTCCTGGTCTACAGCCGGCGGAAGCCAGGCAAAAGGGAGGGGGTCGGACAAGCTAGTGGGCCCCACTTGGACTTAATGCGAAATTGAGAGGGAAAATTTGAATGAAAAGGGTGTTTTAGGTAATTTGTAATTGTCCGTTTGTCTTTAATTAGGAGTTATGATGAGAATTAGGCTCATGTTGAATTTGAATTAGTTTGAGATCTAGGGTTTGTTGTTCTTGGGCTCTTGGCGTTGCCGGAGATCGTTAGAGAGTTTTTCCTTCCTCTCGAATTGAAGGAAAGTTGTATCTTGCAAGTGTTTTTCATCCTTTATTGAAATAAAAGTGTTTGCAACGTTTTTCTACGCATCTCCCTACGTTTTTCTCTCAGTTTTTTTTGGAGTTTTGTTGTTTTTCCACTGTGGACAGCAATATTCTATTGGATCTACTTCGGTTTAGGTGAGAAACACTTGGAAATCCAAGTGTTTCCTATCAAATTGGTATCAGAGCGAGATCCGGACGGTGGAGGGATGTTTTTTCCACTGTTTCGCTGCAGATTTTTGCAGATTTTGGGTTGTCGGAGGCTGTTTTCCCCTGAAAACAGCAGTTTTTAGGGTTTTTGAGAGCAGCAGTTGAGTAAAACAGCAGATTTTGACTGTTTGGAGGGAGATTCTTGCTGTCCGGAAGATTTTCTTTGCGGATCCGGAGGCATCTCGTTGGTTCCCATGGCATCTAAGCGGGTAGAAGTCTTGGAGACCGAGATGGGTCAACTTAAGGCGGATCTGGAGGAGAAGATGGCCATATTTAGCGAGAATGTGGAAGGGAAATTCATGGCCTTAGAGGGGATGATGAAGAAGTTGTTGGAGGGGCAAGCACGGGCGGTGCCAGCGGAGGAAAGAGGAGAAGGTAGTGGGAGCAGGGGTAAGGAGAAGATGAATCTAGAAGAGGAAGAGGAGATAAAACTGATTGACAGCAACGGGAGGATGCCACCTCGGGAGTCCATTAGGCGAGAAGAACATGACAGAAGGAGAGACTTCCGGGAAGGAAGAGAAGATGATTGGCGACGTCGGAGGCCCGACCCATTGGACCGGCCGTGGGGGATCTATAACCACCATGGCGGGGTACGAGGGGAAGATGGCTACCGGCGGCCAAGGAGGGAGGATGAGCCCCGATATGGAGAAAGAGGAACTTGGGAAGACCCCATGGCTTGGGACAGAGGAGGCCATGGGGGGAATAGGGCATACGGGGTGGACACGAGGGCCAGGAAGCTGAAAATGCTAGTATTCGAGGAGGGAAATGTGGATGAGTGGATCCACAAGGTGGAGAGGTATTTTGCAGTGAACGGCCTGATGGAGGAGAGACTGATGGCTGCTAGTATGTTCTTGGAAGGGGCGGCATTTGCCTGGTTCAAGTACATGGATAAGTGGGAACCGGTGAGGTCCTGGAGGGACTTCAAGGAGGCTATCAGGGAGAGATTCAGGGGAAGCAGCCCATGGGAGATATCAGAACAGTTCTACGCCCTCACTCAAGAGGGAACAGTGGAGGAATACAAGAAGAAATTTGAGAGTTTAGTGGGAGACATAGAGGGCCTCTCAAACAGTACTTTGGGGGAAAATTTTATGAAGGGCCTCAAACCAGAAATTAGAGATGCGGTGAAGGTCATGAGACCAAGAGATCTGAGGGAGGCAATGGAGTTAGCTCAGCTAGTGGAGAACCAGAAGACCAACGCCAGTACTTGGAGGAACACGCACTCAGGAGGGCCCACCAGGACAACCACCACTTACTTGGCTCCAAAAGGGCCAAGCCCTAACCTCCTTAGGGAGAGTGGAAAGGAGAAGAGCGGGGTGACCAGATCTGCTGGAAGCTTCAAGAAATTGACTGAGGAAGAGATGCAGGAGAAGAGGGCCAAGGGCCTTTGTTTCAGATGTGAGGAGAAGTTTGTGCAAGGATCGCGCCCTTCGGGCTCTCACCGTCTATATAGACGAGGCGCCTGAAGAGTGTGATGATTCTGATGAGGAGCAGATTGATCCCCAGTTGGAGGTAGCCGAGGTCTCCCTCAATTCTGTATTGAGATTTACTCCTAGCCATACGATGAAGGTGAAGGGGAAGATCCTTGGGAGGGAGGTAGTGGTCCTGATTGACAGTGGGGCAACCCACAATTTCATATCCACCCAGGTGGCGGAGGAGCTAAGGATGGAGCCTACTGAGACAGGCTGTTATGGGGTGATGATGGGGACAGGAAAGATTGAGTCCAGCACCGGGATCTGCAAAGGGGTGGAGATGAGGCTACAGGAGATCAGGGTGGTAGAGGACTTCCTACCCCTGAAGTTGGGTAGCACAGAAGTCATTCTGGGCATGAAGTGGCTACAGACCTTGGGTGAAACCAAGGTGAACTGGGGGACCATGGTGATGGAGCTGATTGTAGAGGGGAAGAGGGTGAAGCTAAAAGGGGAACCAGGATTGTCCAGAGCTGGAGTGTCACTCAGATCAATGGCGAAAATCATCCATGAGGAAGGAGGAGGATTCCTTGTGGAGCTGCAGAGCCTGGAGGAGCAGGAGGAGGGGGAGGAAAAGCTCATTCCCACGTTGGTTCAGCCTCTTCTGCAGGAATTTGAGGATGTGTTCCAACCTCCGGTGGGACTACCACCTGACAGAGAGCAGGAGCACCAGATTATCCTGAAAGAGGGAGTATCTCCTATCAGTGTGAGGCCTTACAGATACCCTCAGGTGCAGAAAGATGAGATTGAGAAGCTGGTGGGAGAAATGCTAGAAGGAGGAATCATTCAGCCCAGTGTGAGCCATTTCTCTAGTCCAGTTCTGCTTGTGAAAAAGAAGGATGGGAGTTGGAGGTTCTGTGTAGACTATAGAGCTCTCAACAAGGAGACTGTGCCTGATAAGTTTCATATCCTTGTGATTGACGAGTAGATGGATGAGCTACATGGAGCAGCCTTGTTCACCAAGATCGATCTGAAGTCAGGCTATCACCAGATCAGGATGAGGAAGGAAGATGTGCAGAAGACGGCCTTCAGGACTCATGAGGGCCACTACGAGTTTCTGGTGATGCCTTTTGGCCTCACCAACGCGCCTGCCACATTCCAGGCCTTGATGAACCGGATCTTCAAGCCACACCTCCGCAGGTTTGTGTTGGTATTTTTTGATGACATTTTAATCTATAGCAGGACTGAGGAGGAACACCTAGAGCACCTGAGAGTGGTGTTGGGTGTGCTGAGGGAGCATCAGCTGAAGGCCAACTTCAAGAAGTGTGACTTCGCTCAGGCACGGGTGGAGTACCTGGGGCATGTGATATCCCAGGAGGGAGTTGCTGCAGATCAGTCCAAGATAGAGGCAATGCTGGCATGGCCTCAACCGAAGACCTTGAAGGAGCTCAGAGGATTCTTGGGATTGACAGGCTACTACAGGAGGTTCGTGAGGGGATACAGCACCATAGCGTGGCCACTGACAGAGCAGTTGAAGAAGGACGATTTTTTTATGGGGAGAAGCTGCTTCAAAGGCTTTTGAGAAGCTGAAGAAGGCCATGACGACAGTGCCAGTGCTTGCTCTGTCGGACTTCAACCAGGTGTTTGTGGTGGAGACAGATGCCTCAGGCTATGGATTGGGAGCAGTGTTGATGCAGAACCACAGGCCCATAGCTTACTTCAGTCAGGAACTGTCGTCCCGGGCTAGGCTGAAGTCTGTCTACGAGAGAGAGCTGATGGTTATTGTACTGGCCATCTAGAAGTGGAGACCTTACTTATTGGGCAGACACTTTATTGTCAGGACTGATCAGAGGAGCCTGAAGTACTTGTTAGAGCAGAGGATGGTCACAAAGGAGCACTAGAGGTGGTTGTCCAAGCTGCTGGGATATGATTTTGAGATCCACTACCGACCGGGACTAGAGAATAAGGCAGCGGATGCTTTATCACGCTGTATGGGGTAGCTTCAAGGGATGGCTGTATCAGTACCAGTATTGATAGATTGGGGAGCCATCAAAGAGGAGAGCATTCAGAATGAGGAGCTAAGGAAAATCAAAGAAGATGTGTTATCAAATGAGAACAGCCACCCATGCTACTCAGTTGTTGGAGAAAGACTGTACTATCAGGGAAGGAGTGTGATTCCAAGGTCTTCCATCCACATTCCCCAACTGCTACAGGAGTTTCATGGGAGTGTCATAGGAGGGCACTCAGGAGTGCAAAAAACTTATAGCCGGATAGCTGCTGAATTGTACTGGAAGGGAATGAGGAAAGATGTAAAGGAGATGGTGGCAAAGTATGATATCTGCCAGCGGAGCAAGTACCTGACGATGGCACCAGGGGGATTACTACAGCCTCTGGCCCTACCAGAGAAGGTTTGGGAGGAGATTACTATGGATTTCATTGATGGGCTCCCAAAATCAGAATGCTACACAGTTATACTTGTAGTGGTCGACAGGCTGAGTAAATATGCTCATTTCATTCCCTTGAGACACCCGTACACAGCGGTGTCTGTAGCAGCAGCATTTGTGAGGGAGATAGTCCGCCTGCATGGGGTACCAGAGTCCATTGTTTCTGATAGGGACAAGGTATTCCTGAGCCATTTCTGGAAGGAGCTATTTAGGATGCAGGGAACAGTATTGAAGAGGAGCACAGCCTACCATCCACAGACTGACGGACAAACGGAGGTGGTGAATATGAGCTTGGAGACATACTTGAGGTGTTTTGTGTCTGAAACACCAAAGCAGTGGGCCAAATGGCTAGCTTGGGCAGAATACTGGTATAGGGGTGTCAATTCGGGTCAACCCATCGGGTTCGGGTCGAACCCGACCCGACCCGTATATAAACGGGTCAACCCGAACCCAACCCGTTTTTGTAAATGGGTTGGACATTTCAACCCGGACCCGACCTGGCTGGGTTGCCGGGTTGACCCGACCCGACCCGCGACCCGGCAGTGGGCGACGCGCGAGGGTTCTGCAGCGCGTCAGCGGCGATGGTGCTGGTTCGGCGACGGAACGCGGGCAGAATTTCGGACACGCCCATTTTTTTTTGTTCGGCGACGGCACGCGGGGCAGAATTTCGGACGGCACGCGGAACCCATTGGAGCAAAGAAATCAGAAATCCTATATTTAATATCGGCACGCGGGGCAGAATTTCGGACGGCACGCGGAACCCATTGGAGCAAAGAAATCAGAAATCTTATATTTAATATTGGTGCATAGTGCGACAGAGGAGAATCAACGGAAGCTACCATTGGAGCAAAGAAAGGACATGCAGAATAAGTAATGATGGATTTGGGCTGGATGACAACTTGAAAGCACTGACAAGTGACAACCTATGCTTAAGAACCTATTTCTCCCTGAAAAGTTAAAACTCGAAAACAGCGGGAAATTTAAAATTTTTTAAAATAAATGGGTTTTCGGGTTGACCCGGCAACCCGCCGGGTCAACCCGACCCGACCCGTTTTATCAAACGGGTTGAATCTGCGAACCCGGACCCGACCCGTTTATCAAACGGGTTGGGTCCAACCCGGTTTTTCCGGGTCGGGTTGTCGTGTCGTGTCAAATATTGACACCCCTATACTGGTACAATACCTCCTTTCACTCGGCTACCAAGATGACACCATTTAAGGTGTTATATAGGAGGGACCCCCCACATTTGGTACACTACAACCATAGTAGTACCCCAGTATCTGCAGTGGATCAACATTTGAAGGAAAGAGATCAGGTGTTGGAAGAGCTCAAGAGGCATTTACTTAGAGCCCAGCAACTTATGAAGAAGCAGGCGGACGACAAAAGGAGAGATATACAGTTTGCAGTTGGGGACAAGGTCTACTTGAAGCTCCGACCATACCGACAGAGGACTGTGTCCCAAAGGAGAAATGAGAAGCTTGTAGCAAGGTATTTTGGCCCTTTTGAAGTGGAGCAGAGAATTGGAGAGGTGGCCTATAGGTTGAGGCTTCCTCCAACAGCCAGAATACACCCCGTTTTTCATGTCTCACAGTTGAGGAGAGTGGTGGGGGAGCATGCAGTGAGCCCAGAGCTGCCCAGCACATTGAGGGAGGACATGGAAGTGACATTGGAGCCTCTAGCGGTAGAAGGAGTACGCATCAACGAGAAGGGGAAAAAGGAGGTGAAGATTAGGTGGAGCGGACTTCCAAACTATGAGGCCACTTGGGAGCCACAGGAGAGGATTGCAGAGCAGTTTCCTGCTTTCCACCTTGAGGACAAGGTGATTCTTTGGGAGGGCGGTAATGTTACGCCGGCCCAGGAGGGGCCGACTGGACCGGTCCAACCTGGACCGGTCCTGGTCTACAGCCGGCGGAAGCCAGGCAAAAGGGAGGGGGGCGGACAAGCTAATGGGTCCCACTTGGGCTTAATGCGAAATTGAGAGGAAAAATTTGAATGAAAAGGGTGTTTTAGGTAATTTGTAATTGTCCGTTTGTCTTTAATTAGGAGTTATGATGAGAATTAGGCTCATGTTGAATTTGAATTAGTTTGAGATCTAGGGTTTGTTGTTCTTGGGCTCTTGGCGTTGCCGGAGATCGTTGGAGAGTTTTTCCTTCCTCTCAAATTGAAGGAAAGTTATATCTTGCAAGTGCTTTTCACCTTTTATTGAAATAAAAGTGTTTGCAACGTTTTTCTACGCATCTCCCTACGTTTTTCTCTCAGTTTTTTTTGGAGTTTTGCTGTTTTTCCACTATGGACAGCAATATTCTATTGGATTTACTTCGGTTTAGGTGAGAAACACTTGGAAATCCAAGTGTTTCCTATCACATGGGTTTGAAATTTTGAGAATTTGAAAAGTTTGGGTGTTTGAAAAATTTTATATTTAAAATAGAAATTTCACCACCTCGCACTTAAAGCGGACTTCCAGACTATGAGGCCACTTGGGAGCCACAGGAGAGGATTGCAGAGCAGTTTCCTGCTTTCCACCTTGAGGACAAGGTGATTCTTTGGGAGGGCGGTAATGTTACGCCGGCCCAGGAGGGGCCGACTGGACCAGTCCAGGAGGGGCCGACTGGACCGGTCCAAGAGGGGCCGACTGGACCGGTCCAACCTGGACCGGTCCTGGTCTACAGCCGGCGGAAGCCATGCAAAAGGGAGGGGGGCGGACAAGCTAGTGGGTCCCACTTGGGCTTAATGCGAAATTGAGAGGGAAACTTTGAATGAAAAGGGTGTTTTAGGTAATTTGTAATTGTCCGTTTGTCTTTAATTAGGAGTTATGATGAGAATTAGGCTCATGTTGAATTTGAATTAGTTTGAGATCTAGGGTTTGTTGTTCTTGGGCTCTTGGTGTTGCCGGAGATCGTTGGAGAGTTTTTCCTTCCTCTCGAATTGAACGAAAGTTGTATCTTGCAAGTGCTTTTCATCCTTTATTGAAATAAAAGTGTTTGCAACGTTTTTATACGCATCTCCCTACGTTTTTCTCTCAGTTTTTTTTGGAGTTTTGCTGTTTTTCCACTGTGGACAGCAATA